>OW679195.1:104272315-104344538 GCA_940337035.1 Agriotes lineatus | reverse complement strand
GTCAATAACCCTCAGTCGTCCCTTAACGAAATCATCAACTTAAATAAAAATCTATTATTTTTCAAGTAATTTAAAATTGTCATTCTTTTTCACTTTTCCCCCTCGTATTACTAAAGATATTACCATAGTCCAAATCTTACAGTCTCCTACATTATCGACTCGAAGTTTTACTTTTACGAGTTATGCTTATTTCCGGTAGCCTGTGTATCATTTGCCGTCTCACGGCATGCTGTTTATTTGTTTTTAATGTTGAAGCTGACCTATCGTCGAAACATGTCGCAACTGTAACCTAACTTTGGAAAATATATAATACATTTTATGGTGAAGGTTTCTTATTTCTTTTTTTTTCGACAGTTACTTACCCCCACTTTGAGAGAATCATGCATTTAAATATTGATGTATCATTTTGACAATTGTTTCAGAAATGCCTCCATCCGATTGTAATATCCTATATCGACTTTTCCGTGAACTAGCAATGTTGACTCCAGCATTGACTAATTCAACCATAATGAGTTCGGGCTGAATGATTCTGTTTATAGATTGGCGAGTGGTGAATGATTGATGTAAAGCGGTTCCTGGACGGATTTTATGAGCGACAAGGTAGGTTCGAGCTCTTCAGCTGCCGTCTCCGGGAAGCCCCAAAGTTACACACTTTCCAAGCCCGTTTGGATTTCGGGTTTCTGTCAGACGTGGGTTTCCTTCTGAAACCCGTGGCGCCCTGTTATTTTTCAACACCCTGTATATGTCGCCACTCTTGTCCCTACAGCGTCCCGGTTATAGAACCACGCCCATGTCCCTGAGCGTATTCAGCCGAGGATATTAGTCTGTTCTCGAGAATTTTAGGGCATGTGGTGACATTTCCCAGACGTGATTGGTCTTGTGGCACCATCGTACCCCTGGGTGTCGTAAAAACAGTTTTATACCGTAACACTTGTAGTCTAGAGTTATTTCCCCGGAGCACGTTTCGCACTGCTTGAAACTGTCATTTTCATTATCTATTAACTTCTCATTTTTGTCTAGTGAAACATTCGGTACTTTATTTTTTAATGTTCAGTTATTAAAGTTTCAAATGTAAACCAATCAAAATAAACAGGTGAAATAAATTAATTTTTCTACTCATGACATTGAAATCATTCATTTTGACATTGATTCCGGTGGTTGAAGTTGGACTCGGACTACGGGGATTTCAAACTGTTTGACATTCAATTGATGACAAGAGAAATGTCACTTTATGTTTAATTTTTCTAAAGTGCATTAATTTGTTAAAATGAGTGAAAATTCGTAGAAAAATAGTATATGTAACTCGTGGCTGGTAAAATTTCAACGTCTCGAGTTACTTTTTTCAACTCGCTTCGCTCGTTGAAAAAAACCACTCTCAACGATGAAATTTTATTTCAACCACTTGTCCCATAATATACTATTGTTCTCCGAATGTCATTTTTTGGCAGTGGGCTTTTATGATATGTTTTATCGGACCTTTTCCACTGTCTAGGGTGTATACCACACAACGTTTCGGGAGTTTTGATCTACTCCCGTCTTTAGGTGTCCCTGGTTAGTCCTGAGAAGGCCTAGTGGTAAGAGTGGCAGATTAGTAATCACAGCGATCAGTGGTCCCGGGTTTAAACCCCGGGGGAGGCACAAGTTTACATAGAAAAACGTACAATGTCAGTCCTTCTCAGGACTAACCAGGAACACCTGAAGACGGCAGTAGATCAAAACTCCCGAAACGTTGTGTGATATACACCCTAGACAGTGGACAATGTCCGATAAAAGATATCAAATAAATAAATTGTAAAAATTATTTGCGATCACATCAACACCTACTGAAGTGTCCTTATTAGGAGCATTACAATTTTGTATTGCAAAACAACTCTTAAATATATCTTCCATGTCTTAAAAATTCAATATTTTATTCTAGCAGTAACGAGCAACAGACACAAAGTTGTCTGGTCTTTCATCTGCGCTATTTCAGTTTAGAAGTGTGAACTAGCTATCTATTATACTAATTTTTCGAAAAAAAAACATGAATAATGGAATACACTTCTCATTTTCTAGGGACTTTCTGAACTTTTTTGGATTTCGCATTAAATTTTCATACTTGAACACGATAATTAACTTGAGAAACACAGAACTTATTAAGCTTGAAACTGGATTATAGGGTTGTTCTCCGAGCTAGCCTAAAATCTACTTATGACGACACCTGCTAATTGCTTCGTGATGGCAGTATATTGACATGAATAAGAAATGCTTTTCTTCGTTGACAAACTGCAGCGCATTTCTCAAGGGCGTTTACAGGTTCAGATGGCAGCTTATAAATTACAAAGCAGTTTTTCCTTGCCAGGCTTTTCAATATTTCAAGCTATTGTAGAGCTTTCCTAGATATGCAAACCTGCGAAAAATGTATGCTGGAAGGTTAAGGCCGCATTTCCTCTTGGAATTTTCAACGTAATTGCAATTTGGCTGTGACACCTCCGCAATGCCTTCAGTCGCATATTTGATTGGGTTAAATTTAGATATTCTATATGTTTTTCTTGCGGAAGAACATGCCAGAATCGATTGATCGTTACTAGATAGCGTGCTATAGTAATAACACAATAATTGCTTTCAAATGTGCAAAACTGCCGCTAAAAATATTTTGTCCTAAAGCAAATATAAGAGGTTGCGAATAGGTTTTATTAAGGCGAACGCAGATTTACTTATTGAGAGAGCCGCATTAAAAATTAATAACTCCTATGTGGTACGAAAATTACTGACACGCTTCCCCAATGGTGTCCAGAAACTAACCTGCGTGTCTTAAACATGTACGGTTTAGAATTATAGCGCATAGAGTATCTGAAAAGAAATTTCCAAATAAACTTTTAAGTTTTACTACGAAATATATTCCTACGCCCCTTTCCAATGTGAAACTTGTTCCCCATTATTTTTATATTTTTACCTAAATATGTATGGTTAACATTTGAAATTTTTATTAAATAGCCTCACTTCTTGAGACACAATAAGCAGTTATGTAATAAAAGCAGTACTTTGTACAGTAAATCTTCTAAATAATTTACAAGTGCTCTAAAAAGGCGAAAAGTGGATATTACTTCACAACAGGGTACCACATATGTGGGGGAATCACGACATTTACTGTGTTAGAATGCCAAACGATAAAACTCTTCCGATCAGCTTCATACCTAAATCGTAGGTACGTTTACAAAATTCTATGAATTAATTTGAAATAGTATATTACCGGACGAGTAGGGAAACTATGATTTTCACTCACGCTTTTGTTGATTTTATACACTAGGCGAAGCCGAGTATAGAAATACAAGCAAGTGAGTGATTTAGTTTCTCACGAGTGCTGTATAGCGTTTTGTTCAATCCTGCCACGGAAGTGTATTGTCAGTCTATGTCACATTCGAGTTTGGTAGGATTTGTTTGTTATTTGACACAGACTGATGTAAATCTTAACCTGCAAATTTCGAATTTAAAAGAAAAATAAAATTAGTGGGCAAAAGGTTTTTACCTCACTGATTTTGCCTACGTTGTCCTAACAAACAACGTGAGTGAGTAAAGCAAACGCTTTCTCATTCTGTATCTAAGCCAGAAGCAACATGTTTCAACAGTAGGACTGAACAAATTAAATTTAATCAGTGCTGCAACGGTATTTTACAAGGTATTCAGTATTAAATTCAATATTTTCTAGCATAGAACTCAGGTTTACGACTTTCAAAGAAATTTGGTTGTATCCAACTGCATACATAATGTTTTTGGGATGCTGACATTACACCGTTCCTCCGAATAAAAGCAAAGGATTTCGTAGAGCTTCCTTACAACAATTTAGTTCTTTTACGAGAAGTTCATATCATAATTTTTTGAAATCAAGTTGGCAGCCATCATATCACTTAATAGGTTACTGTAAATACAATTACCGAAAGGTAATATTTAGGAGTAAAAATGTATATACAGAATTTTAAGATTAACATTTTAAAGATGACCAATAAACTAAATAAAACGGTACAGGCCCTTTATCAATTCTTCGACATACTGTTTGCATGGAATGGTTTTTGCCATACTTGCCTCATTTAGTTTTTGTAATTTGTTGAATCGCTGCTTTCAATGTGGTATGGCCGTTGCCGTATTGGGTTATGCACACTACTGTACCATATGTGCGACGATTTTGGCTAAAGAGATTCTTTAAAGTAGACGAGAACTAATTGCAAAGCTTAGATCGGGGAAAACGGTTTAAAATTGATCTTGCGACTTACAATTACCGTTAGTAAAGAGTGCAGATGGGGTTGCCAGCGTCTTTAATGTGGCATTATCTTACTCGAGCAACCGTGGAGACTGAAACCTTCTTGTTCTCTTTTTGATCAGAGAATGCCATAATGAACCAGTAAGCAGATGATAATAATGCTTGGCATTGATTGTAGAACCTGTTTCAAGGTAACCTACGAGAATTATGCCACTGAAGGTATGGCACATACAGATTGGTGGCGGAAAATTTGAACATAGGTAATCAAATGTGGTAGAATACAGTTTATGGGGCTTTGTTTGTGTTGGACAGAAATAGACTTTATGCGATTAACATCTAGCATTCGCAGAATGAAGGTGTTTTGTTTTAAGAAAACTGAATGCTAGGATACAAAATTTTAAATCATATATGTCTATTTCAGTCTAACGCATACAAAGCCGTGTAAACTGTATTCTATCATTTGACTGCCTTTGTTCACATTTTCCGTCACCAATCTATATAAGTTGTCTCTATTTTTACTTCCCTCGTCTGAAGGACGAAGTACTCCTACTATACTGTAATCTCGAAAAAATCACTTTCGGAGATTTCTTCAGTTCTTTACGTTTCAGGGTTCCTAGATGACGAAAAACAGGTGATTTCAATTACGTTTGTCTGTCTATCTGTCTGTTGGAGGTAAAGCTCAAAAACTAATTGTAGAGGAGGACGATATTTTACATGCATATTATGTCTACCTGGCATGAAACCGAGAAAATTTCCGTGAAATATGTATAGAGCGAGAGCCTTAAAAAACAAAACTTTGCTTATTTTTTTAAATTGAGAAATAGATAAAAGCAATAATTTGCGCATAGCTCAGGCTTTATCGTTGGCGAAAATGAGACCTAACAGGTACAGGGTAAACCGGGCCTCAGTTATTCTAGCGGACACAATCAGCGACCCCAAGCACCGGTCTAGGAACTGGACTTGAAATATTCGCCTGGGACAGCGGAGTTCGAATTCCAGCGGGCGCCATTTTTGTTTTTTGTTGATTGATCTAATTCGCCCGAATGAAGTTACGTGTAAACCCCTTTACAGATCTTTTTTAGTATATTTTTTGTCTCAGCGTTAACGTAGGGTGTCATATCAACCCAAAATACAAATATTCTTGAAACGTTTAATAACCTGGGAAAACTTAACACCTCCAGCCACACGAAGGGAACTATTTCACACTGGGCGTTTCAACACCTTTGAAATTTTTAATAAACGTTAGGTTTTTCACTGCTAATAACTAAAAATAGAAAAATTGTTGATTTCAATTGTTTTTGATGCATGATCAGAAAAGAAGAAAGCACTGCAAATATCTAAGATTATTTGCAGTGTTTTAATATTCCATAAACCCACAGGTGTTTACGCTTATAGAGAGCAGATTCATATTTCTAAAGAAAGAAAATAATCAATCACTGCAAGTTCATTAATTGACTAATTGTGATAATTGAATACAGCAGAAATTTACATGAAGTATTTTTAATTACTCATTGACGTAAAGTTAACGCTCACAAATGACGGAATGCCTGAATATAGAGCAAATTTGACGTGACATTTATATTACGTAGTGCGACGTTGACGTTTCGTATAGTGCAAATCAATTTTAACAATTCACTCTATACATACATTTAACTGAAGCGAAGTTAATGATTTCTAAAACCGTGTTCTGGTAAAATTTGATATTCACACATTTCAACGGAAATTCAATCAAGTATCAATATTAAGAGGGCAGCGAATGTTTCTAGTTACTGAAGAGAAAATTCAGAAAAAATTGACGAACATGGACTAGTAACCATAAAACCTATTGTCTATGGGTTAGAACATTTAAGAATAAATCAATTAGGAGCATCGGAGTTCTTTTGAGACATCTAGCATTGGACGATGCGGAAAGGTATGGAAACCATTTACGACTGCCGGAAGAGAAGTTCCTAGAACTTTATTTAAAAATTCAAGAGAATATTCAAAAACAAGGTATAATTATGGGGCCAGCACTAACAGAACTCCAAAGCTCAAAACTTAACAAAAAAAACTGATATGAAATATATATCAAAAGCAGGTTATCACCCACTTTGCAGTAACTAAAACACACATATTTATAGCAAAATATATAATAGTCAATAATATAATACTCGTATTAGCTGAAAACGTTCAGTACGCCGGGTGCAATCAATAAACATATCGTCTGAATATCATAGTTCTTCCAGCATAAGTTTGCCAACAAGAAGTAACTAAGTGTATAAAATACAATTAAGATCACGTTAAATGTTAAACTATGTTGCTAAAAATTCAAGGGCGAATATCATTAAAAAAGAAAATAAATCTTCGTTGAGTTCTTAAATGTGCTCATCGAAGATATTGGCACAACTGCACAACGCAAAATGCAAGGTTCGAGATAAAATTCAAATTACCAAATTATATAATCAAAGATGTAGTTAGTTACAAACCAAACATAATTGTTACACTATCTTTGTGATTTATTTTCAGGTATAAATTAGTTGTGGAGGGTTATATTAGATTAGGAATATTGTACAGATTCATAATTAATTTACTGACAAATTTGGTAATGGGGGTCGTTAATTTTAAACGAATGGCAGATGAGAAGGTAGCACTTTGTTTGCGTTGCTTAGCAATAATTCAATTGTTTTATGTGGTTAGAAAGAAGAGTACTTCGGGAAGAGTGGTTAAGATTATCGTTTGCATTTGTCAGCTATAATTTACCAAGGGCAGTGATAATCACCCGCAATAATTGTTACACATAACAACCCGAAGGTGCGTTGCCCAGAAATAACCCGAGGCCCAGCCGAGGGTTATTCCTTAAAGCCAACGCACTTGAGGGATATTATTTGTCAAAATTATAAGGATTTATCACTGGCCGCGGCGAAATCGGAAAGATACGTTCTTAAATAAATTAATAATTTTTAGCGAAGCGGAAAGCCCTCTTTCTGACAAATAATTATTTTGACACTTTATTATTAATATGTTGGTGGCACTGTAAGGCTATGTCAAATCCGAGGTTAGCAGGTTAGGTTTTGGGTCAGTTTGTGTAAAAACTAACGGAAAATCTAACCTGCTAACTTCGAATTTGTCTTAGATTTACAGTGCCACCAACTTGTCAGAGGATACTACTGAATTTTAATTAGGTAGTTTCCAGGATGATTGAAAATCACCCTAGAGTCGTCGTCACTTCAAGTGTGATCTAATTTGTCAAACTGACTCACGTGATTAAAATAATCAAATTGGATTGGTGTGCAATATATCTAAGAACTTACCAAGAAAATCTATGCTTCTCTTTGCTCCGAGAATGAAATTATTGAAATTTCTTTATGTGCCGTTGAAACGAAAAGTTTATAGTTACTTACAGTATTTTTATCCAAGCGGTGTGATAGTGGTTATAAAGCAATCTTCAAACTCACTTCTTTCTCGCCAAGTTACTTTGTCCTGTGTAATTTGATCCCACCGTTTTCTTGAAAATGCCTTTACGTGGTCGGTCCATCTTTTTTGTGGCCTTCCAACTGTACCATCCTCAAACGAGAGGTAGAACAGCCCTACCTAGCTCTAACTCTCGGCAGTATTGTGGTGTGAATAAGGACTCGTGAGATCCTTAGGGTTATAAAATAATATTCACAAACATTGAAAATTTGGCACTAATTACCACAGAATTAGTACAGAATACAAATATACTAGAAAATATCTCACCAAAGATAGAAATCGGCCTAACGTAAGTTTTCAAAAGCACGTTGTTTGAAGCGTATGTTGAAATTGTCGGCAGAAACAATTTACAGCTAGGAAACATAGCCGACTTGATCAAGGCACTCAAATCCCTCACGAGGCTTGATTTTGTTCGGCGTTCACAGCCGCCCTAGACGAGCGCTTGTAATCGAAAACCGACACTGGCAAAATCCCGTTCTGCCTTTAATATCGAAGGTCGTGCACCCTTTCGGGCAAACCAAATTCTTCTGCACAGCGCTCGCCCAAAAAAGAAGCTCGGGGGATATTCAAATTAGAGATGCGAGTCGCATGGAGGCACGCATCGCTAACAACGCACAAATGAAATGAGGCGTTACACAACGCTTCTTTTGTATTACCTAGGTTTCCATGGCATTACTCGATTTGACCATTGTTCAGAGTCCTCTTTTGCTACATGCCCTATCCAACTCTATTTTTGTCTTGCGACTCGTTGCATGTCAGTTACCTTGGTTTGGATTCTAATTTCTACATTTCTGATTTTTTCTACGACTTATGCCAAGCATAGATCTCTCTATGGCGTCTTTAAGTTTAGAAAATGCAGCCCAACCCTGTCCGACTATTTTATTTATTTCCGCGACCTGATTTTGCTTTCCCAACTTTATGAAGTGTCCGTTGTATATATATTCATTTTTCAAACGTTTTGATTTGTTTTAATTATTGATTCATCTATGTCTTCCGTAGTTAGTAAATTGTTGGGTTATTTGAGATTTTTATCTAGTAGTTCCTGGAAGAGGTCCCAATCTATTAGTCCATTTATTAGTTTTGAATCATTATGTCTTCGAGAAGGTGTAGTTATGAAGGAGATTATTATCGGTAGATGGTCTGAGTTAAGTTCGGTGACAACTTCTTGGAATATTTGTGACTTAATTTTTTTTTTAACATTTATGTCCAGGATATCTGGTTCATGATCTAACCGCTATGGGAAATATGTCGGTTCATCCGGGATTATTATTTGAAGAGCATGTGCAGTTGCGATTGCGTCAAGTTTAGTTCCAGCTGGGTTACCTGCTCTGCATCCCCATGCGGTATTTTTTGAGTTGAGATCTCCAATTATAATTGTGGGTTCATTACTATTGAATATTTTACATATGTCGTTTTCGAGAAGTTGTTTATTTGGCTGTCGATACACGCTAATTATTTTAATATAATTGCCTTCTTGGGTTTTAGTTTTCACTGAAACCGTTTCAAGATTGGTAGTGTTGATTGTTGTATCTTCATGATGAATAATTGTTTGCTTTATAAAGATTGCTACTCCACCAGAGGCAAATCTAGCTGTTCTATCATTGCGATAACAGCAATAGCCAGATATTTTGATGTTATCATTTTTAGTTAAGTGTGTCTCCGAGATACATGCAATATCTATATTATATCTTGCAAGAAAGGAAGTGAATAATTTTTGTTGGGTTTTTAGCCCATTGGCGTTCCAGTTCAGGATGTTTGAGTGAATAAGAGTTTTGTTGCAGTTATGAGCCATTTAGGAGAAGTGGTAAAAGGTTGGTTAGGATAAATTGTTTTATTTGACCAAGGTAGGGTTGAATCAAATTTAGAAGTGATGTAAGAATTGTATTGGTTATATGTTCGCTGTTAGAAGAGTTATTTGCAGGTTTCCAGGGTTGGTTGTGACTATTTATGTTTTTGCAGTTTTTATCAAGATGTGGAAAGTTGGTGAGGTTGTTTTCGGGTGTGTCCACTTTATTGGTTCTTGGTAAATTTACTTTAAAATCATTGTTAAACATTATGATCTGTGAACATGTTTACATCCCACGTTAATTTAGGCAGCTTTATGTACAAAATTTACTTGTGAAGACCACTCAAAACCGTTCAAAAACCATGAGACGAAACCCAAGATCGTAAGATTTTAGGTTTTTAAAAATAACTTCAATACCCAGAGTATTAAGAGCCGCTGTGAATCTTCCATTGTTTATTTTGGCCGGTCCCATACTGGAATCATATTTTCTCACATAATCTATATATATAAAACTGAAAGTCCTGACTCACTCACTCACTCACTCACCCACTCATCAACGCCCAGCCCAAACCCTTGGACCTAGAAAGCTGAAATTTTGCACTGAGGTTCCCTTTATAATGTATACAAGGAATAAGGAAGGATATTCCGGAATTCAACCCCGAAAGGGGTAAAATAGGGGTTCCAATTTTGTATGGAGAAATAATATTAAATAGACATTTCGATTTGAAACTTCGTAAGAGTACTCCTAAAAACAAATACGCAAACACATATTTTGTGATTTTCCGAAAATCAACCCCTTAGGGGGTGAAATGGGGTAAATAAGCCTAAAATACGATATGGGTGTTGTTATTGAGTTTTTTGGGACATTGCTTGCGAAAATGGCATTTATTTTGAAGTCCAAGATGGTGGACATGACATAAGGGAAGGGACGGGACAGGACGGGACTGGACTGGACGGGACGGGACGGACCGGAAGGGGCAAGACGGGACGGGACGGGACGGGGCGGGACGAAACCGGACGGGAAGGGAAAGGACGGGAATGAAAGGGACGGGAAGGGAAAGGACGGGACTGGACGGGACTGGACGGGACGGGAATAACGGGAAGGGGTGGGATGGAAGGAGAGGGGACGGGACGGGACGGAACGGGACGGGACGGAACGGTACGGGACGGGATGGGACGGTACTGAGACGGGGACGGAGAAAGGGACGGGGACGGGGACGGGGATAGGAAGGGATGGGATGGGATGGGATGACAGAAATTAATTAGTCATTATTTAATACACAAATACCGAACCTCGCGCGAACGAAGTCGCGAGTAACAGCTAGTTTGATATAAAATCAAACGTGATGTACCTATGTTGGTCTCTATCCACAGCAATATACGGATGGGGCCATAATTATATATAACAGCAATGAGATAACATGAATAACAAAATAGAATGCTTGAGTAAGAAAGAGATGGCCATAAGAAAAAATTATTTTAGTAGGCATGTTTAGTAGACAAATGTCATAATTAAATTAAGAGTCAAGCCTTCTCGAATATTTGCTACTATGTTTATCTCTTTCTTACTCAAGCAATACGAGTTATTTTTCTTGTTCATGTTATCTCATTGCTGTTATATATAATTGTGGCCCCATCGGTATATAGCAAATAGAAGTCATTAAGTTTTTGTAAAAATCTCTACACATGATTAATTTCTGAAGTAGTGAGAAAATAACTGCATTTTGAAACTCGATATCTGGTGCACGCTGTATGGAACTCTTGCAGTATTTAATTAAAGGTTAATTCAGCAATTGTCCAAACATGTTCATGTTTGTTTTTCATTAATGCATTAATAAAAAATCAGCTAAAATTTTTTTTAAAGCAGTAACTATCAATTCAGAAGATAATTAAACAAACCAGGCGTTAGCAACTTTTAGCAGATTAGATAATATTAATTCTTATACTAGTATCTGCAATTCCTGTTAGTATTTTTTTACAAAAAGCTAATCATGTAAATTTAAGAAATACACGTAGGTAAAAATGTTTCTAACGATGTACTTTACTTAAAAATAACTTTTTTGTCCACTATGCATATTTTAAAGGCCAACCCTGCCCTAATTCATGATAGTATGGAGATCAGTCTCTTTAACAATGTTAAGGGAGTTGTAAATGTTCGATAAAAAATTCCAGGTCAAATGTCAACCCTCATCGTAACTCATTTTGGAACGCTTATTGTACAGCGCCGGAATCCACATGACGAAAAAGTCGATTCCACATCTGCGTGCGAATTATGCTCTGGTAGTAAATTATTCCAAGATGTCGTGCAATACGCAGCACAACTAAATTTAAAAATTAATTAGCTTCCCCACGCTGAAGATAGTCAGAGGAAACCAAAAGCTTCTCTAGAGCATCGTCGGTTAACACCTATTAGTTCAAAGAAGTGCTCGTGAACCGGACTTGGGATACATCTCCGGATCGCTGGTACAAAGTGGATTTAATCCGAACCTACCGACCGGAATTAAAAGTGTATTTATTCCGGAAAAATCCAATTTTCAGAGCTAACTATCACGAAATGCCATAATAAGCTCCGACAGCGTCCGAGCGCGTACGATCCGAGCTTTTTCAGCTCGCGAAGCTGAGGTAGCAGTAGAGTAGTTGAAAGCTCTGTGAAATGGTGCCGGCAATCTAGTACCTTCTGCTTTTCACCTGTTACTTCTTTCGTGCAGCATGCAAACTAATGTGCATATCGATACGAAGAACCTGAGGCGCGACTCACCTGATCGCATTAAAGGCAGTGGATACTCTAAAAGGACTATCGAGGTAAGTTTGCACAGTTTTCGACTTTGATTTGTTTTTATATTGAGATGTGCTGAGACAGTAAACAAGTGTTCGAATATGATTGTAATTTATATTTCGAGAAGAAAAGGTCGCAGTTATACATTATACGATTTTTCCAACAAGTAATAAGCTCAGTGCAAGGACATGTGCTTCTGTGGAATTAGTGCTGCGCATAAAAAGTTCAGTTCATTTAAATTAAGTGCATGGACCTAAGACGACGCATTTAATAGAAGCGAATTAAAGCTAAATATTGTACCAAATTTATCAACAGCTTTATCTATAAACTCAGAAGCTGTTGCTGTGGGAGGGCAAAGAAATGGAATTTAAAAGTTTAAAGGTTAATTTATTCCTCTACTAAAGCGATAACCACTAATTTTCAGCTCGGTAAAGTCGACAATGTGCATCTGAAGATGACAAAGCTTGGATGCACTCCTCGAGCTGCGCTAAAACGCGGAAGTTTTGTTTGTATTTCAAGCTTTCAGTCATTCAGCTATGAATAATTTCTCACTGCCAGTTAACGGATCTATATAATAGCAACAAAGATAATGAGATTGTAAGCTAAGACCATTTTTAATTTTTTTTAGCTTAAAATATTCTAACTTAAATCAGTTAAAAGCATTAGGAAATTAATATAAGCATACAATTAAGGTAATCTAGTTCTACTGGATGAAATTAAAATACACACAAATCCACTTATTTATTGCTTTGCGTTTTTTTTAGGGTAAATAGTCTTTAGTAGTTTCAGCATGAAATTTATTGCATAAAAGATGAACGCGTAAATACTATTAAGTTCATATGCATATCAATTACATTGATAAGAATGACTTGTTCATATTGTTACATTTTTTAAAGTCATAGAGTATACAGATCAATAAGAATTCCAACTATTCATTTTAAAATTTCACCGTTGTTTCATTTGGGCAATGTAGTTAGCGAAGTTAAATATATGCATCGTTTTAGCAATAAAAAATCCATAAAATTACTTTATATATCGAAGAAATTGTTCTAGATATCTATATTAAGTACTTTAAAGTAAAGTATATTTTGATTGTTCACTAATTTCAGAGATTATCTGTCAAAACAGTATACCTACTTCAAGTTTTAGAAGTGCTTTCGGAATTTGCCAGTAATTTTTATTTATCGTATAATTATAAATTGCAAAAAATATATTTAGTATTAACACAATATCGTTTTTTGCATAGTGATCGTGAAAGTCGTCTTTTTTAACGAAAAATCGTGAAAAACAGTACACTTTATTTAACTATTTTATTGAAATGTCACTTTGACAGTTGTCTATTCCGAAGTCTTTTTCGACTAAATTTCAACCAAGCAATCGCTATGCAAAAAAAAAAACGTGTAGAACACGCTTTGAAAGTCCTTTTTTTCATGAATTTGCAGTTTGATAACGAGGTCGAAGCACGAGTTAATCAAGCAAATGAATGAAAAAAGGACTTTCAAAACTCGTTGTACAAATCGCTATTTTAGCATTTAATTTAAAAATGACGACGATTGGCCGAATGGTAGACTTTAATTAAAACTACTTGATTGTCTACAAAATTGATGCAAAGATAATGTTAAACAAATAGCTACAGAACAAAGAATAACAAACACATATTCAACAAGTAGTGAGCATGCAAAGAATATTTCAGTTGTTAAATGGCAAAATATAGGTCTAGTTTTTGAAGCAAAAAATATGTATCGTATATACTATAAAGTGCAAGTAATATAATACCGAATCATAAATACTACTTTTTCATATACATTTAATTACGATGTGTAAAATGGTGTTTAAGTAAAACGCAAACACATTATATTTTTAAATTTAATATTAAATCAGACACTGTTGTGCAATGTACCCTAAATCCACTGACAATCTTCTGAATTAAATAATAATGGTGAGGCACTAAAACCCCATGAAGGAGCTTGGCCTGCAAGGCGGAAGGTTAGAGCTTCCGTATCCTCGCTCTCACACCCGGCTGTCGCGTGTCAAATTCATGACACGTGGTGATGTGGTGAGCACCACGCATTAGACAACCGCATTATTACCCCTTGTTCTTTCGAATGCAGGTTTCCAATTATTTAAAGCGACTGGGTAGGCCGCCCGCCAGGCATCGATCTGGGATTTGAACTCCAGACTGAATTAAATGCTTAATTAATATTCACTTTGATAGAGAAGTACCTACTTATTACAAGCATTGGCTTACATTGTTTAAATTGTATGTAACTGTTAAGGATTTTAATAACAAATAATTTAAATATTAGTGACGCTAACGGGAGCCAGTAGTTGTTATGATTTATTTTAATGCAAAATGTTGTCACGGAAAAATGAAGGTAAAAGCCCAGGAAAACACAAAACATAACTTTGACAAATTAGTACGGATAAATGCTATTTGACGACTATCAAACGCCTTTAATAAGTCAAAGATTCCAGATCACTCCTTTTTTGGTCAAAAATTATCTATGAATCAAATATCGCAGTACAGGTATAGATGGAGATTTTAATGATGTTATAACTAAAAAGGCTTTTATGTATTTTCGAATACTCGTAAAACATGTATCTGCATAACAATACGCCGCAGCCGTGTCACCTATTTTACGAATAGGAGTGATCACCACCGTTTCAATACCGTTGAAAACGTGTGCCTGCTGAAAACTCCGTTTAGTTGAGTATATAAATGATAAATTTGATTTCTAATTAATAACATTTTTGAAAATTAATTTGTATTTAATTTAATATCTATTACAATTTACAATTCAATAGTACACTCTCTGTGAGGCACTTGATCAACGAATCAATGAACAGCTTTGAATCTGTGTTGTGTGGAAGTATGCATTCTTAACCCGAGCAGCTGCTTCATATTTAAATTATGTAAACAATGTATTTATTTACGTAGTAGAAATTGAATTTCTATGCATTTTACTTCAAAACAAGAAATAGGCAAGTAGCTCTGTAGTAGATACAATCATTTCTGTATCTCACAGTAAGAGTTTTTTTTTTGTATTTAACATTATTGATTTGAAAACCTGCAACCAATGAAATGTATACCGGGTGTTTACTAAACATGCGGAATTCCTTGGGTTATTTTAATTTTTTTGTCCTTGGATGATTTTCGGAAAGACGCTTTGTTTCGAAGATACAGGGCGATGATGACTACCTTGCCTCATAGACTGCCGAACTCTGAAAAACACCAGGGTTATTTCTTACTACATTACACCCATCAATTATCCGATTACTCAAATCTTCATTATCCACTGGATTAGTGTACACTAATGTCTTCAAATAGCCCCATAAAAAAAGCCAAGGGATCGAGCAGGCCATTAGTGAAGTCCATCACGGCCAATCCAGCAATATTCAGATGTTGCGTTTAAAAACTCACGAGCAACTAAACTAAAATGTGCTGGTGCACAATCTTGCATAAACTACATTACATTTCTCGTTGCCAATGGTACATCTCTAGAAACCCAAAGAGTGAACATAAAAAAAATAATCGATTTACCTCACCGAAAGTCTTCTTGGTAGAAATACCGGTCCAATTAGGCAGTCACCCACAATTCCAACCGAAATGTCTAATAAAAATTGATGTAGAAAACGATTTTCAAGTACCGAATGTGGGTGGTCAGCAGCCCACACATGGTTATTATGGAAGTTACTATTGCGTTTCTTGAGAAATGTGCTCCATCAGTAAACAGAATCAGCGCCAGTAGTAGAGGGCTTTGAAATAAAGTATGCAGAAGCCATTGACAGAATGCAATACGTTGTGGAAAATTGGTATGAATAAGTGCCCGAACACGCTGAATATGATATGGATACAAGCAGTCCTGCTTTAATTTTTTTTCACACAGTCCTATTACTTACATTCAAAGCATTTGCCATTTTTCTGGTAGAAGTATCTGCATGTTTTTCTTCTATGTGCAGGAGATTTTCTTCCAATTCTACCGTTTTTACTGTATTTGCCTTCCTGGTCATCCTTTTTGTTTAAATGTGCATGCGTCTTGCAGATGTTGATCAATTAAGGTCCCGGGTGGTGTAGCTTGAACAAGCGTCCACATTCGATCAGTAGAGTTAAGTCGTAATCAGAAAAAGGAAATAAGAGAAGATATAGAAAGCAGCAAGATAAGTGAAGAAATATGGCTAGAATATTTTGGAAATCTATACACAACAAATTTACAAAATCAAACAGCAAACATATTAGAAGATGAAGTAGAAATCCGGTTAGAAGTAAATGATGATGATATTAGGGAAACACTGCAGAAATTAAAAAATAGGAAATCTCCAGGTGAAAATAATATTACTAACGAGATGCTGAAATATGGCGGAGAAAGTTTAATGTTGGAAATGATAAAATTAATAAAACGAATATTCGAAATTTCGAGAATACCAACCCAGTGGAAAAAAGGTATAATAATACCGATCTTTAAAAAAGGACAAAAACAGGTCCCTGCAAATTATCGAGGGATTAATTTACTCGATACCACCTTAAAGCTAACAACAAAAATTATAACACAGAAGCTTACAGAAATTATAGAAATAAGAGACGAACAAAGCGGGTTTAGAACTGGTCGGTCATGCAACGACGCTATATTTATTATTAGACAAATAGCTGAAAAAGCATTTGAATATAACAGACCAGCTTATTTTTGCTTTGTCGACGTAGAAAAAGCATTTGATAATATACAACTACATCACATAATACAAATACTAGAAGAGAATAATGTTCCACACAACTTAGTTGCATTAATCAAGCACATATATGAAAACAATACTAGTAAAATTAAGGTGAATGGTAAATTAACCGCAGAAATTCCTATAACCAAGGGTATCCGCCAAGGAGACTCGCTCAGTCCTTTATTATTCAATTTGATCATGAATAAAATAATTACAGATCTAACACCTTTACAAGGCTACAAATTGACAAATAATCACATTAAGATGATCTGCTACGCTGACGACGCGGCATTAGTCGCAGATAACGAAGATAAATTACAAAGACTTCTGTTCCGCTTCTCGCAAAGCTGTAGTAAATACAACCTAAAAGTCGCTATTTCCAAAACTAAATGTCTTACAGTTAGTAAAGAGCCCCTAAGATGTAAACTTGAGTTACAAGGACAAGTCATTGAGCAAGTGAGCAGCTTCAACTATTTGGGAATTGAAATAACTAGCGCAAAAATGCTATATGAGGAGGTACAAAAACAAACTAACAAAGCTCTAAAAATATCGGGGTGCTTGAACGACTGCATATGGAGAAATAAATACTTAAATGTGGAAACAAAAACACGAATTTACAAGTCAGTTATAAGACCTGTACTTACATATGCAGCAGAGACCCGCGCAGATACAGTAAAGACCCAACAAACATTAGAGACAGCAGAAATGAAAATCTTACGAAGGATCACTGGGAACACCTTAAGAGACCAGAGAAGAAGTGAGGACATAAGGGACCAATGTAAGATACAGAAAATAGGAGACTGGGTAAAAAACCGTAGAGCAGAATGGGACCAACACATATCGAGGATGGAAGACACTAGACAAGTAAAGGTGGCCAGAGATAATGTTCCACGAGGAAGGCGTAGTCCAGGCAGACCAAAGAAAAGATGGAAGGATAATTTGGGATAAAACAAGCTGTAAGCTTATATACAAGTGGAAGAAGAAGAAGAGTTAAGCAACGCTCTTTCTGGTCAGAACTTGGATGGGAGTTCCACGGCTGCATCTCTCGGCGCCTCGTGATACGGCTGTCACGGAAATAGTTGGTCCCGGCGGTCATAACAACATCATGGCAGTCGTTAGTGGGGTTGGACGTCCCATAAATGCACAGCGACGCCGATAATTGTCCTAACGGCTGTTGGCTAAGTGCGATATAAATAAATAAATACTTTGCCAAGTTTTTCTATCAGGAACACGACGATTGGAAAATCGTCCACTCTACAACCGCCTAGCCTCTGTCGTATTTCCATTGGCAAGTCCACAACTAAGATGCATATCAGTCATCTCGACGTTCGTATAGCTATTCATATTAGAAAGCTTAACCAACAAAAGTTTAATTATCCAACGAAAATAGGAGAGGCAAGCAATTGTGACAACTTTCAAAGAGAGAAAATGACAAGTGACTATGAAAACGCAATCAAAAGCGATATTAAATCTACGGTTAAACTAATTGTGTTTTCGACATATGCACTAAACTGGTGTGACTGCAATAATATCAGTTGTTTTTAATCGGATGTAGTATCAAAAGTTAAAAACGTATTTCTGATTTTTTCTTGTACTCGATGGGCCCCGCGCAGTACACCATAGTGCTACTTAGGCTACACTAATAATTTTAAAATTAAGGAAGTAAGAAAAACCTTCATCTCCCTGTATCTTCGAAACAAGGCGTCTTTCCGAAAATCATCCAAAGGCAAAAAAATCTTAAAATAACCCAAGGAATTCTCCCCTGAAATTTTACCGCAAGTTTAGCAAACAAGTTACTCTATCGTTGGGTGGATTGAGTGAGTTAGTCTTGCTTATTTTCAGTAGGTACATATATTGACTACCAATGCCTTCCATTTCCTTTTGTTTTTGACCATGTTGTTCTCCCCGTTCCAGTTTGTTTTTACTTCCTTTTACAATAAAGGAAGTATTGGATTCACCCCAAAAATTCGAAATTGAGTTTTCAACAGATCTTCACGTTTTAGAGTCCCCTGAACCCAAAAAACATATTTTTTTTCATTGGTCTGTGTGTCTGTCTGTGTGTCTGTCTGTGTGTCTGTCTGTCTGTGTGTCTGTCTGTGAACAGAATATCTCAAAAACGAAAAGCGGTATGGCGTTGAAACTTCATATATAAGTTTTGTGTACTATGTATATGAGACAGCAAGCTTTTGAAAAAAATCGCATAACCGGAAGTAGGTGTTTACTCTTGTGATTTTTCAGTTTTTTTCGATTTTTTCAAAAACGGCTTTAACGATTTTTTTTAAACTTTACATTTTTATTACATTTTGAATGTGTATTGATGTGAGATAGGTGATTTTCCATTTGAATACTTCTAAAATGGGTTTCTTTTGTTTTTTTGTCTATTTTTTTTATTAACTCTTATTTTAAATAGAACACCCGGTATATTATTACATTTTTTAATTCAGCTTAAAATTCTAGAGAAAATTTGTCTCTTCAACTAACGCTCTATTTTGTACCGTTTTTGCAGAATTTGTAATTTTTGAAAATTTTTGACAAATGCTTAAAACATTTTAAATCAAATTTTTGGCTAATTATAAGATCACTGTAAAAGGAAGTTGTGTGCGTGTATCACACCAGATTTTTATGTTGTTATACTCTTTTTGCACACTTCCTTTCTATGTTCGAACTGGACGCTTCTGTTTTCTTTTTCTTTTGGTTGTATACTCAACTTGTTTGATAATATCTATATTTGCGCTACGCAGAGTATGACCTATTCACTTCCATTTTCTTTGGCTGTTTTCTCAATTGGTTCATGGCTTGTTCTTTGCCATAATTCTCTGTTTGAGATTTTGTTGGGCCAATATATCTTCAAAATTCTTCCTAAGCACTTGTTAATACAAGCTTTAAGGTGTTTCATTTGCTTTTTGTTGAAGGACCACGATACCACGGCTGACTACCATATAACTACACACTTTTCACATAGAAATTAAGAAGGCCCACTTTTGTTATTCGAGTAAACTCATTAGAAGACCACACCTTTTAAGCTTGTTGATTGCACCTTGCTCTCTACTAATTCTCCATTTTATGTCTTTTTGGCAACTTCCTATGTTTTCAATTACACTTCCTGAATATACTTGGCTAACGTTTTGAATTGATAGTTCTAGTCCGCACGTATCCAAAAATTTCGCAATCTTCATTTGATGCTTTCCATCAAAATTTGTACAACTTCGTCGCTTTTATTTTCAGTATCCACATTGTTTTGAAATATCTTTCGAAGGTTGCTTCATTGTCGGCTCTCATAAACTTCTGCTTGACATGCGCCCATTTTTTAAAGATAATCTATCTTATTACTATTGCATCATATAAGAGTTTTTCTATTAATAGTGGCATGTAAGCCAAGAATACTACAGCATCCTGATGCGTCTTTATGAATCGCAGCAGACGTCTTTCAGGCATTCACATACCAGTGACAATAGTTTCTGTTGTACAAGATTTATACAGAATGCCCATTTAATTATTCCCAACGACGATTTGCAAATAGGCAACACATCTTGCAAAATCAGTTTTATTAACAAAGATTAAAGTCCTTAGCGAAAGGAAGCTAGCATATTGTAAGATATATTGCATATTTGTAAACATTAAGGGTGAAGTGCATGAAGGGCATAAAGTTAGTACCATAAAACTGTTTGCCACTGGTTTAATAAAGAAGAGGTTCAAAAATTAATTTAACAAACAAAATTTATACGATTATATTTAACTGTATTAATGTGTAACCCGACAGTAATTTAAAAAATATGTAGTATATAGCGGCATGTAGCTAAGTTTCGACAAAATACGACAAACTTATGACCATCAATAGTAAAATACGCTTTTCCACTTATTCATTAACATAATCATCGCCATTTATGTTGTATTTAGAAAAAAGTGCTGTTCTCCGGCAATCACATTGACAAATGTCTGGCCTTACTATAATTCCTTCGAAAACTTATCAGTTCCAAGCATTTTCAACTAGTTTTTTATCACCTTTTTGTCCTTGACAGAATAAAATTGCTGACAAACAAGTGTTTTGAAGTTTATTTTACAATAGATTTTATCGTCCATAACTACTCGTGTAACAGAAACAGCCAATACGCTTTTTTGGACGGAGTTAAGCTGCCAAAAACCGAAAGCAGACAATTTATCGCTTTGTGGTCGTTTTTATTGACCACGATGCGTTGTGTACAAACAGAAAACGGCCACGGCCACAACGCGTTCTGGACAATTTTATTTTTGGTAATTATCCGGATTGTTAAGAACGGAACTAGATAGTATTACTTATATCATTGATTATTAATAACGGAAAACAGCTTTTTGTAAGTGGCAACCAAAATCAGGGGAATCAGTCTTTCTTACAGTATTAAACAGCCCCTCCATTCCTATAACTATAAGTAATATTCATTTAATTTCAAGATATTCCTAAAAATTCTGCCAATAACTAAAAGTCGAATCGAATTGCTAGTGCTAAAATGTCGTGGTCGATAAGATCGACCACAAAGCGAAAGTGCAAAAACAATAAATTTAAATGAAGATATTTATTGTTCCTATCAATGCAGCAGCTACAACACTAATCAGGATATACCCTTCACTAAACTGACCTTGCTTCATTTATTACATGGGAAGTAAATATCTAGCTGCTTAATACAGCATTTTCAATAGTTTAAAACAAAAAGGTTTAGATGTCGTCATAGTCTTTGATTTTGACGGCAAAAGAGAAATAAACACAGTATTATTATTATTTTGTCCAGTTAAGAGATTGTCATTGATTATTTACAACACATCTTCCATATAGAGTTACAACAGCTCAACCTGATTTTTCAAAAGTAGTTGATATACGCCATATTTCAAAAATGTAAAAAGCAGGTAGATAAAAAAAAACTATTGCAAAATATCATATCGAACTTTCCCGATCTGCACTATATAGAATACCTATTTTTTATAGATGACATTTCTGACATAACAGGAGGGTAGTGACACTACACTGAATGGCAACGTATGTTTTGGCCAAATTGCCATTTTCCGAAAATCTGGTGTCAAGTAGTAAAAATGTCGAAATTAAATTTTTAGGTTCGACTAGGATGACAGTACATTGACTTGCATTACAATTTGACAACTATTTTGGTTGTTGGTTCTACGCTTCTGATAAATTTGACGTTAACGTCAAAATATTGGCTGCCCACATGATAAAAAAAGTTACTAATTATTCGTATCTTTCCTCTTATTAAACGTTAAATGACAGATGAAATCTGGGTCCTCTAATCTGCACATCCAATAATACTTCATTGTATACGCTCCAAACCACTGAAAAACTGAAATGTGGAAATTTATTCGACGTGCTTATAATTAGATTGCAGCTACTATGTACACTAATTAGTTTCTTATATTGTACACGAGTTTCTGCAGCTCCATCTTTGGCAATTAAACTTTAAATGTTAAAGGTTAGAATTCTAATTGGAACAATAATCTCAATTCTCAATTTAAGTTATGTTTTAAATTGCAGATAGGGGAGACTAGTAAAATTAAAAGAGGCATAACTGCAGAATAGGTAGTTCACACTTTACGCTGGTTCCGATTTTCACAATTGTTACTTGTCGAAATGGCAATTTATTTTCTAGAGGAATGATTGAATAATAGTTTACAAATAGCGTCATTGCAACTGAGAAATTGCTAGGCTAGCAGTAAACCAAATAACTCCCTGTTGTGACCGATTACCTGCAGAATTTTAAAATTTAAAATTCAGCCTGAAAGCGTGTGTAAACTGCAAGAAAGAATATGAAATTTAATTTACATTGTGTTATGATCGTTATTTTTTAATCTTGTACTCTGTCAAAGGTAAACGTAATACCAATGTCCTTCTATTTAAAAAATGTTGGGGAATATTTACAAAATATCTAAGGAATTGGAGATGTTTAAATTTATTGTTTTTACATACACTTGAAAATTATAAATAAATGGTTAATGCCATTTAGAATTTTCTGAATAGTAGGACTGTGACTGTAGCTGTAACACGCCAATATATCGAGAGATAAAAAAAACTGTTCCTCGGCAGGCTGTGGAATGAAAGGTCACGTCTTTACTTGTGTCAGATAATAATTAGTTGTCATTTTCTATACGAATCTGTCAGATTGTTAAAGATTTCTGCTCCTAAAAATGACGTTTCATTATTATTTAACTAGTGAATCACCCGAGTTACGCTTCGATTCGCAAATTTAGGAGAGATTCATTAATATAAACTTAAAAAAAAGATGGCTTGGCCAGGAATCGTACCCGAGCCGCCCACGTGGCAGGCGAACATTCTACCACTGGGCTACGGAACTTTGTTGAACGACGCGCTGCTGTAGTGCTATATAATGAATCACCTGAGCTACGCTTAATTTGCTAATTAAATAATCTAATTAAAACCTTTTTTTGAAAATAAAAACCGGCCTACGATCTAAGTCTAACAATTAGCAACATTTTAAGCCACCATACAGCTTAATCGGCCCAGTATCGTCGGAGAAGCTAGTGACCAAAGATACAAAGAGACCAACGATTTTATGTAGTGGATTCCAGCTGACACAAGTAAAGACGTGGCTTTTCATTCCACAGCCTGCTGAGGAACAGTTTTTTTTTGGATCTCTCGATACATATATGTAGCAAGTATTAGAATTATACATACAGAGTTTCTGATCGCAACACTGTAAAGGCTAACAATTACGTGGTTTGATATTTCGAAATTGATAAGTCAATGAACGAGTATCAAGTGACCAAATCAGACGACTTGGAGACACGAGACTGCTGACAGTGATAAACGATGCAATGCATGACTAGCACAAGATCTGAATACCGAATGACCGAATTACAGTGAATCTGGAATTTGCTCGTCCGGTGGTTATAGAGCTTTCAAGTGACACAAGTGTCTTTCGGCTGCCGGTCCGATCCTCCGTCTCATCGGAAGTACACTTACTCATTGTTCTTCGTCTTCTATCGAAATTTGGGTTTATTGCGCTTGTCCTACACAGTATATTTCCTTGGCAAAATGTTATGTAATTTTTTGTATTACGCGCCTCCGGTGTGCGGCCGGTCAAGTTAGGATACCCTGGTCCTTTCACTTACGTCCTTTGTTAGCCAAAAGTGTTTGTCTGCTATCTGCGGTTTTGGATCCGGATCACCTGCAGATCTAAGATGACGTAATGTAGCCGAAATCCGAGCTTAGAATTGCGTGCTTTATACTAAAGCCCCGGATATAGTTTTTTACTTCGCGACGCAAATCACTCAGTTTATGGCGTAATACACTTAATTGCGTTAGGCTGCAAAGCCGCTTCCTAGAAGTAGGTAATACAATCCTGTCTTGGTATGTTTTTCACGAGAGATATGTTTGCCGCACGTGTTGGTTTCTCCGCTATTGTTCTTTTGCTGTTAATATAACTTCTATGATTTTGATTTTTCACATTAGTATGTCAATCCTTAGAAATCTACTACACATTTTGTATTTCTCTCGTATATATCTTTTTATTATTCTCACCGTCCAAGACTGTCTATGACTTCCTTCCTCAGCTCTAGCTTTCCATATCATTCTTGTATTACTATCTTATTTTATTCTGTATAATTGTCCAAATCATTGATAACCATTTTTCCTTCATTTACAGCAGTTCAGCGTATTACTATATTCGAATTTTAGTGTTCTAATCAAATTATGCTTTACATCAGTTTTAAAATATAATACATTTAAAAAAAAACTCGGCACATTGCTTTAATAGCATACAAAGTCAATGATGGACTAATGAATAGAAAAAACTGCGGTAGGTAACTGTATGGTAGGCGAATTGTAAATTACTTACATGTAAATATCCTTTTAGCCCAGAAAATAAAAAGATGGCGTCGTGAATAATAAGAGAAGGGCTGAATTTTGGCCAGTTGTTCGAACATAATAAGAGAGATATTTTCCAAACTCCCCACCCCTCTACCTTTTGCTTCCTCTACGTGTAATACTATACACATGTTATAAATCTCAAATGGAAAAGAGATTTTTAAGCTAATAGATATTGACAAAGATATGAAGACATGTAGGCACTGCTTATAGTAACTGTAGAATGTAGATATATCTACAACATCTTGATGTAAGAAGTTTTTTGTTACAGTAATTGTGTGGAACGGTAACGTGACAAATGTGCAACCGAACACCTTGAATCGTTTAGAATATTTTGGAATAGAAGATTCTTGGAAGTTAACAATGAATCAAGCTTTATTACAGCGAATAGCTACGGTCAAACTTTATCTGACTGGGCTAAGTTCAGGTCTTTTGAAAACATCACAGATAAACTACTAACCTATATCGATTACAATAGGAACCAAACAAACAAACAAGTACATCTAAAAACAAATAAACTCACATTGGAAGCTAAGAAGAATGTCTCACATATGTTCAGGCTTCTCATACGTAGACAAAAAAAATGTTTTGGTAGTTGCCCTTTATTACATTTTGCTCGGTTAGTTACACCAATGAGTTTTTATTGCTACTGAACCAATTTAATTATTTTTCAAGACACAGTAAATACATCTTTTATACGTAGACTTCAATTTAAAGCGGAATAAATGTCAAGCGCCCAATGATAACATGTAAGGGTATAATTTTTCAGTGTAGTACAAATTATCTTTAGAAAAAATATATTGCTGGATTTTTAAGATAGTTATTAATTTCAACTATATAAATCAGAGCTTATAAACGCGAATGTTAACAAATGCATTGGCTTCAAACGATTTTCACGAATAGAAACAAACCATTTGTAGTTATCCAAAGTATTCATAGTTGAAATACACATGTGATCCTCACTCGACTATCGCTTTTATATTACTCTCCTATGATTTCCTTAATTTAAAGATCCAGTCTGGTTTTGTTTCTGATAAGATACCGTGTGATACTATATTTAAATTGAACTCTTTTTTGGAATATCAAATAAATAGAAGCAGCAATAAACATAGGAAGGGATGATATCAATCTATCAACTACATTTCATATATGACAAACTTTTAAAGGCTGCCTTTTTAATCAAGTAAGTTTTGTGAATTAAATTATCTCAAATACTCAAGCACAGTTTGGTAATAATAAGTAATAACTAAAGTCTGATTAAGGTCAATTAAGGTCGCGGTTCATTTGTAAACTTCCAGAGCCCCTACAAAGCGCTTTCTGGAAATTATACCTTGGAAGTTTAAACGTTAATGCATTTTTGTGCTTAAACGACTACTGCTAATTTACAGAAAGGTTAGCAAAGTTCGAATGCACTCGAACTACGCTGTCATGAAACTAAAGTTTGTTTTCCTGCATTTAAAGCTCAAACTCGTTCAGGGAAATACAAGCACTTCAATATACTCGAATCGACGGTGTCTGTGTTTGAGTGAACTGAAGCTATTACACAAATAATTCTAGTTTTCTCTCATTTAAATAGTTTATATCCTTCTCCATACTTCTTAAAATTTTCTATATTAATTACTCGTTAAATGCTTGCTAGCCATCTGATTTAATTATTAAGTTTGTCTTTACACCAATTTTGTAATAACTTGTACATTTTTTCATGTCGAGATAAAGGAAATTATATAGTTCAATATCGAAAACCTATGCTTACAAGTGGAAGACGTTGAAGCCCTGCAATAAAAACCAATACATTTATGTCTAAAAAGCTAATTAAATGACTGGATTCAACGTAAATTAACTGCTAGAACTAACGGAAATAAACAAGAAAGTACTTTCTTACCCTCGATATAATTTCAAAGAAGCGGTATAGCACAACGTGCAATTTTTAGTCAAGTGGTTTTTGGTAACAATTTAATTAGAGAAAGGGCTCTGCTGTTTTTTCCTGTATTAAGATTTATGACAGTGGTGTTGCGGCGAGTAAAGCAACTGAAGTGAAAAATTAGTCATAAAAATGTAAAGGAAGAGCAACGTGGAGTAACATGATCAGGTTTTAATTCGTTTAAAAGTAGCAGCTACAGTGAGGACTCGGTGGCAAATAACTCGTCACTCAAACGTTAATTGCTTAACGACATTAATGAGATTATGATCAGCCAGTATGGTGAGAGCAACGAGTTGGTCCGTGCAGATTATAGGCTCCGTATATTTCCAATTCGTGTTCTTAACTGAAATCAGAATGTCGCCTAGTTATATGTAGAGACTGAGCTAGATAGAATACGATTTTTACCTTAATTCAGAACCTCTATATTCTACATTGAATGTGATGCTGCAATGCTAAAAAGATAAAGTTGAATATTGCCGGGTTGGTAATCCATTTATTCCCTAAGAGCCTTTTATTTCTTAATTTGGACAAAGTTATGAGGGGAATAAACAAATCTGCTTCCTTTGGAACGAGGAATTACAATATTCTATATTTATAGTAAATACTGGGTAGCCTTAAGATAAACATATGAGTACATACAATCTAACTACTCAAAATTACTATTACATTATTATTTCAACTCTCCCCTCTTTCGGTGCAAAATTCAAATCTAAAACTTCTTAAAACTGTTGCGGATTTGTCCCATAGTTAGTGACGCTACGGCATTCCTTATGCCATCTTTGTACATTTTGGAATTGTCGGTAAATTTCCCATTTAGACAATTTTTTTAATAGCCATCATAAATAACATTTTGAATTTTGTTTTAACTACTATGGCACTTTATACTACGGAGAAAAAATGCTTGCTAAAAAGATTCACCCGAATCCCTTTTCGACAGTTCGGTAACAGAAGAGTTGTCCGGCTGTACTCAGGGAGATAGGCGTGGTCCAAACTAAGCAAACGGTTAATTAGATGCCAAGTGTCGTCGTAACAGGGATAATCGCAATCGAGATACGTACAAAGAAAAGGGTATTGGGGCACGACGAGCTTAAATTGTGGTGGGAACAATATTTGTGCAAGACCCTGTATATGCCCGAAGTCCATTGCTTGCAGTTGCGTCAGCGTTTCTGAGCGGCGTCTCCAACTGGCTCAGGGATTTACCTTCATCGGTTAAACAGCTCCCGTCGCTAGAGAAGAACACATAAATTCGTCACAGGACGTATGCAGAAGTCATAAAGAAACAAATATAATTTTGAACATCCGTCTATTGGTTCAAATACACAAAATAGATGTACAAGTAGTAGTTCCTTAAATTATGCGGAGTTAATAAGGTTAGCTAAAAACACGGTCATCGCTAGATTACGAGTACAATACGATCAAGGGGAGTGTCCGTAACAAACAATGGATCTTGATACTATACTAATCTGCTTGCGATAATAAACATACAAACATGACAAACAATGAACTTCGTTACAATCACTAATCGGCTTGCATGAATAAACAGCAATCGTAAAGTAACAATCAAACCTAACAAACAATAAACCCCTCCCACTGTGAAAGCGGACGCTACACTCTGAATTCTAACGTAACACTACAATAAAACTAATTTAATAATACCTGGTGGTTAAGCGCCGAGCTTGGTGTTGATGTCCAGTGGAGAGTCGTCGTACAGGGACGCTGAGGCAAGCGGTCAACATGGACAACGTTGGCAGCTAGGAATGGCAAGATGCAGGAAGTTTGCGATCATAAAGGTGCCCTAGGGAAAGGGTACTCACAGCACGATGGCGACAGCATACCAGAACCTTACATGAACAAGTACTACGGGAACACGTTCCAACAATTGGTACCCCGAAACAAACACTTAGATATCCTCGAGCAAATTTCTTTTTCAAATCCGTAGCGACGGTTAACGCATAACTTATGTGACACGATACAACAAACCGAATGTTACCATTTATGCTGGATCGAAACGTACAGTCACTTTTTCCTGCGAGTTTATCTCCGCGTCTTGGTCTGGTGCACCACTAAACTGGTCGACAGTTATAACTTAAATCACAACGATTCGCTGCGCCCAAAAATGTACAGTTTCAAGAACATGTGGTCAACTGTCTGGATACACGGCAAGGCTGTGAGGAAAATACTTTTGCGCCCTCTCTTCCACTCAAACAACCGATTAATTCTAACGCTGCTATCCGGCAGTTCCTTTGCGCAAGGTAATGGTCCGCCGTAGGAATAAAAAAGTAGACTATATTGACGCACAGGGTAGCGGTTCCAGGTAGGCATAGCATCTGAAATGCTGTGTATGAGACCGGGCGGTCTGAATTCTGTTCGAAAACGGGGAATTTTTACCTGACCCTAACAAATTGTCAGTCACCATTCTGAGATTACTGCTCATTTATTATCAAACGCTATTCTGCTTGCTTTGGCCATATGACCACAACAGTCGATGCCTAAGCTACTTGATAATCCGCATGCTTAGGCCTTGTCCATAAAAAACAAACAAATTTGAATTGTAAATAGAAAAGTTATAGAAGAAAATCTTTTACAATCTCCAAGGTTTTGGGTGCCTGTTTATGTGTGTCACATTTTCATCATCACTGATCGGTCTCAGTATGTCTACGATCAATCCTATCAGTATCGTGCCCTTTATAATGCAACGCTAAGCAAGTACGTCAGGTAGATGAATTTAATCGATTATATAAAGTATCTGAATAACAATCTAATTCCGGCTTGGAGCGCAGATTTTAATTCCACCGACTGCGACCCTTTGCGTATTAATGTAACCACATTATTTTATTTATAGGGTGGGGTAAAATGCTATCTGTTTAATAATTCAATGGCCAAAATGAAAACTTTTTAAACTGTGCAGTTCGTCGTCATCAACATGATTAACAGCTTTTTTTCGAGTTCACTGCTGAATAAAGAGCTCTGGCATTTATTTCTATTGATTACGGTTATGCCAATGGTTGGGAATTCTTTCTTGTTTATCGTCTCTCCACCCCTTCAAGGGATGTCCTTAAGGACGCTCCAACGTTCTAAACCTCCAATCCATTATTCGTGTTGTCCGGTGGTTATCCGTTATTTGAGTAACGTGTCCCGCCCAGTTCCATTTGTATCTCATCTATTACGTTGTTGTTACCTTTTTTATATAGCGTTATAAAAATAGCTTACTCCACTCGTCACGGATTTCAAATTGTTCTAAGTACTTGGTAAATAGTTTCCCAACTATTTTAAGTGCATTTACTGCCCTTGCCTTTTTATCATTTTCACTGTATCGTCTCCAGAAAGTGCATGTCAGGTTTCCATATTCTAGGGTATCCGATACCTTCGATAAATACTTTCATTCTTTTGATTCAACATTTATAACCGTTCCTTTAATATCTACCTCACCATACAGTTCGGTGGCTTTGGGTGAGTTACAGTCTGTGCAGAAAGTTTAAACTCTGTGACACTGTTACCTTAAATCATCGTTTACTTTCTTCCAATAGCTTCAGATGTTAGACGTTCCTACCACTATTTTTCTTATTGGTTTGTTGCATTTACTTACTGCTGCAGTCTCAAATGCCTCGTCTGACGTTTAACTTAACTGCTTTTGTAGTTGCTTTTATTCTTCTCTGATGATTTGGAGTATATTTCGATATTCTTAACTTTTTCATTAGTTTTCAATACCCATTAGGTGCGATACTATAAAATGTAGTATACTGAGTTCTATTTCGTATTGGTAATTCTTTATATCGACCGATCAACCAAATTTCAGATCTAGTTTGCTGTGACTTTATATAAATATACTATAGCATAAGCCAAAACGATCTGAAATTTCTGATAACCCCATATAAGCTCTGTTCAAAACTTAAAAAACCACCACTTGTTTAACTAAGTCGGTAAAATTTTAAAATCCTTACATAGTTCAGTAACAAACGATGTCCGAGACTGGATCGTGTCATTATTGAAGTCGAAAAACTCAACGTTTTGCCCACTTTCGTAAGGGGCTTCATCAGGAGGAAAATCAAAGGAGCACGGTCCCTCAACAAGGTTACAAGAGAAGAGGATATAAGATCAGTGTAACACAAAGTGTAAACCACGCCAGAGGCATAACTCTTCTAACGATCGGGAGGAGAAAGCCGAGAATTTATAGGCAGATGCCGTGGCGGTTTAGCAAGAGCCATCGCGGTTCAGTGGAGGTGGGCGGGGTTTATAATTAGCACTTTCCACACAGAAGGAAGGCGAAAGCCTTCGTCCCGATTGAGATTGTTAGGGTGTTTGTAAATCTCATGGCTTCGCGAATCTTTCTGCTAAAGAAAATACAGATATTTTGTAAATCAGGTTTTTTTAATGTCATTGTCATTTTTTATACTTTTATGATTTCTGTTTATGGCCTTTTCAAAATGAAAAGGCTTTGCAAACACAATCCTCCCTGTTTTAACTGTAGTTCTAATATTAATGACAGTGATAATAGTGTATATCACACATTTACAATACATCTGATGAATATATTATTCCATTTATCAATGGTACTGCATCCATTTGTCGGCCTTGGCCTCTGCAAGCTTCTTGCGTCATCTCTCGCATTGGGTTCTTTTTACTTGCTGATATGGCTGCTCATATTTCTTGTCGCAGTAGCGAAACGTGTAAACTCTTATTTACTTCTTCGTAAAGGTGATTATGTCTATGTTATCTCAGCCATTGCTCTGATTTGCAGAGTAGAGCTCCTTTATTTAGAAATTATCGTCCCGTACTATTTTTTCCATTGTAGCATTGACTATTAAACATGCTAAGTCATCCTTTGTCACAGCTTTTTTCTCCTTGAGAGCTATTTGTTTGAAGGTTTATATGCAATTCTCAAATACTGTTAAGCCCTCATTTCACTTCCACCATTTCGTGAAAAAAATTTACCTCCGAATGGTCGAAATTTGATTCAGAGCTAGATTCCCCGAGGAAATTAATAAAAGGAATAATTTTTTCAAAGGTGAGGTTGTCAATAAGGGTAGCTCAACGAGCGATGGAAAGGACAATGCTGAACATCACAAGGAGGGATAAAGTCCGAAACGAAAGAATTAGAGACATCACCAAAGTAACAGACATAGGAGTTAAAATCGCCCAACTGAAATGGAGCTATGCAGGACATGTAGCCAGAAGCAGCACAAGCAGATGGAATCGAAAAATAATAGAATGGAGACCATATGAACACAAAAGGGGAAGGGGACGACCACCCATGCGCTGGTATGATGACTTTAAGAAAACGGCTGGATTAAACTGGATTCAAATAGCACAAAATCGAGAGAGATGGAAAACGTTAGGGAAGGCCTACATCCAAAAATGGATTTAAAGGGCTCAAGAAGAAGAAGAAGAGGTTGTCTATATATTGTGCCCAATCAGCCGAAATACGCTTTTACACTGATCACAGAAGTGATGCCACATATATGATAAACATTTTGGTAAAAACTCAAGCTAGACATTCTAGATAGGATCTCTAGATGGCGGTGTAGAATGTATGTGCTTATTGTAATAAAAACCCCATTTCAATTGGGTTGTATTGACAATGGTATTGTGGTAATCTAAGATCTTTATGTTCTTTCTTCCTCAAAATGTCATAAATTGGGTATATTTTTTTCCATCTGACCCACAAAGTTTAATTAAACCTCATAGTTCTTTTTTTTGTTAATTTTAGATCGTATTTCACATTGTGTTTATCCAACCACTAGGTATTGCATTTCGCGCTTCTTATACGAAAATGAAGCATTTTTGTTTAAATACAGAGAATGGTATTCAGCATTATTGATAACAACCATAGGTTTTCAGGAAAGCTTAGCTAAAGCAGGAATAAATTGATTACCCACACAACTTTGAAAACTGATACCATCCATTGTGATATGGTAATCTCGGTCGTTTTTTGAATTTAACGAAAAACCGCACCCATTCAAGAACCCTCTCTTATATACAGCACGTAAGCTAGCGTGGCTCTGATGGTTAGAGCATCGGACTACGGCGCGGAAGTCTGGAGTTCAAATCCCAGATCGATGCCTGGCGGGCGGCCTACCCAGTCGCTTTAAATAATTGGGAACCTGCGTTCGAAAGAACAAGGGGTAATAATGCGGTTGTCTAATGCGTGGTGCTCACCACATCACCACGTGTCATGAATTTAACACGCGACAGCCGGGTGTGAGAGCGAGGATACGGAAGCTCTAACCTTCCGCCTTGCAGGCCAAGCTCCTTCATGGGGTGTTAGTGCCTCACCATTATTATAAGCTAGAATACGTGAAGCTCTTACCTTCATTTTTGCATTTAGCTGGATTATCTAAAAAACTAAAAGAGGAATGGCGTTGAAACTTCATATATAAGTTTTGTGTACTATGTAGAGGCGACAGCAAGCTTTTGAAGAAAATCGCATAACCTGAAGAAGGTGTTTACTCTTACTCTTGTGATTTTTCAGTTTTTTTCGATTTTTTCAAAAACGGCTCTAACGATTTTTTTCAAACTTAATATTTTTACTACACTTTAAATGTGCATTGATATGAGGTAGTTAATTTTCCAGTTGAATACTTCTAAAATGGGTTTCTTTTGTTTTTTTTTCTATTTTTTTTATTAACTCCTATTTTAAATGGAACACCCGAAATATTATTACATTTTTGAATTTAGCTTAATATTCTAGAGAAAATTTGTCTCTTCAAGTAACGCTCCATTTTGTACCGTTTTTGCAGAATTTGTAATTTTTGAAAATTTTTGACAAATGCTTAAAACTTTAAAATAAAATTTTTGCTAATTATAATATCACTGTAAAAGGAAGTAGTGTGCGTGTATCACACCAGATTTTGTATATTCGATTAGCGCAATGTGCAACCAGCGTCGAACCACAGATCCATGGTGATATATCCATGTTTTATCCAGCTACAAGAATTGGATACTTTCAATGGAATTTTCATGAAGTAAAAAGGAACTTAATTTTAGCTACCAAAGCATATTCCTTGTTCACAGACAATTTTGTGCCGATTATCGCATTTATATTTATAACCCATATTTTGAAAACCCCATATTTCTACTGTTGTCCTACCCCCCCTACCCCGCCCTTGAACTCATGATTTTCTTTCATATCATTCAAAATGTCACTCAAAGCAAAATATTGATTTATAGAGTTATACTGCCAAATTAGTTGTTACATAGCTTTCCTAAACAGGTGACCTCCCCACCTAAAAAGTAGTTATCTATAATTAAGTAACTACGCTATTTTAAATAATAGACACACCCCAAAAATATCTACAAAACTCCTAATAAAATCTCGATGCTGTAGATTGGGATTAATTCGCTTAACCTTCCGTCGGGCGCAATATTTCGACCGCCGAGTTCGGGCGCAATGTGCTTGATAGGCACACTTCCAAAAAAACATAATAAACACCTAATTAGGTTTAATTATACAACTACAAGTGGTGAGCATCATTATTAGATAAGTCAAAATAAAAGAAAACACAAAAGTTTCTGCAAAAAAAACATGTATTTAACCTGAAACAATGTGCCGGATAGTCCAGATTGATAAAGCAAGGCATTTTTAGAAAATTATTAAAAACCTTTACAGTATTTAGACTTCAAGTAAACGCAATAGATAATTTTTATGCAAATATTTCGAAAATGCGTACCTTGAAAAATGTGGCGAGTTCGGGCTCAATGAGCTTCTCTGAACAAAATTTGAATAATTTTCACTATTGAAGGCCAAACTCAAAATAAGTGGCACACCAAAATAGTCAGCTACTAGGCACGATAGAGTCCCTGTATATGAAAGAGTTGGGACATGTAGGATGACTTGTTTTGGATCCACAAACCATGGATTACCTGATTTTTGCCAATTTTAAACTTTATGCATACTTCTTTCAAACGAAACAACTGAAATATATCTTTCCTATATCACATGGTCCTTGATTTGTGGATCCAATGGCTCAACTCTTAGTACATATAGGAACTCTAGGCACGATAGATTAAAACGCCGCCTAGCGGTGGCGAGAGATAGCAAAATTGCCGCGCTGTGCCTGTCAGATTAGTTGCGCCCAACGGAAGGTTAAAATGTTTGTATGTTTTCGGAGTTTCTAATTTTTTAAATTGTGTAACAGTTTTTATCGCATTTGATATAGCAATGTACTACATTTCTACATTCAAAATCGTTGAGTAAAGTGGTGTTTTGCACCATAGCAACGGAAATTCGTTTTATGTTTGGCAATACTTACGTGTATTGTTGGTGGCATGTGTATTGTCATATTCGCAGTTAGCAGGTTAGGTTTTACATCAGTTTCGATACAGACTGACGCAAAACCTAACCTGCTATCCTCGAATTTGGCACAGATTTAAAGTGCTACCAACAGTACACTTCCGTACTGCCAAACGCTTGGTTGTATTTTGACATTTATAGTGTCACTTTTATATTAAAATCCATTTTACATTTCCTATAAAATGCCATAAAATAGTATACGAAACCTGTTAGAAAAGTAGTTTTACTGAACTCGCCCGGCCGTCGAAGTACTCGCTCATGCTCATACTCAAATTAGCCATACTTGTTTAGTAGAACATCACTTTTCTAAACTTCTTGAATAACTATTGGCATGACTTATTATGTGTGCACAAAAATTATTTTTAACGTTGGCATAGTAAGGCTTGAATTTTAAAAACATTTTTACAGAAAATTTTTAATCTCGCAACACTGTTCATATTAGGAATCAGGTGTGACAATTTTCAATAGTATTTAAAGGTATTGGGCCGATATTCAGCAAATAACGAACGATCATACATTTTGTGGCCGAAGCCGATTAGGCCGAGGCTAATAGATTATCGGAGTCAGTCATATATAGTATTGGGGGTACGTTGTTTGATAGTTTTCGTAATATCTACTAAAAGTGGCTAATCATTTTAAGAGATGTGATTTAAATACAAATGATATAAATATTACTTACTAGTAACCTGATATTTGCAAATCCGTTTTCAAGTAAATTAAGACAATGCCCATTATGTGGTAGCGCGACAACGGTTATAACGGTCGTGGCTGTTAAATTTTAGTGGACTTGGCTGTTATAGTCGTAGGTGACATTTTGATCACGCAGACAGTACTGATAATGTACAATAACATGTAGATATTATGAAAAAATGTAAATGTGGAAACTAACCTGGCCTTCCTTATCCAGAAACATTTTTACATTTTGAGTAGTATTTCTGTCATTCATATGAACTTGATTGTAAGAACTATTTTGTTAGTAAAAGCAAATTTATAACTCAAAAAACGTGTTCAGGTGTACTTACTATTACAACATCACTTTACATTAATACAGTAAAAAATTGTATTTTATCGCAATAAAGATTCACCGCTGTAACTGCAATTCTCATTACTAATAACTTATAACAGTCATAACTAATAGCATTTTGATTTATAATGTTTTCAATCGAAGAACTCGGGTTTGAATCTCCATTATGAAACTGTTAAGTGTAACAGAAAAAGTTGATGAGTTTCAGACGAGGCGCAAAATGGCTAATACTAATAAGTGCCCTAAAGTATGATTAACCCAAAAATCGTTTGGTTAATAATTTCTAAACTCGAATATCGGAAAAGCGGACTTTAAGCCCACTAAACTTTTAAGCTACTTGGCTTAATTACGAAAAAGCTGTTGAAATATTTAACTGAAGGTAATTACAACCCCATATTAAAAGTGAAATATTTAATATTTTTGTTCGAAACTCGCAAGGTAACTCTCCGTTGCTCTAAATAACAAGCTTAGAAGTTTAAAGGCTGCTGCATTTTATACGTAGCGATACTCGTAAATTGCTAGCTTGGAAAAGTTAACAATGTGCTTCTCAAAATGACAAAGTTTGAATGCACTTCAGCTTTAGCGCCCACTCTGAAATGTGGAAGTTTGTATAAACCAGATATTCTTTTCAGATTCTTGCAATTTATGGCAAACAAGAACTAATCAGATTGAATGGCTGCAGTGATTGCAAGAACAAACTGGGTGGGCGATTTAGGTCTGTTTGAGATAATTTAAAGCAAACGAACTTCATTCTGCACCATTGGGTTTCAGTGGTTGTCGGCCACCATTTAATTACTGCAACCGGAACGAGTTCTTGTTTGATTTACTGTGATAACAGGTAGTGGTTAGTTTGATATAATGGATTGTAAAAGATGTTTCCATAAGCAAATTTTAATTTGTTGTCTAGAGATAATAATATTTTGAAAAGTTACACTCATTTTTGTGTTGAAACTTGAGATAATTTATAAAGAATTATTATTTTATTTTCAAGCCTAATGAAATAAAAGAATTAATTATCCGTGTAGATATGACATGGAGGTAATATCAGTTACCATTAGAAGAAAATTAGAATGTATATAGTGGCCTTCCATCAAATAAACAAACAAAAAATGTATTATTCAGAGCATTGACATTACTTGTTGTCAGGTTTTTGTAACTGGAAAACGACTCATTTTTGAACATATGTATTTATCAACTTTTTTTATTATTTTGATACGCTCCTGAAGTAGGGGCTCACATTTTTGTTACGCCGTCTATAATTTTTAATTAAATTGTTTACCAATTCAGAGAATATAAAACTTACGAGCTCCACAAATGCGCTTCTTGAAATGTAGTACAGTAGGTTACATTAGTAATATTTTATCGTTTTACATGAAAGGCAACCATACGCAGTTATTGGTATGTTAATTTCAGCAATTTTTTCACATGAAGTCACTAAAAATAATTGAAAAATAAAACATAAAATTTTATTGTAACTAATGGTTAACAGCTGTCACACAATGTGAATGATTTCACTAAAAATCCTGTAAGTGAAAATATTCAATTAGGCATTGAAATTTAAATGTCAATTTAGGTTATATGCTTGTTAAGGTGACGGTATGACTTCATTATTTGTGTTATTATCACTGTGATGCAAGTTTAAGTAGTGCTGCATTGTTGATGTACAACGAATGACATCAGAATGACTTTTAGTCAAAGCTAATATCAGAAATGGGATTATTCCCAAAAATAACTCGCCTTTTCGCTGGAAGTGAATTGAAATCACTTGTACACGTATCATCCCTGCGGTTTAAAAGTACGAGTTTTGATTATGCTTTACTTATTTGCCCTGAGTTTAGTATTAATGCTAAGACAATAAATGTAAAGAATACAAACTTGCTCATAAGAACTTAATTTGTATTTTTTTGAGCGCTACTCCTCATGTAGGGGTATGGCCTGCGAATAAAATTAATAAAATGTTTTTGTTTAAGCTTGTCAAATACAGTTCTTTTTGCATAACACAGAATTATAGACGTTATTGGAGTTGCAAGCAACCTAACAAAAATGTTATGCTACCACAAGCAGAAGCATATGAAGATTACGAAAATAAAGACAGAGGTCGCGATTTGCTAAATTAAAGTTGTTACAGGTGCTGGTGTTACAGAAACTCAAGGTTACCGATATATGAAGTACCATTTGCCTAGTAACCTTTGCTTAATTCTTTTTTTAATTGATAATGCAAAAGATGCAGTCATATCGCGTTACTTTTTGTTTACCTTGAATATACTTTGTTGCAGCTTGTTAATCTTGAAAAAGGCAAAGCTCACTCTATTGCGCCTCAATTTGTTGTAACAGATAGTTGGCCGGCTAATTCTCAAGGAAAACATGAAGCATGGGGGGGGGGGTTCGAATCAACATTACGCATCTTACAGGGTTGATTGTAATCAAAATAAGGCGGAAAAATGAGCTACAGGATTTTCATTGATAGAATAGAGGAGAAACTTCTCGGCCGACCCTCGTAAAAATTCGATATCAAAGGACCGACGCTTCACTTCGATATCCTCGTGCGTCGGCGTCGGTCCGGCTGCTACGGAACCTACCTTGGCTGGCCTACTAGCCACATAAACACATTTACGTAACATAAATAAAAGTCCAGGAAGTTAAAACGAATGCAAATCTATTAAAATTTAAGTATGTATGTACATTTTTGGCATGAATAATTGTAAAAGGGGTTAGTAGTTCTATAATTTACTTGACAGCGATAGGTATGACACAAAAACTACATTGGTCACATTGAAACACCAGCGGAGAACAAGCCGCACAAAAATACTGAATGATATGACGCAAACACAAGTGCGTCTCTAAACGTCTATAATTGCACAAACGAGAAAAACAAGTACGATACCTGTAGATGGTTAAAGGACAGCGCAGATTGCTGGCCGTCGAAATAACGTTATCAAACGAACTCACATAAATCCTTGTTTTGCATGAAGGTTCTTGTAGCGACAAGCATCGAGAAGAAGGAAAACTACACCTAATTACCACACTCTCCTAGATTTGGCACGTCGGAAAGCGTTAATTGCACATCCAGTGCTACAGTATAACGGAGAAGATTAGTTCGATCATAACATACACCTACCAAAGGACGTTCAACCACACACAACCCTATGGGAATAGCTTCAGACGATGAGTGACCAGACACGGGTTGAAGAAAGTAGGATATGGGTTGCCTTGGTTTGCTCTACCTGTCTCACTGAAGCAACCGATTCGCTCTAACACAATATTACAACAGATTGTTCGAGCCAAAAAGCGATACGCCATGATAAACATCACCAGACTCGCTTCGCATCGTGCATCAACATTAAAACCTAGCTCTGCTAACTGCAACTTACTGCACTCGTAATGTAAATAACTAATCCAATTGCAACTAGAGTTTCGCATGTTACATTATAGCACAATATTAGCTTTTAAACTAAAAATATAAAAATTAATTAAATGCTACCACAGATGCGTAAAAAGTTTAGATCCAGATCAATATAATATTAGTTTTTTGGTAAAGATTCCACGGACAAACTAACTGTATACGAGGTTTTATAGTAAGCACAAAACAAACACGTGGAATTAAAGGGGCCTGAAACCGATTACGAGAAGCATGAAGGCCTAATAAGAACAAACATCACCTATTATCCAGCAACTATTAATTAGAATGATTGAATTTGTCTAAGCATATTGACTTGTTTGAGATCTACATAGCTACAGTTTATACAAAATAGCTGCACTTTCAAAAAGAAAGAGAATAAGCATTTTCATATGCACGCCAAATTTTCTACTATTACTATGCAGGGTGATGAAAAACTAGCGCATTGTCTGTGCCCGACGTTGTAGGCCTTCACCAACGAATAAGAAATTTCTATATCAATTTAAAAAATTTCAGTTCAAATATAATGTTGTGGTTCTTCAAATTTAGCAGCTGATACTCCATATTTATTATATTAGAAATAGAAGTAAAGACATGATATGCTCCCACTACATTCAAAAATACTTCATTAATTACCCTCCAACCTTCTATGTATATCCAAAACATTTCAAGTTTATTTTTATAAAAACTACAAAGAAAACGTTAACATTAGAGCTTGCAACATTGCCAAATTATTCTATGGCACTATCTCGATGTTTCATAGCAATAGTCCAATTCATGGTATATTTACTTAAACAGCGTTGTCACATTTTTGTTAAAAAAGTAAGTTTTATTTTACCGGTTCTCAGAGAACGAAGCTGAGTATTAGAACGTGATTTGTTAGTAGGGAGGCCAAGAGAATTAATAATTATTTTCGTGGGACTGAGTAGGTTTATACCGACAAGTGATACCATCGTAATTAGCGGTGTTTTTCAGTGGAAAATCTCCTGTTGTCGCTTTCTTAGCCTGTGGAGTGAGGAGCTATGACGTCACAAAGATGGTAAAATGGTAGGTTTCAACAGTTTTTTGCAAATATCTCGTTACCTGTGAAGTTTACTGTGAACTTTATCTTATGCAAAATTAATCTACATTTAATTTACAATAAAAATAGTCTTATGAATTTTTGCAGTCCAGTCAAGGATTACGGAGATATGGAGGGGGTAAAAATGTAACTTTTTTCTGTTTGGCAAAAATTCAAAAATTACGCCTATGAACTCGTAATATTCGCTAGTTATATTACAGCTAGACAATGGCCCCCTGTGTAAAACTGCAAGCTTGCAACCTTGAACAATAATAGCTTCTTTCTGTGAACTGCAAGTCTGCAACCTTGAACGCACGTGGCTTCCTGTCTCACGCTCCCTTTTAGAGATAACGCTTATCTTAGCTGATTAGACATAGTATATAATATACAAGTAGCCTGCACCTCTAAGATAAGTTCCAGTTAGTTCGTAGCTAGATGTAAGAAATTGTCTGGCAGCTAATCTGTGTGCTTCCAATGTTATATTTCATTGTAAAATAAAAATAAAAGTTTTTTAAAAAGTCGTTTCGGCGGCCTTTTAATAAAACTGGCGCAGTCGTTCGGATTTGTGGAGGAAAACCTGGAAAACTACAAACATCGAGTCGACCAGCAACTTTCCTTGAGGTTCAGCTCTTTGCCGCAAATCGACACCTACCACCCACGGATCTTCGGACATCTCCAACAGGGACAAACATCGCCCGATCGTGAGAAGCGCCCGTCGACCCAGCTCCTGCTCCTCCGTGGTTATTGGAACCATCTGGTCATTGGGACCACTTGATCATTGGGATCAGTCTCTGGTTTGGCAACGTCAACAACGACGACCCCAGGACAACTTTTGGATGACGCTCTAGCGCAAAGCAGACCATCCAAAGTCGGACTTCAGGACCTAGCTGTTTGCAGGCCAGCCGACATTAACAGGATCGACGCATCCTTTTTTTTTGAAGACAACAGGACGTAGCAGATCGCACGCCGTTCGTCAATTTTAACGCACAATGTAAGTGCATATTTTTATAATTCAAAGAATAATTTTCAAGCTTTAGAGAAAAAGCAAAGGTATATTTTAAAAATAATAATTTTCAAGCTTTAGAGAAAAAGCAAAGGTATATTTTAAAGGCAACAAAGTAACATAATATAATTTTCAAAAGTAATAATTATTAAAGCGTTCGCCTACTAAACAACAAGGTAATAATTTTAAAGGCAACAAAGTAACGTTATTAAAGCGTTCGCCTCAGCAACAAAGTTAAATAATATAAAATTTAAAAAATTATACTAACATAGTTTTAAATATTTATTTATAAGTTCAGGCAGAACGTAGTAAGCCAGACCAATTGCTGCACATACTAGGTGTGCTTAATTTGCATTTGTGCTTGCGTTCTTGCGCGTAGGGTTCCTAACAAGGCATTAGAAGAATCCCCTAGTCAGTAAACTGTTTACTAACATAATTAATAAAAACTAAAACCAAGTGGAAAAAAAATAAGCAAAGTTGATTTTTGTCTGTAAAATTTTTATGTTTAGATCACCATTATCTTGAAGCATTAGATAAAAATTATATTTTGAAACAATTGTAAAATTTTTATGTCACGAGATCGATCACGCTCACCAAGGAATTCTTTCCCTAGAATTTTATTTTTAAATAATTGTAACAACCCAAATATGGTTGAACAAAACGCATCATTGTTTCCCCCACATTTTAATGTAGCTTTACTAAATGAAATTCCCACATATGATGGTAATCAAGCCACTCTTTCGGAATTTATCAGATCCGCAGAAATCATTGCAACTAAATTTTGCACAGAAAATTTAAACGATTATATCAACCAAGTAATTTTAAATTCGATAAGGAATAAATTAAAAGGTCAAGCGTTAGAAGTAATTACAGGTTACGAGTACGATACTTGGAAAGACTTAAAAAATGTCTTAATTGAAAATTTTGGCGACCAAAGGTCAGAATTGAATCTTTTAATTGATTTAACCAAATTAAAACAGAATAAAGACTCTCCCATATAATTTTTCAATAAAGTTAGAACCCATTTGGCAATTTATAATTCTAAAGTTTCTCTGAGTCAAGAATCAAAAGACATTATCACTTATAAATTAAAGGCTAACAAAGATTTAGCACTTCGCACTTTTACAAGTGGACTAAATCAAAATTTAGGAAGCTTCGTAAGAAGTAGAAACCCAACTTCACTAGAACAAGCCTTAAGCATAGTAAAAGAAGAAATCGATATCAGATATTCTCAAAATCAAAATAATTTTCAAAGTCAGAAATTAAATATAACAAATTTAACTTCCAATCTTCAAACAAGAAATTCATATCAACCTAAATTTAATAACCCAAATTTTATGCAAAGACCATTCCAACAAAATCGAAGTAATTTTAACCAAAATCCTAAAAGTAATTTTAATCAAAATCCCAACTATTTTAAAAGTCCAACAAATTTTAACAATCCTAATAATTCTAGAATAACTCAAAATTCAAGCTTTAATGCATTTGCACCTAAACCAAATTTTTCACCAACAAATAAACCAGAACCTATGGACTTTAGCACTATAAAAAGACCAGCTACTCAACAATCAAATTTCCCTAATAAATATCGAGCAAATTCTCAAAACGTTAATAGAAATTTTAATCAACTATTTTATCACAGTAATGTTCAACAAGAAAATTCCCCTGTTGATCATGAAAATCTAACAGAAAATTTATTCGACAACTCCCCTGAAGAAAATAAAAACTTCACTGAAAATTTATTCGAAAATTCTCAAGAAAATCCAGAATACAGCCAATCAAACCTATATTTTCAAAATGAACCCCAAGACTTGGACATTACATCAGATTATTATGAATTTCCAGATCCAAGCGATACCGTAAATTTTCATTAAGAGCCTCGGAAAAGCATATTTTAACTTTTAATATAAATTCAAAATCAGATCTTCCGTATATTATAATTCCCGCCACCGGCGATAAACTATTAATTGATACAGGTAGCTCACAAACAATAATTTCTCCAGAATTTGTACAACAACATTTTCCAAATTATATTTATGAAACAGAATTCGAGATAGTTACATCTCATGGAATTTCTCAACATAACTTAATTGCAGATTTACCAATCCCCAGTCTTTTTTATGAAAACGGAACACATACATGTTATTTATATAACTTTAACCAAGACTATATAGGACTTATTGGATCCGATTTATTTTCAAAATTATCCGCACGAATAGATTATAAATGGATGCATATTCAGACAGAAAGAGCTACGATACCATTTTATTACAACCCGAAAACGTGAAATTAATGTAATTTTTTCCAAACCTAAAAATTAAGATTTTTATTTTTCTCAACAAAACCTACAGTTAACCCTGTGTACAGAACTTTTCGTAAAATTTATCAGCATAAAAAAATGGAACTAAAATAACTCCAAAATTGAAATTTAATGAAATATTAGTCATGCCTTCAGCAATTGAAATCATATAATAATCAATTTAAAACAAGCGTAATTAATACTTTAAATGAAATACAAGAAATTAATATTTATAATCCTTGATCTTATAAAAATTTAAATTATGAACACAACAAAAATCAGTCTATCAGAATTAACAACTTTAATATAAAAACTCCAAACATTAAAAGTATTTTAGATAATTAATTTAAATAACAATTTAAAAAACAATTTAAGACTAGACCATTTAAACGAAATAAAAAAAAACTCTTGACTAATTTATGTTTTCAATACAGAGATGTATTTTACTCTCCCGAAATACATTTATCCGTTACGAAACTGACAATAAAAGTCAACTCATAAGATTTAATAATTTAAACATAAATCTGTAAAATATTTATATTATATAGCTACTTTAGAAGGAATAAAATCAGATTCATCTAAAAATTCAATAATCAAAATTTCCCAGCACCTAAAAATCAAAATAAAATCATTTTAACCAAATAGTCTATTAAAGAACATTTATCAAAAATTTTGCCAAAATAACTAAATTTTTAACCGTGTGTTTAAAGAAAGAAATAAGATTGTACACACCCCTGAATTTTTGAAAAACTTTAAGTATTGCAAATAAATTTTAATAAATAAATCAGTAACTTCAAGTATCAAACGTATTTTTTTTAAATAATATCTTAAGAAAAAAACTTAAGACTAAAATTTAAATCAGAAAAAACTCAAATAAAAATTACACTTAACAAACAAACAAGACCAGCATAATATGGTATTTACAATTTTAATAATCACAATATTTCTCGCGTTAAAACTAAATGTTCACAGCAACATACCTTTATAATTGATATTGCTAAATTAAAACAAAGAAAAACCTTTACAACAATTTAAAATTAAATTCAAATTCAGAAAAATCCAACATTTCAATTAAATGAAAAAGTATTTGTTAAAACAAATTCCAGAAGTAAAGATGAAATTTAAAATTAAAACCAATTCGGAAAAATCAAACATTTTAATTAAATGAAAAAGTATTTGTTAAAACAAATCTCAGAAGTAAAGATGAAATTTAAAATTAAACCCAATTCGGAAAAATCAAACATTCCAATTAAATTAAAAAAATATTTGTTAAAACAAATTTCAGAAGTAAAGTTGAAATTCAAAATTAAATCTAATTTAAAAAAAAATGGAAATATAAAACACCCTGACTAAAAGGAATTATTGCTCTCCCTTTTTCAGGATTACTACCCTCTTCATCGCCTGTACCCTGCTGACTCAATCACCAGTTATACAGAGCGATATTATTATTAAGAATTTAAAAGATAATCCCGGATTATATCCCTTAAACTTAGGAAACGTAGTGCTTAAACAAAGCGAATGGACGCTTATTAGAAATGTAGACTATACTCTTATATTTGTTAGTTATGACACACTTAGAACTAATTTAATGAAAGTAATACCTTTACTCGAAAATAAAAGTTATGTTATTGAATATAGAAATTTGAGAAAATTGACATTATTATCAACCGTAATAATTAACTTATAATATTAAAACAATACGTAGAAAAAGCTGATAAACTTCTGAATCAATTATTTCACAATATTAAACATAAAATTAATAAAAGTCCTCTCAATTAACCTTTTCGACGGACTTGGATCCGCCTTCAAATTTTTAACTGGCAACCTCGACGCCAACGATGGAGTCAGATATGAATCTATAATTACTAAATTACAAGAAAGCAATAAAATTCAAAATGACGTTATATTAGAACAAACTAAAATTTTAAATGATACCATCTCAGTAATCAATGATATAGCAAAGAGTCAAGAATTATTAGACAGAAACATAAATAAAATAATTTTACAAAATGAGGAATTAGGCAAAAATCTCGCTACATACTCCTTAAAAACAGTCTTGCTAGAAGCAATTAAATTTTTACCACTACTTATTAACACTTGTTTGGAACTAGAAAATGCATTAACTTTTGCCCAAAATCAACAGATGCATATGTCATTAATTGATAATGACGATTTAATTGAAAATCTAAATGAAATTTCGACGTATCTCAATAGCATATCAGAAAAAGCTTTAACTATTCCATATCCTGCAGAGTTACAGTATTTACATTTATTCGAGTCAATTATCATTACAAAAGTTTACCAAGTTAAAAACAGAATTACATTTATATTCGAAATACCTCTTACTTCCAAAACTAACGATTATCAAATGATACAATTAATATCATTTCCGATTTTTATGCAAAATTATCAATTTCGTATGATTACACCTACATATAGTACTTTATTATTCAACGTTAAAAACAGCATTCCCGTTGAAATAAATCATTGTAAACTTATAACTTTAGACACCTACTTTTGTAATCAAAATAACTACTTTGAAATCCCCAACGACAAATTGTGCGAAACACAACTTCTGTCATTTAATAAAAATAAAACATGTATCCCTTATTTATTCAATTTAACAGAGATCAAAATATCACAAATAAATCCTGCGACATGGTTAATATCTTTCCCATCTGAAGCAATATTGGACGTCAAATGTAAAAATCAGAATTTTAGAAAAGGAATATCTGGCACTAACCTCTTACACCTCAGTTCAGACTGTCTTGTTTCAATAAATCAAAAACACATGTTATTCACCGCAAAAAGAACCTCAAGTGAAATTGTTAATTTAAAAATTTCAAACATTGACCGCTTAATAATTCCTGAATCGAACCACATAAATGTTTCAAAGATTGACTTGATACCTGTTGACACCCAGAAATTGGTTGAGGACGCAATTAAGCTTAATAAATATGAAAATTTGTTAAAACCTGTTAATTATATTAAATCTGATAATTTAAGTGTGTCTGCAATTATATTTACTCTGTGTACTATTCTTATGTTAATAATTTTTATATTGTATTTGTATTATAATAACGGGTGTTCATAAACAGTCGTCATCCCAGTAGGTTTTGACTTCAAAAACGTATGTCTATTATAATTGAGAAAAACTGCGCTATGACAGTACTCAATGACGTTTCATTGTGTTGCACGAATTAATCAACGACATAACATTTTGTTTTTCAAAGCAACTGGGATGACGACTGTTTATGAACACCCGTTAGAAACACAATGAAGATTAAACTTATTAGATTTTTAAATAAAGATTTTGAACCAGTTAACGTAAATGCATAAGTTTAATTTTCTTTTCTCTTTGTAAGTTCAATGGAGGCATATTTGAATACCACCCATTGAACATTTTATCGGCGGACGAGTTATATTACAGCTAGACAATGGCCCCCTGTGTAAAACTGCAAGCTTGCAACCTTGAACAATAATAGCTTCTTTCTGTGAACTGCAAGTCTGCAACCTTGAACGCACGTGGCTTCCTGTCTCACGCTCCCTTTTAGAGATACCGCTTATCTTAGCTGATTAGACATAGTATATATACAAGTAGCCTGCACCTCTAAGATAAGTTCCAGTTAGTTCGTAGCTAGATGTAAGAAATTGTCTGGCAGCTAATCTGTGTGCTTCCAATTTCATTGTAAAATAAAAATAAACGTTTTTTAAAAAGTCGTTTCGGCGGCCTTTTAATAAAACTCGCTCCAAGTGTATTATATAAAGGGTTCAAGGAAGTGGGGAGGCGAAATGGTTATGGTGAAGCACCCAGCACCAAAGACGACATACTCGTACATTTGCGCAGATCATCCACTACTACACATGTTGAAGTGAAAGTGGAAGATGGAATTAATGACACTCTTGAACAAGCAAAATTTCTAACTAATACTAAAAACAAGATGCAACTAATTGCTCTAATCACTGTACACAACAGCAAGCTGGCTGCAAAGTGATTCAGGCAGAAGGTGGTGCTGACATCAAGATCGTTTTTACAGCAATTGACGAATCAAAAAAGAAAACAGAGGCTATCGTAATTGGCAATGACACCGATTTATTGATCTTGTTGGTTGTTCATGCTCCAACCAACAAACAGTTGAAGATTATTGTACCGAAGAAAGGTAACCAAGAAAAAAAAGTTTACTGCACTGGTGCATACAGCGTGGTATCGGGGAAATGAAGGATGTTCTCTTGACAGCTTACACTTTCGCCGGATGTGATACCGTTTCTTCAATTTATAGAAAGGGAAAAATTACGCTTTCTGAAAAAGTGCAAAGTGACAAGGAGCTTTACACAAAGCTGTTGACTTTTAACAACCCAAATGCAGACCCAGATGCGCTAGCTGATGCTGGAACCATTTCTTCCTTTCGATATTTGCATCAACAAATGCAGATAATTTGGATACTCTGCGCCTTCAATGTTACTTGCATAGGTGCACCAACAGAGATGCACTAATTATTGACGACGGCATTAATGAAGATAATCTTCAACATGAAAAAGAGCTTAGCGATTTTTAGGTTACTGATTGCTGTAATTTATTATTATGTAACTACCATGTACAGTCGTGTGCAAATAAATCTGGGACAGTGTTTTTTTCACATGCAGATTCAGTTAAGAATTTGAAGAATATTTTCATGGATTTCCTCTTATCAGAGAGAGTTACAGGTTTCAGTACCTGTTAAAGTTTAATGTAACTCTTTCTGATAGCAGGAAATCCATGGAGATATTCTTCAATTCTTAACTGAATCTGCATGTAAAAAAAACACTGTCCCAGATTTATTTGCACATGACTGTACGTTGTACATACCACTTTCATTGAAGAAAATTTAATTTACTGAAAAGCATGTATTGTGAAGAAAAAAAAATCCATAATTTTTTGTATTAAAGCTTATTAGATGAAGTTTGTAGTCAACCTTGTTTCAATGCTATCCACATGATTTTATATTTTTAGGAAAATATGACAAAAGATATAGGTAATTTAAGTAGCTTTAATTATAAAAGTTCAAATGGGAAAGAGGAAAACGATATGATGAATTATCTAAAAGAAAAAATAGGCAAATGAAGATAAAAACGACAAAGGAGGGAAGCAATGTAGATATATTGTCAGATTCATACACATAGGCGTACATACATACATACACACAAACAAATGTTAATGATGAATTACTAAGTACTTTTTATAACGAAACATACTCTTTATAACGAAACATACTAATTTTAAAGTGATTACAATTAATCCCAAGCTAACTAGAAACTAATGACATCATTGCCCCCTCAATATCTCCGTAACTATTGTCTAGAAATCAAAAATGAATAAGACCATTTTTATTGTAAATTATATATAGAATAATTTTGTATAAGATAAAGTTTGCGCCAATCCTCATAATTAACGAGATATTCGCGAAAAACTGTTGAAACCTACCATTTTACCACCTTCCTAGCTTTCCACCCCCCTCCCGCCTAAACCCGACGCGCAATGTTGTGCAACTTTTTACCACTTACTAAGAGAAGGGTACTAAACAGTTTTCTGCTGGTAGAACTTTCTTTTTGGATGTTTAGGTTAAACCCTGGTTTTATGTACGAAAACCTGGAACCAAGAATGACATCTTTGTGACGTCATAGCTCGTCACTCCACAGGCTGAGAAAGCGACAACATAATTTTTCATACTCTGGAAACGCCACCGAATAAGAAGATACCACTTATCGGTATAAACCTACTCAGTCCCACGAAAATCGTTATTTGACGAGTTAATTTAGTTTGGCCTCTCTACTATATAGGAAATAACACTATGCACCCTCAGGAAGAGCGCAGTAAAAACATAAATAACTATTTTTTGCCATCTTTAATAAACTACTTATATTATATATACTCTTTGCTAAAAGTGAATGCTGGAGCATTTAAAATCGCTAACGGGTTGATAACGAGGTAATTATGACTTGGAAATAGATCTTCTGGAAAAGAATTGAGGTTATGCCGGTTTCCAGTCTCAGAGACCAAGTAATTATGATGTGGAAATCATACCCTTGTAGATGTTGAATGAGTTCAAGCGTAAAGATTAATAATTATTTTATAATTAAAACATAATCTTTATATACACAGATTTTTATATAGTTAACATAACGACCTATGAACAAATACCTGGTACGCTAGTAATATTGGATGATTTGATAGCTGAAAGTAAAAACACAATTAAATATTTAGCAAATACGTCGCAGTTGGTTCACGCGTTTGAAAATGGATTCTGCTGAATAATGTTGGGCAGCTATATCGGTGACCTTCCTAAAGCGTCGAAACGGTCAAAAACGCAAACTCGCATTCTTCAAATGCTAACGTATTTTAATTAATATTTTTGAAATAAATCTACTTTAGAATTTTAACATTATCTTTGTACTTTGCAATCAGAGATGTTGCATCAGAGATCTTGCTTTAAAGCCGTTTTGCATTTAATTGAGATTCTATTAAGTATTTGCGGTCTATAGAATTTCCGTTTGATTTGTTTTTGAAAGTTGTCCATCGTTTTCAATTGTTCGTTTTACATATCGGTTTTTATGAATTGAGCAGCATTTCATTATCTATCACAACATATTCAGGTTGCAGGCACATAGATTCGGAGTTCTGGGCTATTTTTTTTTTAAGTTTAGATCGGCCTGCATGCATACCTTTAAAGGCTGGCGAGTTACCCAAAAATTCCGTAACGCCCCTTCGGTTGAAGAGTTGTAGGTCAGGAGCATGAGACTAAGGGAAGACAAGGCGATCAGTGGGCTCTTACATGTGGCTGGTCAGACACACTCACTCGTAAATACGCAGCAGCCAAATTCCACAATCGGCATGTAAACAAGAATAAACGGCATTACGACATGTAGCAGTAGGTGTTCTAGATGACAGTACTTACAGGGGTTTTGTTGCTCTCGCGGTTCCCCCACGTAGCATGTAGTAGGATGACTCAGTCTGGACGTTTTCCGTCCACCGCCTATAAAATCCCAGCAATACGCATGTTTACTGCATCTAGTGCCTACTAGCCGAATGAGCTACAATTCATATCAGTGTAATCTGCATTTGCCGTTGCCGTCCCTGCAAAATAACAAAATTACGAGTCATTTGTGGGAGATGGGCATCACAAATAATTGCTTAATTACTTGTCAGGTTAAAGATCAGGGATCATCTCTCTGGATGATCGTTAGTCCAGGCACATAGTGCACTAAAGCAGGGCCGATTGCGCACCAACCCAAAATAATGAGCAACGACCCAAACTGCAAAGATTTTTACAACAAGCTGCAATACTAACAATGAAACAGTGTTCAACTCGGCTACACAATAAAACTACATATAACCTCCATTGCAGAGCTACTTACGCAATAATTTCTATTACAGACCTTGTTATTCCACTTATTTTTTATTAATGCACATAATTAACACAAGCATTTAAGAGCTCTCGCTTTGGAATGCTAGCTTCTATAGTATATCAGAATTCACAACATTCATATACGCACGCTCGCGGCTAACTTACTGTAAGGTCCCCGAGACTCTAATGCGAACCCCGATCCCTAAAAGTAGCTTCTGGCTAGGTTCAATTTTAGAAGTAAAGCAACCACAGCCTTTTCTGTACTGATTTATATAGGTGAATCAAGTCAAGGTGGTGAAAGTATTACTATTTAAAGACAAATCCAGATAAAACTCGACATAAAGATATATTCGTGGCTATTGATTATGAATACATTTTAAGTCTACCGAAATTGCTTCATATTGATGTTACAGTCTGTACCTATTCTGATTTAATAATATCTTTCAAACACTTACAAGCTATGCTTCTAGATAATATTATTTATCATCTGCTTGCTCAATTTCATTTCATACTCCTAAGTAGGGATGGGCGCGTGACGTGAAAACAGTCAGGTCACGGCGGTCCCGTGTAAGCGTGACTAATATTTAAAAATCGGGACGTGAACGTGAGTGAAAATTTCCAAAGCGTGATTCACGTTTCACGTTAATTTCAGGTTAAATATTTAGTAATTAATAAAAGATTGCATAGTGTTCCGCCCACCCGCTGCCCTTCCGAATGGAAGATCTAGAGATGGAGCTGCGCATGCGCATCTGTGTTATGGTGTGAGTGTTTTGTGTATAAGTTCTGGGTAAAGCCCTTTACAGATTTTTATTGATTTGAAAATTGAACATTCTGTTCTATCTGAATTTGAAGTTTTAAATAAAAGCTGCGGGTCACGTCGTGAGTGGCGGGTCACGCTGTGAACGTGAGCGTGAGCGTGCGTAAACGTGAGTGATTAAAGCAAGCGTGAAACGTGCGTGAATACTCACTCACGCGCCCATCTCTACTGCTAAGTTACGTGTGCGCACGTGTTCCGGCAGTGGTAGATTTCTGTTGTAGTTCGATAAAACATTACTATATTCTAGTAGCAATAAATTTAAAAATTGATGCGACAGTCACTAATCTAGTATATTGCTGCATTACAAAGTAAAACTAGGAAATACATACAAATACTAAAAATAAAATAATTTTAATAACCTTGCTAAGATATTTCATCCAGAAGATATTTGCTGCACTGGAATAAATGGGGTAACAGTCTCCAGTGACATTTTAATCAACGCCAATTACCTAAAATTTTAAGACGCCGCCCAGAAGTCTCAGGGTTGCAGTAAACGGATGCAAAGCAATTCAAAACTATTTTCTTGGAAAAGAATGTAAACAACATAGCTATGAAATTTTCACATTGCTGACGTATCTTCATGAACATGCAGTTGTAAAAGTCGCTTTTCATATCCAAAGAGCTTCAGCGACTTTATAGACAATTTCTTCCCATTTTGAAAGGTTGCTCAGTAATAGTCAGCGCGGGGAAACTAGTTTTCAATGAAATTGTTCCTCGAGTTACAGTTTGAATTTCAGCTCACTGGTGATAACCAGCGGTGCCTAAATTATTGCATTAGATTCACATCATTTGTTCTTAATTAATAAAGTAGTAATCAGCGGAAAGAAACAGAGCTAGTCGTTTGTACAAGAAAAGCAGTTACTCACGGCTGTCTGCTCCAATTTCAGCAGAGATTTGTTTCAATCCATGCGAGTAACAGTGCCGCAATTTTAATGGAGGATAAAATTAAATAGAAAAAACTAGAACTGACCTAAAACTGTTATTTCAAGAAATTTATGACGACTGTAGGAAAGCTTCTCAGATGTTGGAAACTGTATAACTAAATCCTTGGAAATAAATATAAAATACAAGTGTAGTAGATTATCTTAGTATCTTACAGAGCACGTTCTGCTGTAGGATTGTAAACCTGCTCTAAACTATTTATTGAAACATAGAGAAAATACCAATCAGTTGAAGTTGTACAATTGAATTTGATTCGGGTAGGTAAATACCTACACATGAACATATACAGGTTGTTTCTTAAATCGATAGAGCAACCTCTTGAAGTAGACTGTGACGTAAACAGGGGTTGCCTCGCATCCGTAGTTTCCGAAATACAGCGTGTTCTAGTTTTCAACTTTGAATTCTGATTACTAAAGCAACAGAACGGTTTGATCGATTAGTATAATATTCGGTATGACACTTCAAACTGGTGAAAGTCATTTTTTAAGATATTGCTTATTATTGGTGGACTGCTATTGGATGAAACTCTGTTTGCACAACACAGTTCAGATAGTAGCTATTTAAAGCAAAACTTATAGTTTTTAAATTTCTTCCAGTAGGTCGGGCATATGCTGTTGAATTTAGGACACTTTAAAGTGCTACATTTAGTCCAGCTTGTTTAATAATATTAGTAACAACTTAATCACTTGTGTAGGACACATATTTTCGGTGCTCCGAGCTAATTATTTTTCTTCTAGGTTTAGATCGGTTCTCATGCATAAACTTATAAAGGTTGCCGATTTACCAAAAATTCCACAACTTACCTTCGGTCTAAAGATTGCATGTAAGAAACATGACACCGGGGGATAGGTAGGCAATCTATGGCCCCTCTTATGTGGCACGTGGTCACACGCAATCGTTCACTTACGCAAAGCCGGACAAATTCCGAAGCCAAACATGCAAGCAACAATACCACACTTTACAACATTTAGCAGTACCTGTTCTTCATCAGAATACCTACAGAGGGTTTTGTGGTTCCCCGTTGTGTTCCCACGTAGCATCTAGAAGTGAGTCTCGTTCAGGAATATTCTTCAGTGCACCGCCGATGATGTACCTGTAATAATTCTGCAACACGGATACTTATTGCAGGTGGTACCTATTAGCCGAACGCTAACTAGATGAATGGTTCCAACCAATGTCAATGTAAATCGTATTTACGGTGGCCGCTTCCAACCGCAAAAGGCACACATCACAAAGCATATATGGGATATGAGCATCTCGGACTATTCAGGTGCGTAGCCTGAATCACTAATAATTGTTTATCAGGTCGAGTGTTATTGATAATGTCGCCGGATAGTCTCCAACCTCAAGTACATAGTGCACTAAAGCGGTATAAACTGGGCTTCAACCCAGCAATAAACAAACGACCTAACAACAAAACTGTGTACAGTCAACAGCAACACCAACGATAAGACAGTGTTTAACTAGACTTCACAATAAAACCTGTTACAACCTCCATTGCAAAGCTACTCAAGCATTAACATCTACTACAGACTTTATTATTTCACTCCTTTCTTATAATCCACGTAATTACTACAGGCAACATTGCCGGAGCACATGAAAGCCCTCCCACTGTAAAAATTTCACCCCCGGTGGTGTCGGGTTTTACAACATTCCCATATGGATGTTTTCGGCTAACTGCCCGCCAGGCCCATTGAGATTTAAAACTACCCCCGGCCTGTAAATAAGCTTTGGAGTCGTTTCGATTCTGTGCTAAATTTAGAACTAATGATATTTCAGTGGCTGCTTTAGACTAAAGCCCAGAATTATAGGAGTACAGTGATAGAATATTAGAATAGACCCGCTGTTGTTGTGTTAAACGATGTTCTTAGGTTTTTTAACCACGGTATCTATCGTTTCCCTGGCCCTTTCTTTCCGTCAACTGTAGTAATTCATATCGTTGTCGATTTCTCATAATATGTCCAAGGTATTGTAATTTGGGTGTTTTTATCGTGACTAAAGGTTTATTTTCTTTGCCAACTCTTTCAAGCACGGTCTGATTGGTAATGTGGTCTATCTATGGTATTTTTAAGATACGTCTGTATAGCCACATCTCAAATGCTTCAATATTTTGCAAGCAGATTCCGCCAGAGTCCAAGACTCGACTCCGTATAATACTATCGGAAAGATATAACACCTTAGCAGTCTAATTTTTGTTGCTAAGGATAATAGTTTTGACATTTTTATAAATGCCGCTCTTGATTTTTCTAATCGGCATTTGGTTGCCAAGAATGATCCCATTTTTCATTTATCGTTGTTCCCAGGTATGAGCATGTTGAGATCTTCTAACGCCTCTTGAAGTATTCGTTCTGCGTATGTATTAAATAGTACAGGTGATAGGACGCAACCCTGGCGCACGCCTCGTCTTATTTCTATATCTTCCGAGTCTTCTCCTTCAATGCGTATAGAGGATGTTTGGTTCCAGTATAAGTTGATAATTATCCGCAGATCTAGATCTTCTATCTCAATCTCTTTCAGCATCTCCATGAGTTTACTGTCTCGTACGTTATCAAAAGCTTTTTGATAATCTATAAAGCATGTAAAGATATCGCAGTCGACATCCCTACATCTTTGAAAGATGAGTTGAATACCAAATAGTGCTTCCCTTGTTCCCATCGCGTTGCGAAACCCAAATTGTGTTCGGCTGATATGTTCTTCGCATATTCTGTATTTAAAATGTTGACAGGACAAATAAAAGCAGCCAAAATGTTTTAAATAAAACATCTAATGTTTTTTAAATTAATAACGTAGGTTTAACTTGTATAGCAGACCTCTTCAGAATCATCTTTAAATATTTATGTTAAGAAGAATATATTAGGTAACAGCATCCTGGAAGCGAGAGAAATAGGTTAGAAAACTTATAAAGCATGTGGTTTTTTGATAAGGAATTCTTACCTTGGAAAAGTTAAAAATTAGACTAAAAAAACATTGGAATTAACATTTGTAAAAGGGAGGAATGAACACTCCCTAAAGTTTGGTTTAAATAACACATATTTGGCAGAAACAAAATTATTTATGCGTGGTCACGACAATTAAAAAATTTCATGTGGGTTATCTAAAAAGATGTAAAAATTAAAACTGATGACGGAAAAGAAGTTCAAAAGAAAAAATGTTAATAAATAGGTTAAAGTTTTTAATTTAGAGAATATTATAATAAATAGAATGTAGATTTTCTATATCTGTTTCATAAATACTTGATTTTGAATTTTGTTTTATTGCAAATTACAATTCGTTTACCTAAATGTGATTCTGTTTGTAATAATTTAGGGCCATTAAAGTTAAAATTTTAATAATTGTCAAGAACGTGATCAGATAATGCAGTGTTTGTTTTATTCGGAGTTAAAGTTTTCGTTTCCATAGATGTTTTATGTTGTGATATTCTTTTCCTTAAATACTGTTTTGTTTGACCAATATAATTAGCATCACAATCGTTGCAATTGATTTGACAGACGATATTTGATTCTGTTTGAATTTCAGTTTTATCTTTTAAATTATTACAAAAGTTTACCAATGGTATTATTATTTTTAAAAGATACATTAATGTTATAATTTTTTTAAAGTTTACTTAACTGTTCTGACAATTTGGGTATGTATGGAAAATTAAAGATCAATCTGAAGAACTTTGATATGCAAACGAAACGTACGTAATTAAATTAAAGAACCTTGGATGTTTTATTAAAAACATTTTGTCTGCTTTCATTTTCCTATTAACATTCTAACCTCAACAGCAGTTGTTTATTCATACAATTCTTAAACATATCGTGTATATTCTCTGGTGTATAATTTTCAGGAAAAACTTTAGGAAGTGACTCATAAGGCTCATGGTACGGAAATCACTGCAAGACTTGGCGCTTGACTTTTTAGGTAGTAATATAAAAGTAGATTTCAGCCACAACTTTGGCATTATTCCACTGTCGTATACTTAACTGAAGATTTTGGTTATCCACCCAATGCCCTCTAATTCGATTAATTTAAGAAATTCATTATAAATATTGTCAAGTCCGGGGGATTTACCGTCTTTGAGTTGCGATATCGCCTTTGTAACTTCATCGGTTGTTATTGCCAGCTTATCTGGGTTTTCGAACTCGGGAAGATGTCTTGGTTTATTAGCATCAAAGAGTTCCGTTATATATGCTTTCCACTCCTGCATTTTTTCATCTTTTTGTACAATAATTTTCCCACCTTTGTCTTGTAGTTTCCCAACTGTATTAAATTTGTATGTTCCGACTGCTTCTCTGACCTTCTTATGCATATTAAACAGGTCATGATTATTTTCTACGGTATCTAAGTTAATAGTACAATACTCAATAAAGTTATTTTGATATTACTTTAATACGGTACCATTCCGTAGCATTTATTGTTGCAATTACTTTCGATGAGTTGGAGGAAGGTAGACTGAAAGCGGTTCCTAGTAATTCAAGTGAATTATTAAATTCAGGGATGGTTTATAGTACACTCCATATTCAAACTATACTAACGTTTGGCTATTTGATAATATAACTTGCCGTCTAATTAATGAAAATATGAAGCTACTTATTTCAAGCCCTTTTTACAGAACAGCTGGAATACCGTCTTTCAACGAAATACTTAATTGAAGGAAAGTGAGCACATGTGGCGTAGCAGTATTATCTAAGGTGCTTTGCAACGATCACACGTAAGACCACTTTTCAAAGCTCTTTTCAAATTGAGTGTAGGTTTCGGGTACAGCAACAGCACATAATTAATTAATTTGCGGGAGAAGCTAGAAATAAATACAACAGGTGGTTACAAACTTGGGCAGATTACATTTTAGCAAATATTTTATAACAGCCGCTACGAGTTCCCGGAAGAGCTGCAAATTGAAGTTTTCGAAATGTTGGGGATTTGCCAGCAAAGTAAAATGAGGAAGAAACGGCTAACAACATCCTGCCGAAGCCTTAAACATATAAAGGAAATAAAATGCCTGAGAGGAAAATTGGAGAAATGCTGACAAAAACATAAAACCTCTGGCTAACAAATCGTCGATCGTGTGAAACTTGTAGGATACTTTAGCCAAACGTAGAATTGATGTCATTTTAATTTTAAAATATTTTAAAAACCTATGTGAAACGATAGGCTATTGTATCACATCCTCGTTACACACACTTCAGCTGTTTTTAACTTTTATGATATAAGACCAATACTAATTACTTTATCGGGTAGTTATAGTATATATTTATATACATGGTGTTTCAAAAAGTATACTCCGTGTTTTTACCCTTAGCCAATTTTCAAACCTTTAGTTGCAGAAAACGTCTTTTGTTTTGTTTCGCTATTTTTTAAGTCATATAACTTTTAACACAAGTAAAACAAAATAAATATCCGTTAATTTATTACTTATCTTGCATGATATCGAAATATTAATAGCAACATAGCAACCTTCCGTCTATTCCACATTAGGTAAATGTTTAGGTAGTTGTTTTACTCATTGAACATATTAAAGAGTGACTAGTGCTCAACAACACTTTCAAACGACTGTAGTCAGTTTTGTAGAACTTTAAAATGGGTAAAATTTATTGTTCTCATCATGCCCTAAGTTAGGGCAGTATCTTGTTCCAAAAATTATATGCATACAGACCACCTTAAATGTGTTAAGTTTTCATAGGGATATCAACTATTGTACTCGGGTCGTGCTACACAAAGATTTGAATATGGAAATTTGGAGAAGAGAATCCAAACATTTGTCTTGGGAGCATTTACTTAGCAGTCGTATAATTTATTAAACAAAACGGAGCCCGTTAGTATTATTACTACATGTTATTAAACTAGAGTATATAAATAAAATTATCATAGAGTATGTAATTCAAATATTTATATGATATAAATCAATAATGCGGATATTTTGATTTTTCGAAACCGTTAGAACATATTAATTTTGACGGATTTTGTGATAGCGCAAAATAATACTGCTTCATATCCATTTGTCCAACTTTGTTTATTTTTACTGTAGTAATAAAGTTTTGAAAATTGCAAATGTCCTAGTAAATTAAGTCCAGGGTTTGACTACTTAATGTTGCATCCACTCTGTCCGAGTAAACTCAATCACATTTTTTTACCGTTTCACGTTTCTAAACTACATTTCTAGCATGCGCCAACTTGATAATCAGTGAAAACCATGGCATAATATATACAACATTAAAGGGATTGTCTGAAATTAATACTATACATACAGATTATGTCTATCTTTTTTCCTTGACTTTCTTTGATGATTTTTTTAAATCGTCTGTTACTATAAACGGTTACTTTATATGCGCAAAACTAAGTTTATCAAAGCACGCTAATGTATTTTTTTCTGTCTAAGGAAACATGTCAAATTTATAACCTCGATTATCTTCGAATTTAGTAGCCACAAAATAATGGTTTGCATGCAACTCCTACGTAATATGACTTTACTGACGCATCCTCTTTATTTGCCTTGCTCACTAAGCTCGCTCGGCCAGGAAATATACTTGTCCAGTAAAGTCCTACATTATGTACTTGTTATGTAAATAGCTATTACCTTACTATAGTGTCTTTTGACAAACAGCTATTGTTTACAAGTACCCCACATGTTTCATTACACACTGAAAACCATAAACATGTTTAAATAGATAACTCATTTACCTGACAAATCATGTGAGATGAAGTACACCTTTTTTGAATTGTTGTCGGTGAAAATTAGACAGATTTTCTCTTTAGTTCCTCCTTACATATTTTTCATCAGGAAATAGACAAAGTGAATTATTTTATGTTATTAGTAGATATATTGTTGATACATCTAACCTAATACGTTTATACCTACGTTTCTCTAATCATCCCTTATTGATAATATGTTATCATCTGTTCCAGTTACCTGGATGTTTAGTATTACTGATTTAATATGATTCCATATTAACAAATTTACCATAACAATATAAATAATAATTTACATAAAACTCAATGAAATAACTCAAATTATTAACAATGAAATGGTGATAGACCGAAAAATATAGATATTATACATAAGTAGGATTACTGTGGCATGTTTCATACCAGTGTATCTACGTGCCAATATGTAGAAGTGCATACCGATAGAATAAATTTGAACCTAACGGTTAAATCAGAATTTAAGGCACAGAAGAAGCACAAATATTCAAAGAAACGATAAAGCTTATAACTCTTTTACTACATTTATTTGCGGTATTCTGCAAACCGCGACTGACGAGACAAACTTTACTTAGAGCACACCTAGTACCGTCTCTTTTTCGTGAATCAGATGATGAACAGGCTTGGCACTCCTTTTACTTTTCTTCTCAAAAATACGAAGCAAGTATTGTAATAGTAAAAAATCACCTTCCGTAACTTCTTCAGATCTTTACGTTTTAGGATCCCTACGTAACGAAAATAACTATATGTTACAAGTACGAAATTAAGGACTTTTTTGGACAAGCGGCAGTTTATGCCAAAGCGAAGCACATAAATAATGTGAGTCTAAAAGTTTGCTTTCGTACGAGTTACAAACATAATCTTTTATTTTAATGCTTTAGAAGCGTTTTTTCTAATTATAAAATGACAGTTTAATCGACGAGGTCGAGGAGCTCATTATCATACCGCAAAATGCGAGTGTCTATTTTGATTTAGACCAATGAAAATGCTTGTTAGTTTTTGCAGCTGTGGATATTACTGTTCAAAAGTAAAATGTACTAATAAAATCTGGTGTGATACACGCACACAACTTCCTTTTACAGTGATCTTATAATTAGCCGAAAATATGATTTTAAATTTTTAAGCATTTGTCAAAAATTTTCATAAAATACAAATTCTACAAAAACCGTGCAAAATAGAGCGTTAGGTGAAGAGACAAATTTTCTTTAGAATCCTAAGCTGAATTCAAAAATGTAATAATATACCGGGTGTTCTATTTAAAATAGGAGTTAATAAAAAAAATAGGAAAAAAAAAAACTAAAGAAACCCATTTTAGAAGTATTCAACTGGAAAATCACCTATCTCACATCAATTCACATTAAAAATGTAATAAAAATGAGAAGTTTGAAAAAAATCGTTAAAGCCGTTTTTAAAAAAAATCGAAAAAAACTGAAAAATCACAAGAGTAAACACCTACTTCCGGTTATGCGATTTTCTTCAAAAGCTTGCTGTCACATCTACATAGTACAGAAAACGTATATATGAAGTTTCAACCCCATACCTCTTTTCGTTTTTGAGATATTCTGTTCACAGACAGACAGACAGACAGACAGACAGACACACAGACAGACAGACCAATGAAAAAAAATCTTTTTTTTGGGTTCAGGGGACTCTGAAACGTGAAGATCTGTTGAAAACTCAATTTCGAATTTTTGGGGTGAATCCAATACTTCCTTTATTGTAAAAGGAAGTAATAAAAAAGTGGGAGTTTTCGGCCGCTAAACATTGCCGAAATTAATAGATGCAGTAGAACAGAAACATGTTTTCTCAATTTCGTCTGTCTGTCTGTCGGTTTGTCGGTCTGTCTGTTCGTCTATCTGTCTGTTCGTGAGTTGACGGTATAGCTCAAAAACTATTTTCTAAAGAAAGTTAAGAAACATACAGGGTGAGCAGCTTAAAAAAATTAAATTTTGATTATTTTGCATTAATTGGGAAATAGATAAAAGTGATAATTTGCACATAGTTCAGTCTTTACCCATGATAAAAGCGTTACCCAACATATACAAGGCACATTTTGTAAAAGAGACAAAAATGGGCAACGATTAGCTCGTCGTATATAACGCGAGGTATTTTTTCGTGGCAGAACACCACTAAGGGTCAACTTGCGCGCGGGCTGTGCCCAGTGTTGAAATCGTTCTGGTGCTAATATCCGACTAAAATCACGCTTCCGGTCCCACCGAGTGAAATGTTTTTTTATTTTCAAATTGATGTAATTCGCATTGCTGAGTATTTGCATTTATTGTGTCAGTATTATTAGGAACGTTAAAATATTTTTACCACTAGTTTCCTTTAGTTTGCGAAATCTTTAGTGTCACAACTTCCACTTGCGATGAAAGTTTTGAGTAAAGCCTTGTAGAGATTCTTTGCGGTAGGAGTTTTTTTTAACTGTGGCAGACTAGGGTAACTCATTTTCAGGTAGCCATACGTAGGTATATTTCGGATGCTCTATTCAGTTTCATGCAAAACTCTGAAAATGAAAATTGCTTGCTGCAAAAGTTAGGAAGCTGCTTTGGTACATCAGATGTAGCTCTTGAGGAAAGAATTACATACTTCATTTTGGTCTATTGCCTCAACACCACCCATGTTTGGAAATAAATCGGCATTCATTCCAGTGTCTTGATTTTCAACATAAGAGACAAAAATTGTATGTATATCTCTTCAGCTTATGCACAATGCGTAAATATGTTTATACCAAATGTGCTTCTCTTGCTTTTTATAGATGGGTTTTAACCATCACTTGCAAAAACATGAAGCAATGCGTAGTCATAATCATGAAAATTCCTATACGTATCAAAAGTTTGCCTTTTTCTACTAACGGAAGTAAAAAAATCGAAATTTCAAAACTGACAAAAATATATTTTGACTCATTCTTGGTAAATCGAATAGATACTTTGGACTTTGGACAAAAAACTAAACCTGCTAAACAGTTGAATGTTATGAATACGTAATTTCCTTCTTTCACGATTTTTTTCGTTGCAAGTCACGAATTGCAGTGACATTTTTAAATTCAAAGTACATTTTCACTATCCTTTTAGTATCTTGACATGCCTTTATAAGAATATAATTAGTTAAATTGTGAACCAACCTTCAACTTTTAAGTTTAGAAGATTGATCAACAGAACCTTATAACGCGTATCTAAGAAAGCGAGTGAAGGGTGAGTCCACGAAAATTTTATTTCCGTTCCGTTTGACCCTCAATTTGCGATTAAGCGTCATTGTTTTTATTTTGTGTTCTATTTCTGTTAAAACTCATTTAATTAGATGTTGTTTGATTGCCTGATATTGATTACCAGTAATAGTTTATACATTTAAAACATAATTCAATTATTGTGAGATTAGCGAAGAAAACCGTATTATGCAGCAAAAATCTTAAGCCGTTTTTAAGACACCCTAGTACCATAGGAACTAACAATATAACTACTCGCTGTTATTAATTTGGTACAAACTAATCTGGTTTTCCTAAAATAATTTCGAAGAGACGGTTAATATTCTTAAGTAATATCGTGCGTTTTAAGCATAAGAAGCAACAAAAAGTGCTTTGGGACTAAACGAAGATCATTAGTATTAATACTGAAGTAACAAAATAGCATTACTTTTAAACAATCTTAAATAATTATATTCTGTTATGCCTAATTAACCAGATTTGGAGTTTTTCTAACCAACGTTAGGTCCCAAGCAATGTATATTCCGAATTTTGGTTTGTAGAATATCGGAAAAAACAAAAATAGGTCGGTCAGCTTTTGATGATTTTATACAGGGTGGATTAAAAATGGCGCATTACCTTCAGGTAGAGCCATTCTTTGATTAATCTTCAGTCGAAAATCTTAGTACTAAAATGTTGGATTGATCTTCATAAACCCTCAAGAGCGGTAGATGAAAAATACTTTTTTCTCAGGTAAAGTACCTTTTTCGTTCTAAATACGTCAAAATGTCGGGAAGTAAAGTTATTCAAAACGTAAAATTGTGGTACGATGTAAAATTTCAGAAATATCGTGCTATTTTTATGCAACCATGTTAACACAAAAGTACTTCATCTAATGCACACAGTTTCATAAAAGTAAGCCAATATTTCTTAAATATTGCATGTGACAACTTTGTTTGACGATGCTTTCACGTCTTTGAAACAGAAAAACCCGAAAAAAACATGGTTTTTATTTACCGCTCGTGAAGGCTCATGAACACCAATTCAAGATTTTAGTATTGAGATTTTCAACTCAGAATTAATTAAAGAATCGCTCTACCTGAAAATAATGCGCCATTTTTAATCCACCGTGTATATAGTGATGAGACATGAAATAGCATTATGCTGTTGGTATATATTTTATCATTATATTCTTTTCGTAAATATAATTCGTAGTAGCCCTAATAATCTATATTTTTTTAATGAATGTTATTCTTTATAATCCCAATGCAAGAAAATACTGCTCGTCCTACGGATTCGCTATATTTTCAGCTTGATGATTATAACTCATAATGTTCATAAAAAATCATCGACACCACTGAAGATTGTACGCATATTCATAAAGCTGTTTTATTACAGTAACTGTGCAAAGGATAATTCACCATTATTCATATTGCTATACAGACACCCGTTGTCACCCCATAACCTCATTTTAATTTATCTCCGAAATCTGGTCCTTCCTCACTATCATTCATTGATTGGTCAAGTTGATCATCAAGTTCGTCACTGTTAAAAGAATAATCTGAAGGCAAAGTCTTATTTACTAATTTAGAGGAAGAGGAAATATCAATTAATGATGGATGTTATTTCACGAACTGTGATGTAATCAAAGATATTAAAAATGACGGTAAACGAGTTAATTCAGTTGCTAAAATATTGCGGCGTGATCACAAATTTCCAATAGTGCCTGGTCTAACAAGTTAAATAAAATAAGATCTTGAGATAAATATCACATAAATACGGTTTATAGTTCATTGTTGCTTGTTGCCATAAGAATTTACGCGCAAGCGATTAATGTATAACTAGCTTCTTCCGTATTAACTTCACGACTTACTATTCTCTCTAAACTTCACGGTTTACGGTATAGAGGAAAAGTGAAATTATGTTATCATTTTGAATCTCTTGTAAGATCATTTTATCCAATACCTCTCCATAAACGTTCCATGGCTATAGCAATTTTAACAATCGCAATGTCAATATTACACACCAGTGTCTTTCTGATTACCGTAATTCAATTAGTGAGTTTCAGTTTACAATATAATGATTAATGATAAAATCCTTCCACATATAAGTATAATACAAATGTGCTTTTATTATTATTACTGTTATTGTCATTGTACGTTTTTACATGTTTATAAAATATAAATTTAAAAAACAATTTTCAAATACCCTCGAGTTTAAAAACGAGCACTTATTTCATTTGCTAATCATTATCGGTTCGGTTGGTGCCACCTGAAGTTACAGTAAAACATTTAAATTTACTCAATCCAATTTGGCTGTGGGCACACCCTTGATGGAATTTGTTAATTAAAAATTAGCGAAAGTGATATCCGTAGTGTTCGTTCTAGTAGTATAAGGTTAACGTTGAATTACATTAACAATTCGCTCTATCGGTTGCGTGTTGAATGTCTTGTCTAAACCTACTTACAGGAGATCTCATTTTCATTATTCATGTTGCCTTCTCTAATTCAAGTAAAATATTTACTGAAGTTAGATATGTGGTGGTGGCGATATAATACTGTTATTTAATAAAGTATACAGATAGGCCAGTCATTTAAAAAGTCGTAGGTCGCAAACAATTGCACAGTTCTGATTTTTTGGGATGTTGTTTCGATAGATACCAATAGTGTAAAACCAAGTTTGCAGCTTCGAAAGACCTGTGCTAACTGCGTGGTGCTCGAAAAACTTTTTTTTTCGGACTTTTTTCAGTTTTTGACTTATTACTTCTAAAAGGTGCGTCCTATGGAAAAAGTCGCTCTGTACACTTTTAAAGTAAATACATTTTTTTTACAATTTGAGTTTGATTTTTCAAAAAAACTTTTTATGTCAATAATTTGTGCTTGTCTAAACGCCTGTTCAGCCCCTATCGTATATACCTACTTATTTAGAAAATGGAGTTTTTAGAAATTGTCAAAATCCGAGAAGTGCTATGTTTGGGAAATTAAGTAATATTTCAATGAGCTTTTTTTAGAGTGTGTTATTTTTAGCTAACTGAACAATCTCATGAGCAGAAAACCTCTAATTATTTTCAACTTTAGCTAAAAATTAACTTTTAATTTTTTTAAATATTTTTCAAAGAATGTCACATTCCAAGACTTAATATTAAAATTCAAATTTCTTTATGTGAAGACTTTAAAAATTTATAATAATAAAAAATAATATAAAATGTTAATTAGTTCTTTAGATTTGTTATTATTTACCGAATAGTAGTATGTTTGCATAATTTTTACGTTTTTTGTGCAACGCGCTTTTTAGAAGAAATATTTTTCAATTCTAATTAATTTCTAATTAAATGGCTTCAAGAAATTCTAATCTAGCCCTGTTAATGAATTAATGTTACAAAAATCCTATAAATGCTCTTTTACAGTTGTCTAACTGAAGAGATTTTTTAGAAGATATAAATTGGACAAAGAAATATCTTTCATTTAGACAACTGTAAAAGAACATTTACAGGACTTTTGTAACAGTAATTGATCAAAAGGGCTAGATTAGAGGTTCTAGAAGCCATTCAAGTAGATATTAATTTATTAGAATTGAAAAATATTTCCCCTAAAAACCGGCTTGCATAAAGAACGGAAAAAAATATGCAAACACTACTTTTCGGTAAATAATAAAAAATATAAAGAAATAATTAATATTTTATATTATTTTTCCCAATTGCAAATCTTTAAAGTGTGCACATAAAAAAATTATAACTTTAATATTAAGTCTTAGTATGTGACATTTTGAAAAATATTTAAAAAATTTCAAAATTGATGTTCAGCTAAAGTTGAAAAATTAGGGGTTTTTTGGCCTTGGGATTGTTCAGTTAGCTAAAAATAACACACTAAAAAAAATTTAGACAATTTCAAAAAACTCCATTTTTTAAATACGTAAGAAGCACTCGGTAAATAGGTTTTTAAACAAGCACAAATTATGGACGTAAAAAGTTTTTTTTTAAATCAAAAATAAATAATTTTCCCATATTATTACGACGCCGACGTTTTGGCGGACATTGTAAATAACAATAAACCAAATTTATAAATGTAATGTCATTTTTATAACATTCCATAGGAAACTGTGCAATATTAATAACAGAAGTTCCATTTCTTGAAAAATCCGATTTCCTTAATTTTTCGTTTGTTTGCTGATAACAAGGGAAGTATTGGTTCTATAGTGTTCCGCTTATACTTAAATTAAAGCTAAGTAACTGTTCTACAACTTCATTTTCTATGACTTTCCTCGTAGGATGAGTATTTTAACCGATATTCTGCTCGGAAGACCGCTAAAACTACAATTTTTTTGGGAAAAATGTCCAATCTTTGAAGCGTTCTATCTCGGGACATATTAAACCTACGCAGCTACTGTCACATTCAGATTGTAGAAATTTTTTTCTACTTTAAAAGTGTATAGAACAACTTTTTCCGTTGGACGCACATTTTAGAAGTAATAAGCCAAAAACTGAAAAAAGTATGAAAAAAGATTTTTCGAGCACCACGCAGTTAGCACAGATCTTTCGAAGCTGCAAACTTGGTTTTACACTATTGGTATCTATCCTAACAACATCCCAAAAATCAGGACTGTGCAATTTTTTGCGACCTAATGCGATTTTTGTGTCTACGGTGACTGGCCTAATAATAGATTTCTACGTTTTCCCTTGTAGCTCTAGCAAACTATATGACTGAGTTTGCAAGAGTATGGTGGCTCTACTAGTAATAATACGCAGCAATCAAGTTTGCATAACCAAATACAAAATCTGTAAAAGGTTTTACACAGAACTTACCCCACAAGTGGACATTGTGATAATAAACACTTCTAAAAATCAAAGGAAAATATAGGCAAAAATATCTCCACGTTCGTAATAATGCTGAAACAATTAACCAAAACACTTGGTAATGCGAATTAAATTAATTTAAAATTTAAAAAAAATACCAGCGATGGATTTCGAACTGCAGCGCCTGGGAACGCTAATTTAAATCCGGCAGTCTGATAAACGGGCCCATAGAGAACTTCTCCCGGCTTAGCGATGCGCGGCTGTCTTTAACAGAACGAACTTAATGTTGATACTTTTTTACCCTTTTACGACGTTACCCAGTATATGTTGGGTCCCATTTTTGCAAAGTGTAAAGCATGACCTATGTGCAAATTATTACTTTCATCTATTGTTCAGTTAACGGAAGAATACACAAAAAAATATTTTTGTAAAATGCTCGCCCTGTATATATCTGTCCAAATTTTTCTCGGCTTCACAAATATTTTTTGAGTTATACCGCCAACCGGCAGACAGACAGACAGACAGTCAGACGGACAGACTGACAGACAGACAGACAGAATTGGTTCGTCATCTAGAGGCCCTGAAATGTCGAAATCTAAAGAAATCTCGGAAGGTAATATTTCACGGTTATAATACTTCCTTCTTCGTTTATACGAGGGAAGTAAAGATATATTTATAAACTATTTTCAATTACATTAATTTCATCAGCAGCAGCTATAATTCAATACCACAGTTACTGTCACGTGTTTACCGATGTATATTTAACTTTATCATTTACAGCACCTTATATAACAAGACAATTTGAATCATCTAGCTCATTATTATCTCGTCCAGTGTAGTAGCCAGGATATACCCTCTCAATTCTGCTCCACATTTGAAAGCATCATCGTGCATAAACATAAACTTTCTACTAGCTAGTGGCACATCTTCTTGAAATTCTGGCAGTATGTTGCGTAAAAACCTAGGCTGTCTAGTAAAACAACTGGTACTATCACTAGTTCTCCAATAATTCCTGTTCACATATTTTTCGAGGTATATGTTGAAAAAAATTTTCTGATGTTGCATTATGATAATGCTCTCTGCTTGCAGACTTCTGGAAGGAAGGTTTAATTCTTCCATATATTGATAAAATAATAAATTATTAGGTAACCCTTCCCGGAGTTCTTCTGCAGCATAGGGAGTGAACACCTTATGAAATGTTTTATATGTAAAATTCCTGCTTCTCCACCACATGACGTGGGCGGCCAGCATTTGTTTTTTTTTAACTTGCTTTCTTCACCAACATGATCAACAACAACGTGATATTATTTTTATGTCTTTTCCTGCAGCTCATAAACGCAGGTCTGCCATAAGTTCGACATTTGCCATAGACATTTTCCTGTTAGTACTAACAGTAATTACACTTCTTAGTTAGGAACGAACAATTTGTATTGTTAAATAATTTAGATTTTTATTTATTTAAAAAGTTGATTAAAATTGTATCTGACTAATAACTGTAACCTGTATTCCAAATATCAGTGAAATTGTTTGTAGTAGATGTTAGTAATAGTAATATATCGCCGCGCCGGTTTCCAGCCTCCGAGACCAAGTAGTTATGGCGTAGAAAGCGATCTCCTTAAACAAATATTACCAAACACCTGGTCTCCTAGTAATACTTAATGATTTAGTTATTAAAATTAAAAAAGAAACAATTAGTTTTACAAATTATTAGATAACGACGGACGAAACTTACTGAATAGTTGTGTAGTATGTTACTATAGTATGATCAAAAATTATTTTCATCTAGTATGGCCATGGAATACTTCCTAATTTATGAATGCAAATATATCTCACTTAAAAATCAAATGTAAAGTTTGACAATTAAGCATAAATGTAGTTGCATTCATAAATTAGGAAGTATTCCATGGCCATACTAGATGAAAATAATTTTTGATCATACTTTGGTAGGTAACCCAGTGCTCGTGTGACCAAGAGTGCTGAATTACTATTGTGGCACATTCATGAGCTAATTGAGTTAAATGATTGCTTAATAATTTTATATAAAATAGAATAAATGTGTCACAAGAATAAACACAATAATTACTGTATACCGTTGAAATTAAGAAAAAAAATGGTAATAATAAAATTTAGCTTGGAATTTATTGGCAAATAAAATTGTTATAGAATTTCATATTCACTTCTACCGTGCTAAATATCCTTCGCATTCTACAACGTTATTAAAATTACTGTAAAATAAACCATTTACTAAGTTATTCATGTTGCCGAATACCCAACCGTATCTCTAGCTCTGGGGCACCACTTTTACCTCGATTCTTCTACTTTTACTGAATTCAGAACAGTAGTTTTCGGGCTTATAAACAGCAATTGTCTGCTTAAGTATCCTAGTTCAAAACGTCCTTTGATGACGCACACCAAAACGCCGGTGGTTTGTAAGGGCTCGCAAGCCATCAAGAGAAAATTACGTGGACATTAGAAAAGTTCGTATTTGTATTTACAAGAAACTAGGCACACAACGCCAAAAACTGCTGAATTCAATGTTGTCATATGTTGCTATTGAATACTTAATAAACACATTGATGGCCGTCAATCAAACGGGTGTATATTAGGAATATACCTTGGTAAAATGTAAAATCTAATGATGCTTTAACCATCTTTCTATAGTTGTGCAGATCAATTGTGTAAAGAACAAGCTTTCCATACCACGTCCCCATTTAACTCGATAAGATCAAATATGGCTAATTATCTATGCTAATACAGCCTTTGTTCAACTCTTAAGTTATTGACTTATGTTAACTAATATAAAACATAATATCTTGCTGTGTGTCGAACACTGGCTAGCTATGTGTGCTAAAAATGTAATTTTCTACGTTCAAAAGCCGTTCGGATTTCTCGTTCCGATAAAATATTAAAAAACAACCAACGCCTTACACATAAACAGCAAAACGATGAAGACGATAACGGAAAAAAAACAGTTTGGAAGGACCGTTAGGAATATAATGCATGGAGTGTAGTCGCTACATTTTCCACTTTAGCCGTTCCCGTACACACAGCCGCTGTTCAGCAACCGAATTATAAGTTCCAGAAAATTCGAGGTTGGTCGTAGATATCAACAGCTGTCAGCGCTCTAGCACTGCAATATTCTGCAGATTTTAAGTGGGACGCTGCTAAATAAATTACCAGATCCTACAAACTTTAGGCTGCTGGAAATGTTTTTAGAATAGCACCCATTCATAAGGGGATGAATCCCGCTTTACACGGAGGCCCCACCACAAGAAAATTAAGCACATAGTTGAATGTTACCGTTAAGATATGCCCAGCTTCACACGTTGCTAAATTGTGGTACTTAGCCGACAATACTGAGAGAAATTCGTGTTGACGACTAAAACTTATGGTGTTAGAAACACCATTTTAATGAGAATAGATAAAATATTTCTCATTGGTTTTCATATAAAGATCATTTAAGTTTCGTCTTTCTACTTAAACTTGAATTATGTTTGTGGGCTTTGATGAAGAGCTAAAGTTAGAGTATAATACATGTAGAAAATGATATGGACTAGAAGTAAAACCTACTCAAATATGTATCTATTCATCAAATAGCATATTCTAATTATTGTACACTATATTTGCATTCAATCTCAAAACGCTTTGCATTTGTTTCTTGCCTAAGACTCGCTCATTGAAAAATCGACGGGTTCATGAGTAGTCTTTCCGCCCAACCTTATATCTCTTTCAAATCATGATTAGCACATTACTCATAAGATATTAATGAAGCTGGAAGATTTCAATATTGTGTAACATTCAGCGAAAATATAATGGAGAATATACAGCTTCCGAAAAGTATCATACTCAGACGAGTCAGCTTTCATAACAAAAATTCTAACTTCAGAATTATAAAAATCTGTAAAAGGCTTTATTCAAGACTCTCCCTTTAGTGGACGTTGTGACAGTAAGCGATTTTAATAATGAAAGGAAACGAGGGGTATAATAGTTATTTAGGTAACAAGGAATGTAAGGACCTATTAACATTTGAGGTAGGAAAGTACAAGCCAAGCCGAAGCCGCGGCTTGTTGCCTGCCGAAAATGTTAATAGGCGATACATTCTCAGTTATTTTATTATATTTTTCCTGCTGCTTATTGATATTTTCCTAGCTTTTTGAAAAACTCGTTAGGTTTGTCACCTGTTACCAGGATTAATTTTCGTGAGTCGTGTTACTTGTGAGTGTCACATGTCACATAAACACTTGCAATTATAAACAATATGTCTAAGTCTGCATCTTGAGTTGTTAATTTTATTATCCTACGAACTTAAAAATAATGATAAGTTCCATTGTCAAGGGAAAGCAGCAAACAAATATAATCACCGACTTGCACGTTTTGTTACTAAGGCTGTATCACTGACTTATATGATCAGCAGCTCAATTTTCAAATAAAAAGCATATAACCGATGGTGGGATACAAACTTCTGCGCCAGCGAATGCGATTTTAACGCAGTTACCCGTTGACCTTTTTTGTCTCTTACAGCATTTATTCTGTATCTGTTGCTTTCCGTAAAGCCTGAGCTATATGCAAATTTTACTGTTATCTATTTCTCAGTTAAAGCAAAAAATATAA
>OW679195.1:104112039-104272215 GCA_940337035.1 Agriotes lineatus | reverse complement strand
CACCAAAATAAACAGCTTGGGGGAGACCGGGTCACCGTCACGAACCCCCTTTTCCAATTTCATTTGGAATTTAAACGGAGAACTAGGCGTGCGTATAGATGTTTCTCAACAGCGACGTATACCTGCTACGATCTATTTCTCATTGCTTTTAGAAATGCCCAAGTTTCAACAGAGTCAAAAGCCTTGTGTATAAGGACTAAGTGGATGTGAACGCTATATTTTGTGGTTCTCTCTATTAGTAATAGCTTGCAGGTGGTCCACCGTGTCATAGCCCTTTGGAAAAGCCAGTTTGTTTAGATAATCGCCATGTAAATTATCGACTTCCTCCAAAAAATGTTTTCTGACCTATAGGCTACCGCCAACAGATGGATCGACAGACAGAGATGGAATTGAAAAAAAAAACATGTTTTTCGCCATCTACGGAGACTAAAACGTGAAGATGTGAAGAAATCTCGGAAAGTTTTTCGCGATTACAATAGTTCACATGTGAAATATTAACTATGGAAGGTGTCATATTTGGGAACGTGCTAAAGGTGTTACTGAACAATTGCTTACTAGAAAGCAGAATACCTAAAATATTGTACTTATTTTTGCACAATAAAGAAATAGGTAACACCAACATTGGGACCTCAGATCTAGAAGTCTATTGGTCCATCTCCACAAACTATTTACAATAATACTGAAGGTTATTTACGGCTCATCCATTATACACTATGTATAAAAGACAACAATACAATTAATACATGAAGTTCTATACTTCATGTTATGCTACTAAGGAATACTTCATGAGTAGAAAAATAGTTATTTGTTTAATAAGGAACAAAAGTAGAAGATTTACTGCCGTAGCTGGTGTTAGCATATCCGAGGCCGTGTTGAATACATAATTTTATTTGAAATCAACAGGAAGTTTTTGGATTACCGTAATGATAAGAATATTCAATACTTTTCATAAACCGTACCCTTGGCCTATTTTGGTGAATTGTCCAAGAGAACGACATTTCCAATCTTGAAGAGTATTTACTCAATGTTGAATGTTATTAACAACTCGTACATATCTATCCAAATATTTGAATCTGCATGCATTTTTAAAACTACAGAATTATGGTTATCTGGTAAAGAGATCTTGAGTCTTGCAGAGGGAATACATTGAAAAATTCTTGCTGGAGGCTTCAGATTATTCTGTTTGTCCACCAAGGCAAGAATTTGCAATAAATTGCCTGTACGTAAGACTATTCTCAGGCATCTACTTTAGATTGCACTGATTTTTGGAGTTTTCGGAGCGTGCAGGGGTGGTGTATTGCTCCACATAAAATTAGATTATATCCAAGACATTGGTGACAAATTATTAGTTACTCTTTCTAATACAAAGACGAAGAAACCAAAATCATTTAAACTTATATCGGAAATATAGAGTGTCCAAACTATGAATAGTCCAAGATTTTTCTTTAGATACGCCGGTGATAAAGGTTCAAAACAACTAACCGGTAATCATACATTCGGTTAAATGCTCGAAAAAATAGCCGAGCATCTTCAATTGGAGAATACCAAAGAATAGACTAGACATTGCTCTCGGAGAACTTCTGGAGTAAATTCTGGAGCTAATCGACTATGCTAGAAAGACACGCACGCTGGAAGTCACCCACAGTAGCTGAAGACTACATTGAAAAAGTAATAGCTAGTAAATCAGTTATTCGAGAGAGAATTTTCCCGATCTCTCATGAAGAAACAAACATTGTTAATGTGAATGTAGAAAGCACCTCAACAACTGTGACTCTAAAGAGAGATGAAGAAAATGCCCTATTAATCAAGGAGTATTCTAACATGTGAGCAAATGAAAACAAAATCAAGGTTGGCTTTGAAACATTTGTTGTATGAATAATATGTTGGTGGCACTGTAAGTCTATGTCAAATTCGAAGTTATCAGGTTAGGTTTTGCGTCAGTTTTGACACAGACTGACGCAAAACCTAACCTGCTAACTTCAAATATGACATAGACTTACAAGTGCTACCAATATATTATTCATACAACAAATATTTCAAAGCCAAGCTTGATATCAGTTTCGTTTGCTCACATGTTAGTTTTACTGTTAATTTATATACAGAGAGTATTAAAGAGTGACGAAAGAGCGTAAAATTTTTAATTAAATTCTACCAATTTTTTGCTTTTATGTTTCTCGAAGATGTACCACCCCAACTTTCTGGATACATGTCATTGGTGGCACTGTAATCGATGTCAAATTCGAGGTTAGCAGGTTAGTTTTTGCGTCAGTTTTGACACAAACTGACACAAAGCCTAACCTGCTGACTTCGAATTTGACATAGACTTACAGCGCCATCAATAACATGTAAGCAGAAAGTTGTGGTGACACACGTGAGAGAAACATAAAAGCAAAAAATTATTAGGATTTAATTCAAAATTTTCCGCCCTTTCCTCACTCTTTAATACTCGCTCTGTACAATAAAAAATATATGTTTCATAAGATATTATTTTCTGCACGAATTTGGTTTTTTAAATAATATAACATTACTGGGGACTATTGCATTTGTTTACTGTCCAGGCAATATAGAAGTACATTTTAGTGGCTACTCTAATCATTTGTATATTTATGAAGACATGAGAGTTGAACGTTTACTTATTAATTTATTTAATTATAAGTATTAGTATAGAAAAACATTACACTCTTAAAGCTATTAATACGAAAGCAAATATTTGTAAATATTGTTTACCAATTAACGAACAAAATATCAAGAAGTGTTAAAATTAATAATTAAAAAAATTTGTAGAAAATATAAAAAGTTCTTTTGACAACAGTGCTTTTATTAGGTTGTATAATAGTTAATTTATGTACCAAGGCTATTATGAAGATGTTTATATCCTTTCGCAGGATACAAGTTTACAAGCCTGAGGGTATTTGGCCCGAGTGTTTATAAGTCGCCCGAGGGCTATTAACATCAAGTAATGCCCGTGGTGTATACAACGTTGTATTTTCTACTTTAAAAACGTAAATAATTTAAAAAGTTTGGAGAGCAGTCTCTAAGCCACTAGGGCGTTATAAGCGGGCGTAATGATAACGCCCGATCATTATGCCCCCAAGGGCGTTATGGAACGCTTTATAAACATCGTATTACAAATATAAAATAGAAATAATACGCCAGTGGAAAATCAAGGTTATTCATTAAGTGTTGTATCCATAGAAACAATGCAGCCTTACCTATTTGTAATTAAACAATTTTGCTTCAAAAATATAATGTAAAGATTTTTTTCATTCTTTTCCTACTCTGGAAGTGTCTCTTTATAACATAACATAGGGTTAATCCACCATTTTTGCAACACCTAATCAGTCAGAAGAAATATTATATTATATACATCTACTTTGGCACATTGACCACAATACAAGACAAGAATGCTCGGACGCACGACATTAAAGCCCAAACAAAGAGTCCTGTGTTCCGAAACTGAAAATTTCACGTTTTCACTCAGCAGTAAAAAAAGCAAAAGTCTAGTTCTTCAATGTGGAGGCTGCACATTTTGCCTAATATCTATAATCAATCTATCTCTTGTTACGATACTTTTGGAGCGTCCCCCGTAGTATTGAACTTTTGCTAGCTGAATTTTTGAACCTGAATATTTATGGTTGGTTTTTGTCAATTTTTGCATGCTTTAGACTGGGTATAATTGGCTATATCTTATTTTTAATTACTCTCCTATAATTATCATGCAGTTTCGTAAGCAACCCCTCGTTTAATTACTCATATCTTGCAAATTAGGTTTATTCTTGCTATATTTTTACAAATATTTGGGTACGGCAGCTAGGCAACCGGTGTTACAATTATTTTAAACTATTCCATTTGTTGCTAGAGCAATGTTATCTTTTCCTGCAGTCAAACTTGCCTGACTGGTTTTTTTTTGGCATCTTCTGGCCCAAATTGTGTTATCATATTGCCTGTAGGCTGGGTTTTTGGATTTTTCGGCTTTCTTTTCAAGCTAAACTGTCGTGCTAGTAGGTTTTGCTCTGCAGCTAAGTGCTTCATAGCCCTTTGGTAGTTCTCGCCTCTTCGAATAGATTGTTTGAGGGATCTGGAAGCATTTCTGCGTTATCGTGGGCATTCGTAATTATTGGTTAGCTACTTACTTGCGTCCTTTCGCTTTTGGCGGATCTCCTGGAACCGACTTTAGCACGCTTCTTTCGGCTCCACCCCAGCTTGAGGTAAGATTAGGCCAGTTTCTTCTTAATCGGGAATACATTTGGGTTCTGTGCGTTTTTAGCCATTTCCGGTGGGAGTTAAAACACTCCCCATCTGGTTGAAATCCTTCCTGTCTGGAGTAGACCTTCCCCGTTCGACTGCACCTGCTGGAATCCAGTCCGATGCACTGGGCCCCTAAGATGGTCGCATCGCCTGTGCATTTTGTAACTCTTGTGGGCAACGCTGAAGATTGAGCAACTGCTATACACCCATTTTCCATTTGCGACCTCCATAGCTGGCACTGCATCCCGCAGCTGCGGCCGTCCTCGTTGCTTCGTTAGCTACGTCCAACCACAGGGGAACAAACGGAGAGGTTAGGTTCTGGTGAACTTTCCTGCAGGCAAGAAGTTATTGTAGTTAGTATACTGCTTCATGCCGTTAGTACTTAGGGCATGTGTGTTTTCATCAGCACGGATCGTGCGATAGTAGGTTTCGTGCATCGTTAGCTTATTAATATTTGTAATTGTGTTATTCTTGTTAGGGCCGCCGCGCAATGATATGCGGTTACCCTCTGCTACTTGCTAAATTGAGGTCATAAGGTTTACCTGTGTACTGCTCTGGAGTTGTTGCTTCGGTGGGCACACCCACTGACCTCTGCGTTATCTTTAAAATTTATAGAGTAGAACTTGTAGGGCTTTGAGCTTCACTTGTGTCCTATCTGGACGTCGCTTTTACTCACCCGCTTGCATAACACAGTTCGGACCACAAAACAGTAACTCGGACGCCTTAAGCTTCGCTATTTTCATGTCAAACGTTCAGCGTGAAGATAGGCACACCACGGTGGCGGTGTCACGTGAACTCGCTACGGGAGCATTGTGATTATTTGCCGATCTCCGCTAACCGAGTAAGGGGCAAATCCAAGCCTTCGCTTTCATTAGCATGTAAATATACATACTTATACTTTACTGCATTTTTAATATGGACACCGTCGTTCATGTGTGGCCACGCAAACGCACGTTGATTCCGCCCATTAGAAAATTTTGGATATAGAGATAGCGTCATTTAGGGCTAACCTTCGGGGTTAAAACGTTAGCCAAGGTGGACTTGTATTGCTCTAAGCCGGTGCACGCGCAATTTTAAACCCGCTCCGCGACTCGCGCTTACTCAATTTACATTATTTTAATTGTCTCCTCGACGCCCTGCGTACCCTCGTTTCTTTTTAGAGTGTTTGTATTGTCCAACGTTTTGTGGCCTAAATTTAGCTTTACGGATATTTGCATAGTAATATTTATTTTCGGCTCGAAACTTCATCTCTTCTTTTTGCATGCATTTGTTGTAATTTACCTAGATATATATATTTACATTGAATTTATAATTGTTACAACGTATGGATACGTATATGTATTTGAACGCCTGCCCGATTTAGTATATAATTGTGTTTGTATTTGCACTATAGTACATATCCACCATTTAACAATAAAGCTGTGATATTTTCATTGGTGGTTGGTTTGATTATTTTTCTTTGTTCTGCTGGAAATTGTCCTTACCTTGTGTACGGTCCGGCACAAGGATTAGATCTGACTCGAGGACCTGGCGCCCTCTCCTATTTTTTTTTATTATTCTCTTTCAGCATAGCTGGAACCCTGCGACCCTCGCGGCGAGCTAGCCCAACTAGGCCGATAATTACCAGCCGGCAAAATAACAAATACAACTTTCGCCAAAAGGTAAGGCCGACCGTTTATCTCCTCTTTACACTCTATCTCTGACCATTTAGGAGAATTGGACAAGCTCTCCAGTGTACGAAGGAAACATTTTGCTTTTCTCAAAGATGAACTTCCATTTTATTTTGAAATTTTGTGTACAATTTTAACCCTTTCTATACAGTTTCCTTGCAAATCCACATTACAATCCCGTTTTTATAGAAGTCTGCATTTTGCTCCCCCAGCCACGAGGTAACTGCACTTTTGGCACTTTCATCATCTTTAAAATACGTTCCACGTAAATGGCTTTTTAAGTTCCTAAACAAATGGTAATCAATGGGTTCCAAAACAGGTAAATATGATGGATGTAGCAATATTTGGAAACCCAATTCGGCCGCTTTTGAAGTTGCTGCAACGCAAGTGTGGAATAAAGCATTGTCATGCTGCAGCAGGACACTGTGGATAAGCCATTCAGTTTAATATTTGTTTGAATTTAATTAAAATAAAGGCTTAATAGTCACTAGTAATCGCGCGTACTCTTTTTTAAAAAGCTATGCGTATAACACCTCTTGAATCGCAAAAAACTGACATCACCTTGCCGGCCGATGGCTCTTTCTTCTGTCATCCATACCTAAATTTTAAAATTTTGCCACAATTTCTTCACTTTTTGCATTTCAGGACGCCCACCTCTTTCATCGTCTTCTAAGTTTATTCTTCCATGATTAAATTCTTTCTACCAACGTTCTGATAATACAGACCCCTCATACATCATTGAAGTTTGCGAGAAGCGTAGTACTCGATTTTTTCGATTACCCTGTTATATTCCGTTTTATTCATCAGAAGTTAATATACAAAACTTTATGAAATTTGCAACCACCACTATAAAACTTTAACAATTATAACAATCAAAATATTTAGTTTTTTCCATGGCCCAATGAGATCGGCAGAACTTTCCTCGGCGTCCTCGGATAATCATCCCGCAAAATGTGTATTTGCATCATTTTTATTATAGTAACAAATATTACTTCTAAGAAATTTTTTGATAATTTGAAAAGTAGGTATACTAGAACGACGCGACGCAGAGAAAATTCAATTTATAGAACGGTATCCGACCTAGTTTGGTATTATTTTTAGCAAAGAACGTAACAGCTTTCCTAACAAGCACTTAATCGAAGTTATAAGCTGGCAGTAATTAATCTAGTAATAATCCCATTTCCCAATCGTATTTCCTACAAAGGAAAGCGTAATCGTCTCTGCAAACTACTGCCAAGCTCGTTTAAAAATTAATTCACCTAAACGTATGTCAAACTCGAACCGAACCTAACCACAACCCTTGCCTGGTAACAGTGTCAATGTTTAAGTCTGCTTTTGACTTCAACACATAAGTTAAGCCTGGAGGCAAGTAATTTAATATTTATCGGAAAGATTTCCCCACCTCAGGATATTGACGCCGAAAGATATCCTGTCTCACATTCAGCACCAATTTCAAGGGCCAATACAATACGCCATTCAGAGTAAAATTACCGGAATTTCTCTTTTGCAGCTTCCTTTATTTAGCGAAATAAACCCGCTTTAGTGTGAATGCGTTCATCAAGGAACATCGATAATTAAAGTTTAAATGGGCCTTACAGTTGGCGTCTATTAATTAAAAACAAAATGAGTAAATAGCTTTTAATAAAATAAATTATTTTATAAATTGCCTTATAGTTTTATACTATCAACATTAGAAGTTATTAATACAGGTTGAATTATGAAAAAGAAATCAATATAAGGGGAATGAAATGTTTGGGATATAATTAAGAAGTTTGCTACGAAAGAAGTAGTACAGATGTAATAATTCCAAATATAAAGTCTTACCATTATGGTTATCATTCAATCTTACGACGCTCATACATGGGATGGATCAATATGTATATGTGGGTGTACGGGCAAATCATACAGCAATTGCGATAAAATTTAATATTTTTAATCTACCAGTATTATATGTTTCTATTACAAGATTAATATAAATATTTAAAATTTTATGAATGATGCTCCTACCGATAGATTCAATGACACGAAAAAGCCTTCGTTCAAAGTATTTGACTAAATATTTCATAGTGTTATAGTTACATACCAATTTAAGCAATAAAAATTCCGACGTTTCCCGGAACAAGATATGGGTAGAACTTTAAAGTCACCTATGAACAATGGTGAGATATAGACCTTACAAAGTGTTGAAATAAATGAGCTAAACATTAGAGTTTAACGAGGATTTATGAAATGAAATAGATTACTATGTCAACTGGACAAAATAAGCACCATTGTGACGTGTAAACGGCTCTTATCATTAATAACAATAGTATCTATAATATAATTTTCCTTAATGTGTGTCTGTGTGTCTGTGGCACAAAATAAAATCTCACGTTCAGGCTTCACAAATGTTTATATTTGTTTAGGTTTTGTTTTTCTTATCTTAGCGCTCGGCTCGGAGCTTGACCTTCACGTGCGCGTAGCGCGCAGTTTGCTTGTACACTATAATTAGTACAAATCAATTCTTAAGACTGTTACATTTTCAAACATTCCGATCTTGGATAAGCTTGCCGAGAGCACTAGTTCAGATCTTTAAGTTAGCTTTATGGTTATTCCCAAACAGTTTGCAATGTAAGTAACCCTACTAGGGTGGATTGTGAACATCTTAGCAACTAACATGTTTCATTGGAGGTAAAAGGCAATATGTGTAATAAACCAGGTTTGTGAAAGTTATAACGACTAAGATTGGGTGTAGTTGTTATTTATTATGTCTTAAGACTACATATAAATGTGTCATTACTAGTTTTAAATGTTACGACGTTGAATGAAATCATTACGTTTGTTTACGCTACAATTGAATTGAGGCTGATTTGACCAAAACTTTGGATAGTTGTAGTTTTCCAACCAACAATCATATTCCTCGGTTAGCTCTGGGTGGTAAGTTATATAAAGTCAGCTTCTGCCTCGGTTACTTACCCATAATGTGGAGAAAGGTAAATGTGGTCTTTATATTCAAACCAGGAAGACGTTCCAACATCCATCCGAAGACGTATATAGCTATACGCCTCTCATTATTTATTTATTTATTTCGTACTCAGCCAACAGCCGTTAGGCCAATTATAATCGTTGCTGTACATTTATGGGAACTTCCAACCCCACTAACGACTATCATGATGTTATTATGACATCCGGAACCGACTATTTCCGTGGCAGCCGTACCACGAGGCGCCACGAGGCGCCACGAGGCAGCCGTGGAACTCCCATCCAAGTTTTGGCCAGAAAGAGCGTTGCTTAACTCTACGTGCACGCTTGTTGCAAGTTACATCACCTGGGACCTGTATTCTTAGAGGAATGAAAAAGGTACTTGAACAGTACCTAAGAAGTAAATTTTTCCCAAACCTACCACTTCACTCCAACAAGCATGCCTATCAAAAAGCAAAATCAACTGTAACACCACTTCACAGTCTTGAATATGGGCTGGAGCGGAAGAAGACCTTCATAGCGAAAGAAATAGCTCTCGCTGTCTTTACGAATATTGTGGGTGCCTCTGATAACACCTTCGAATGCATAGAAAGAGCTATCATCAGAAAAAGGTTCGATCCTGCGATTATCAAATAAATTAAGGTCATGCCCGGGAATGGGAAAATTGGGAGGAGAGACAATTACCATAACTGCCACTATAGGCTGCTTCCAATGAGGGGTATTATCGCCTCTACTGTGGTCATTGGTGGTGAACGACCTCCTCAACCTGCTCACACAACACGGCTTTGAAATACAAGGGTATGCAGGCGGCCTAGTAGTAGCAGTACGTGGAAAAATTGACACAGTGGTGTCACACTGTATACGGATGGCTCTTGATACCATCCAAAGTTGGTGCCAAGAACATAGCCTAAGCATAAATCCAAAGAAACCAGTGCTATGACAGATGGTTCGAAGATGGAAAAAGGAAGAAGTGGTGCAGGTATCTGTAGACAGTGTAGACCTGGTTGCCGAATCTCCGAGCCCCTAAAGGCTACAACCACCATTTTCCAAGCTGAAGATTCTGCTATAAATCTCTGCAACAAAGTAAATCTTAGAAAGGGGTACAATGGTGCAACAATTTATATGCTCACAGAAAGCCAGGCAGCAATAAAGATCTTAAACACCTACAGGTGCGAGTCTAAGCGTATCTGCAAATGCCTGGATAATCTCAAGCAACTGGCCAACAAAAACCACATGACGTTATGGTGGGTGCCAGGGCATACCAGGTAGCGATAAGGCTGATGAACTCGCTAGACGAGGCACAATCACACCATTCACCGGACCTGAACCCTGTTGTGGAATACAGAAAATCCACATAAAACATGAGGTCGGGCTATGGAAGGAGCAGATGAAATCCTCGTACTGGGAAAACACTTCGGGAAAACACCAGGCAAAGCAGTTTATAACTGTTTCGCAAAATAAAGCAAAAATTGATTTGTCTCTCAGTAAGGTGGAATGAAAAGCCATCACTGGCCTTCTTACAGGCCACACATAATTAAAATACCATCTTTTCAAGATTGGTAAGGCTGAGGACCAAACGCTTATGTAATGATGCAGCGGAAACGGCAGAACACCTGACGCCTAACGAAAGAAGGGACTCAAAGCCAGATGTCTTGAGGTTTAAGATAGCCTACAACGTCTCTAAAGAAAGTAAGGGCTCACAAGTTACAAAAGAACATATAGGGTCGCAGTGACGAAACGCGTTGAAAGGCCAACTCCCTCTACTACTACTATTATCATAGACTGATCCAGAGACTTCCTAAGGAGGTGGGGAAGGGGGGGGGGGTCAACTAATTTTTGTACATTAAACAGTAAGGCTAAACTAATAAATTAGGTAGGTAATCCTACTATGGGATGGTACTATTTAGAATAAAAGAAGTAAAAAATAAAATAGATTTTTCATATTTGATTTTTTTTTCAATTTCAACAAATAAAAGACACAAGTTAAATTAACACTATGCTTAAAAAAGGAATATTAAACCGCTATTTGAGCTATACTATAGGTTATATAGAAATAACAAAAAAATAAACTTTACACTATTTAAAAGAAGGAACAATGAATCTTTCTACCTATGCTAAAATAAAGGTAAACTATATACAGGATCTAGCAACGTTGGGGGGGGGGGGGGGGGGGGGGGTTGGAAGATATTTCTAAAACTATGAGAGTTGCATAAAGATTGTTTATATAAAAGTTGTATGTACGAATGTGCACATTACTAGAATAGTTTTGATTGTACAGGGTAGCTCAAAAAAGTGTGGCGAATCAAACTTACTTTTTTTATAATGGAATGCCCTATATTTAGGTAACTTGAAAGTTTTGCATAGAAACACTAATAATTTTATATCATGTTATATGGGTCTAATGTCAGTTGTTTTGGAGATATGTATCAACAATTTTATGCAAAAAAAAATGCTGAATTTCAGGCGATTGTTGTAAGAGAATTGAAATTGAATGAAGAAAAACGATACCAAAAAAGTATACTTTTCGTGAACTACCTTTCCAGTGGAAAATTATGGTTCTTGGGGTATTACTAATATACGTGGTGCTGAACATTAACAAATTTAATAATTTCAGTTTTTTTTTCAAATGAGAGGCCCTATACGAATTTTTTAAAACGCTGTTAATGAGCATTCTTGATATGCTACTTCATACCTCTAAATTCAATGGTTTTTCATTTAAAAACGATTTAAGCCACCAAACATGCTTTATTTTAAGAAAAACTGACAAAAAACTCTTTGTTTTATATAAGAATAGACAATCCAAGTATATTTATCCAAATAACTAATATTAAAATGTATTGTAATTACTTTCACATGTAATTTTTTTCTGAGAAAGGAAATACGCACATTTTTCAGGAAACGTAAGGGTTCTCAAATAATTCTTTTTCTTTAAATTAGAAAGACTCCCAAAAAAACTATCAGTGCTGTCAAAATAATATCCGATGTCGTTTGATAGACTTTCAATCTCCCCATTATTAGCGGGAAGTGGATCAGTTTCTGTGGAATTTGTTGAAAAATCATCTGCGTTCTATGAATTTTGAATTTCTACCGTTCTGCATAAAGGGTAGTGGTTTATGGTTGGGCATAAAGGTGTCTAATGTTTTTTGTTTTTTAGAAGGTGGCGCCATTCTAAAAAAATTAAATAAACCAAAGAGAATAAATTTGCAATAACAATTTATAAAACCAGTTAGGGGATGCCTTATTTTGTGTAATGCTTGTAATCTCTGTGTAAATGTCAATTACTTGAAAATCAAGTATGTACATTTTCGCGTTCACGCGAAATGTTATAAAATAAGCATTGCTTTTCATACGAGTAATTAACTCTAAAATTGAAATTTTGCAGGCTTTGGAAATTTTAAACTTTTACTAACAAGTTGTACAATATAAAACAAACAATGAAAACATTATATTATTAGCGAAATTTAAAAATACGCCCTTAACTATGTACCAGGTGCAGTCCATTGTTTTGTTTAGTAGTAGTGGAGACTGGTGAACACTAGACAGGTAAAAGAACCGACATCGAAGAGCGACGAAAACCCCACCAATGCTGGGGATGAGGGCAAATTTGCGCCTATTGGAATTAAAAAGAAATGAAGAATGTTGAAAAAGCATTCAGCAAATTCAAATTTAAATTACAAGCGGATGCTATAAGGGTGCGTTTTGTTTATAATATTAAAACAAAGCAGTCAACTTTTTATCCGATTACATTTTTAGGCCCAAGGGGGTGTCAATTGATCCCATTGACACCCTCTTGGATCCGCCAGTGACTATTATTATTATTGTTATTATTAGCTTTGGGTTTTGGAATTTTCTTTGTGAGTTGTGTCGGTTGTAACTGACAAACACCCTTAAAACGTATAATACAATTGAAAAGTTCTATAACATTACAAAAATAAAGATGATATTAGATGCAAATACAGATTTAGAAACGTTTTTAATATCTATTTAGGTCCAAGTAGCAAAATGTTGTAAATTGTAAGATTTAGATTGTTGTGTTTTGTCAAACTGAAAGAGGCTTGTAATTTTATAATTTAATTCACACTGGTTCAACACGTGTAATAGAAGTGAAATAACGTTGAATTTGCAATATTGTTACTTAAATATTAAAATAAGAGCTAATAATGGTTTAATTCTACAGCTAAGACATAAATTAACGGAAATAGGTAATGCGACGTGTTACGACGATCCTTACAAAGCAACTGATTGAGTGGTGTTTAGTTTAATTTCATGTTAGTTAGGATTGTTTAGTTAATATATGAAACACGTTTTTTGGTGTATAATTTAGAAGTAATGTTAGTGGTAGGGACAATTTAGTAGCCAATGAAGTCAATGGGACAGCAGTTACTGTGTAAGCGTTCGCAGATCTGAGACCAGCCCCCTTTCCATTTTTGCTAGTTTAAGGTAAAATGCTCATTTTTCTACTTTAAAAACAAATGATTGAACTGATGTGTATGTTTTTGTGGATAACGGTCACACACAACTACCTGAGTATCCACCGTAAATGATGTATTTGTAAGAGAAAAAGTTGACCGTTGAGCATTAAGCCTACACGGTAGGAACGTGAACATCAATCGTCTGACTGGTCTTCTTGCAAATACATCAAATGATTGAACTGTTTTGAAGAATTTGCAACCATTCTATTATAAAAAAATTGGGCTGAGTTATGAACCCGACATTAAATGTTTTTGAAGCTTAGTTTATTTTATTTGTAAGATGTCATCGAAAGCAGCAAGGTTATTATCCAATAATTGCAACAAACTAAGGCAATCTGTGAGTTGACACAATTATTCGATGGTTATCCACAAAGTTTAAGCAAATTGTAGCAGCGAGACAGCTTCTAGAGCTATCATTAAACGAATCTAGTTTCCAATGCAGACGTTAAAGAGGCGAATAAACAGTTGACCAATGATGATTTAATATTCCGAGCAAGAGGTTTTTCTTTTGTATACTGGTCTGCTGCAAAGCTCCATAGGTAGCCATATTGCATATGATGGGCCAAATTCAGCAGTAGATAGTGGCGAAGTATGTGTTAACGGGAGAATAAGCAAGGTATGGTTCCGTTCATTCTCTTAAATTTTAATTGTTGGCGGTTTGCTGTCAGTTTTTGGTTTTTGAGTTAAATAACCCTAAGATAAATTTTAATTCAGATAATAATAATAATAGTAATACTAACTTTATTGACGGAAACATGACTAACTCCATATGAAAGATAAGATAAGGAATATCAACAATGTAAGTAAAATCAAAACCAATAATATAGCAATAATATAACAATAATATACCAATTTCATAAAATTCCAGTTAAGTCAGGGGGATTAAAGCGTATTTTGCGGCAATGCCAGAATAACCTTGTGGTAATTGGTGCCTGCATTAATAATTTAAACAAAAGCCCCAAAAAGGTGCATGTTTGGAGCGATATAATATTTAAATAGATTCCGTAAATGAAAATAAAAACATAGCTATATCATTTTAATACATAATATATAGTATCTGACAAGCATTATTCTTTATAGGGACCCATATGGCAATCACTTTAACACCCAAACATTAAAATTGATTGTAGGAATAATCATTCTAGCATTTCTTCACCAGAAGCTGTGTATGTAATGTCACTGTAGTCAATTATTTGAAATATGAAGCAGATGTGATGTTTTATTTTCTATACACTCTAGATAAAGTATTAATATTTTTTTATTACTGACTGCTATATTTACAGCAATTCCTATGACTAACAAGAAAATGTGATGGTATTTACTGCTAAATAAAATGAGAGAAGATGTCCTGCTTACTAATTAGTGAATAGTATATACAGGGGTTCGCCACTGGACGACATCTCTCATGTTATTTAGCAGTATAAGTATTAAGTAATTTTACATTTATCAGTAAAACAATAGTAACTTGTATTCTTTATATTTTCATTATAAATACTTTAACCTGAGAGCAGTGTCACATTTTCCTGAGTAATTTATGAAGTTATTCATTTTCTAGTATACAGTACATTATCATATTACGAAAGGCTTAAATTATTGCCAGGAGCTCCATGCGTTGAATGAGCAAGATAACAAGTTCATGCTTTTTGATGATTTATTTGGTAACTGCGCAAGCTGCGATATATTCTGAAGTACATGATAAATGCTGCTATTTTGTTGAAATCTCTATGCTCGTTAGTTTAACTTTACTGGGAGAGCATTTGCTCGCCCTCGCTCGAGGCGGATCCTCGCACTTCCTTCAATAACTTACGATTAATTTAACTTTCTTACATAGTAAGAGTGGTTCGCATGAATACACTTACACACATTTTCCCCGGCCGTATTATTGGTTCAGGAAATCAGGACTACCGACCTTTTGCACATAAAATCCACCATTGAAATTTTCCAGTTCCGTAGCTCTAAAAATTTTTGGTTTTACGACTGACGATTCCGAATAATATAAAAATATTTCTGTTACCATAATACGAAGCGTGATTGTAGCTCTGCAGCATTGAATAAGAAAGGAAAATATATTCAGTTGTATCGTCAAGTCTGCTGAATGATGGAAACGAACATTGAAGTTGTAAACATGATGAAAAATTTATTTTATCAGATATAACTTCTGGGAGTGCTGCACGATACACTTTAGCGGTAGAACAGCAATTTTGCTGCCTGTTTTATAACGGAATCCCTTATTGCGTTTTCTTAGTACTCATAGTAAAATCCCCAGTAAGAGTACAACTGAAAATCCTGCACCATATTTTACCGGATAATATTGCTTGCCAGTCAAATACTGGCTTTGTTACATGCTACGTAATTGGATATTCTATAGGTTTTTTGCTAACCCTGTGAGTTGCTTGATAACAAATGCAAATAGCATGTTTTCAAACACGTTTAAAACTATTGCTTATTATATTAGCACATTACTGCAGAAGATACAGCTTATCAGATATGCAATAGTTCAATAACATTAGTTGAATGTTGAATTAGATATCCTTCTTGTTTATCCTTTTTGTGCGTGTAGTATGTAAGCGGATACGGAAACATTTTGTCAGGGTTAATGCAATGTTAAACACGCAGGTAAAATAAAAAACTCACTAAGCACGTGCCATACAATTCTACCTTTTAGAGTCCCAACCATTGTAATCATCGATATGTTAGTTAATATAGAGGTTCGCTAAGGGGACGAAATTTTCTGCAATATTTCCCAAAAGCTGTTGTACTATAACTATTTCCACTATTTTTTATTAAAACAGTTCAAACTTGTAATAGAACATTTTTGAACAGGCTGTGTTACTGGTGAGACAATATATGCGATCTCATAACCAAGCAAAAGTACTGCAGCATATCAGTGGAGTAGGAGGAGGCGGTTTAGCTAGAATAAATGCTCATTTTGTGGTAAAATAAAATTGTAACTTAAAGATACTTCGACAAATTCGGGTAATTGTTAAGCGCCACTTCTCAGCAAGAATAAGGTTCCCTCGGCTACAAGAATTTGATGGGCTCCCAAAAACGACTAACCTCGTTTGTACCTGAAAACGCGTATCTTGCTTAAAAATTCGCGAAATTGCATTTAGTTTAACAAATAAAGTAGACGCATAGATTTCAAGAAGAATGTATTGAGTATAACACACAACCATATTTACCGTTGGACGCAGTAATAAATTATCCTACTCTCTATCTGTGTTGTGACGTTATTTACGTTATACGAAGAAGTTCTGGAATAGTATTTTCTACGAATCTTCTCACGACAAATATATCGATAACCTAATGATAAACGCATAACAGTTGCTATAGGGCGATTCAAGCGGTCAGAGCGGAAACGTGGTTGAAAGTTGCGTCCGAATAAATAAAATACAGTGTATTCTGAACGTCGGCAAATCTCAACAAGCATTTCTTAACTAACGTAGTAGATAACTTTAGCTTGGAATGCAGTAATCTGGCCGGCGTCGTATAAAGCCGTGAAGACAAAATGTAGATATCACCATTCCGGAGTAATATAAAAAGTTGCCAATATAGGTAGTCGGCGGCTTAACGAATGGGAGCATTGAGATTAAAAGATGCGTAGTTCGAGCTTGAAGGATGCCGGCGGTTTAAGCAATGAAAATCCAGAATCGGGAAATAAATATATACAACAGTTAAGCAGGCTTTGGTATAGACATGGAAATGAAACAGACAGAAAACATTACAAGTTCAATACAATATTCCATTAAATAACTTCAGTAGAGTCAAAGAAAAGTCTAGTAATATACCTTGGTGTTACAAGTGTCAAAAATATGGGTATACCAAAAATTACCGTACCCCTAGACTACGCTGAGTCTAATGGATAAACAAACACTCTTTCACTGTCTGTAATAACGAGCCATTATGATAATTTCCATTGAGCCCACCCATCACATTATAGAAGGTGATCATCAAGAACCTTAAACAACGTATTCCCATCAGAAATTCAAAAGCATTCGCTAGACAATCCAGCTCTTTATAAAATACACCGAGCAGTAACTCTTACAGTCAAATCCATAGCACCATGTTAGCCAAACAAGCAATATAAATTTCCAATTTTCACAGTCCTCCCTCCTACAGTCGATACTGCAATTCAGTAAAAATCAGCATTACTCCATTTGTCCCAAATCAAATGTTGTATCAATGTATAACTCAAAAGCTTTCAAAACTTAACAATAATTAGACCGCGAACGGACGATGTCGACATTGATTGTGTCGCGAGCCGCCTGCCGGAGAGAGAAATTTTTAAAGTCATCGGTTATCACATATTTCGTAACAACAGACCAGCACAATCGGCATAGCGAGGAGTAGCAATTATTATCAAGTGATACTTCGAGTTTAATACACTCAGTAACCTAATAACGGTCTCAGTGAGCAATTTCCACTTGTCATTAAATGTTTCCTTATGTTATAAAACCCTGAATTACTTTGTAAAATGTTAAACTGCTAATCGCAAAATAGGAAAGGACAACCTTAATGAGACTAGGCTGATCACAATACTCACTTTACATATTTACATAAAAACTCAATGGAACGCCTTAGAAGTGAAGTGGATCAAAAGAAAATTAGCGTTGATGTGCTCTTCTTATTTATATTATCACAATGATTTCACTTCAATCTGTCATACATCATCGATTGAAACGTCGGACGACTTTACCTGTTTGTTAATACTTACAACTTTAAATTACAAAAACAAATCCCAGACGAACTAGTGTCTAATATGGTTGGAATGTTCTAAAATGTCTGTCAAATTGAAACCGAACCTGGAAAAGTGTCAAATTGAAACCGAACCTGGAAAAGAAGTAATATTACGGAAAGCTCTATATCAAGTTGCTTGCGTTTAGAGGAGATGTATGAGATTGAAATTCTCTATAAGTAGTTCAAAGAAATGCAATAATATAATTTGGTGATATGTTTTCTTAAATTAATTCGATCTCACGAAATACGAAACTCCCCGTTATCATATCTAAACAAATCTTAAGAGCAGGGCTGACCAGTATATAGAGATTTTACAGCTTCAAATTTACAGCACTCTTGGTATTTTAAGAATGCCTCTTCTATTAACACTGCTCTACTTTCAATCTACTTACATCAAAATGAAGCTTATGTGTTGCTGTTTTACAAGTATGTGATCGTAAACTAAGCATACTGCTTTTAGCAATATTTTGTTTTAGTGGTGAGCTAAACATATTTTAAAGTATGTGCACTGGACTTTATAATATATCTCTTACTTATTCGTTGTTGCTCTCTGTTTTCATCAGGTCGTATGTTAGTCAACTGTTCAAAATAACCATTAGAGGATAGAACCGGCTTTCTTCAATCGTTCACATTGGCCCAACAATATTTTTTTAACGTAATTTTATGTTAAACTTATGTTAAATCTCCCCTAAATTACCAGGACACGTTTTTAGAAATGCTATTAAAAGTTTGTAATGCTTCCCGGTATATTTATTTAATAATAGCATTAATTAATTTTGCCCAAATAAGTGGGTAGCTCTTATTGGATCCAGGTTCGATTTAAATTCACTTTGACTGATTCAAAGACTATCGAATAACAGAAATTACAATTATTCACCACTATTTACTGTTCAAGTATTAAGGATAAAAATAAATCCATATGTAAATTATTTAGAATCATATGTACAAAATTAATATTTAATTATATTACCCTTGCGGTATCAAAAGAATGGTTACTACTATTTTTACTACTTCGATAATTAATTTACAAAGTTATTTATTATTAAAAACATTTTCTAGAGCAGTAATGGGGCGGGAAATGTTTATGCAGAAGGCAAGCTCTAAATTTGTTTTGACAATTGCAAAAATACCTGTTACATTTTCTTTAACTACATGTGATCCATTTGAAAATTATGCACGTATATTTATATTTTGTGTATGTTGTTTAACAGAGTGAATTAGTTAGTTGCTAGCAAATATATTTATATAGAACAAAACTGTGTACATGTATTATATGTTTTCTTATATCAGGCATTTTAAAAATAGTTGCATCAAGACATAAAAGTATGCAAGAAGCAAGGTAGCCACTTTTTAATTTTATCATTCAATTGAAACTTAACCTTTTCTCTAGTATAAAAATAATATTAGTAGGTTTACTTTTATGTTCTTTTCCGGACACAATAAAAAGACAGCGTAACCATCAGAGGGAAACTTGTTATTATTCGTTCTTGTACAATGGGCATTTAATACGGTTTATTTGTTTCTCTGACAATTTAACTGGTGTCATTGTCAACCAATGGCATTCTTCAATTTAAAAATTAACTACCAATCGAACGATTATTTTAGTGACAATAATTCGAGGAGCTTTATTTCAGCGACAATAATTCGAGGAGCTTTATTTCAGCGACAATTTTTTCTATAACAATTATTGTAGTGACAATATTTCGAGGAGCTTTATTTCAGCGGCAATTTTTTGTGTAACTATTTTTTAATGAAAAGTTAAATTGTCAAGACGAATAGGACTCTAGGTCGAAATATTGCAGACAATTTTTGCTCTTCAGATTGTCTCGTTTCTGTTGCTTTAGAAAATAACGTATTTTCGTCGCCGCAGAAACTCGTATCTGAATCGCAAACATTATTGTCGGCAATATTTTGACCTCTCGTCCTATTATTACTGATAATTTTTTAAATTGTTTAGAATACTAGGACGCAGCTGAAAAGCTAAATAGCTCAGAAGACAAGTTTAACCACGAAGGTAAGGGTAATATAAACTTACATTCCATTGTATGAAAATTCTTAATGAAATATCTGAGATATACCAACTTTTTAATCTTATTCTATAGAAAAATAAAACAACGTTCTAGACAGTGTGTATTTTTTTAAATCGGTTAAGGATACATTTTTGTAAATTTGTTCTAACATTTTTTGAGAAACTTCGACCTTTAAGCAAGGAATAAGAAGCAAATGTATTTACAGGTTATCGATAGACGCGAGCTCAGCTCAATTGGAAGTATACGAGTATATATATTTTATTGGACCATTCGATCTCTTACGTACAGTACTGCTCTCATATTCGTTACGTGTACTAATCTCGAGGTTATTGTGGAACAGGTCACGTTATTTACAGATGGATATGGAAGTTTTATTTAACAGCTTTTCACAATAGCTGTGGAATTTCTGATCTCTTAAACTTAGACGTTTATTGAAACGTGCAGGAAGTGCATTGTAGTGTACGGCAATGTCATGACAAATAAATTATATTGTTAAAAATCAGGTTTTTCAAGTAATTTTATTTCATTCAAAAAATCAGCTGTATGTTTGTATAAACTCTACAGACTACTTCTGAAATGCCTTAATTACTAAGGACAACTGGTAAAGTTAATCAAATGTTGGTAGGGAAATCTTTTAAAAAACTGGAAAACATATTATAGGCACTTGTATAAACCTGTCAGATCACCAGGCCGTAACTAGTCAAAATTTCACTGTAGACAAGCCAACACTTTGCGCCTCTCAATACTAGGGTTGCTACCCGTTTCTTTTTGGTAAGGAATTCTCTACAAAATTATCATAATTTTCAGCATACAAACGTTGTGGTAAATCAAATGTCCCAATTAAGTGATCATTTAGGATGCCAGCCACGATATTCACACTATATCGTTGTTGGTAATGAGAGCATCGCATTAAATAAGGGTTTTCTCTTGCCCACTCATGGAAATTATGAAAATTACTAACAGAGTCTCATAAAGTAGACCGCGCCAATCTACAAAATATTAGGCAAGGTATCTTCATACGTCTGAATCCAGTTACATAAGCTTAAACGAGCTTCTGCATCATTGCCCAAGGCTTGAACTCTTTGATAATGGTATGGATAGAAACGCTTTGTTCTTATTATTCTCCAAAACTGTTGAGTGACAAGACACTAGGTTATTATAAAACAATGGTGTACTTATTTGTGCATAATAAATCTAATTTCTAGATATTCCAGTACGCAAAGAAACTTCCCGCGGACTTTGTAGGACGTTCTTCTAATAAATTAAGAACTTCCACATCGCTTATAAGTACCTATACGAAAAATACTTTAATCAGCCGCATGTCTTGGTTGGAATTCCCTATGTTCTCTTAACTGCCGATATTAATTAGTGAACACTTCATGTGTCGGTAATCTTCCCTTAGGATTCCTTCTCTTGTACTCTGATTGCGCCGCGAAAGCATTGACATCACACATACCATACACGTACACGATATCTGCGTATGCCGCACTCGATAATCATCTAGGCATTGTAATTAGAGAACTTTTATCTACGACAGTTTGTAAACTTGACTTTAAGTAAGGTAATTCTAGATTTGTAACACGAATGTGTAATAACATGGTTTCATTAGCCACGTAGTTAGTAGCAGAGTGGTTATAGTATTTAACAGTATTAGGCCGATATTAAGCATATAACGGACGAGTATGAATTCTGTGGCCGAGGCCGATTAGGCCGAGGCTATTTAATTATTATCTGTGTCAGTTATATGTAATATCGACCGTATGTTGTTTATCAGTTTTCGTAATATCTACCAAATTGGACAATTTTAAGATATGTGTTTTTAATATAAATATTATAAATATAACCTACTAGTAACTTGAGTGTCGTAGCTATTATATGTGACATTTCGACCGAGCAGATATTACTGATATAGTACAATAATGTGCCGGAATTACGAAAAAAAAATTAACCACGCAAAATTACGACCGGGTACTAGTGTTTCTTATCAAGGCCAACCTGTTATTTAAAATAGTAATCTTAATTTATATTTACAGTACTTTTTATAATCACAGTGTTTTTTAAATTCAATCGTAGATAAAATGTTGTACGATACACTTGCGTAAAGCATCTTTAGTCAATCGTCGGGCTTAAAACCTTCGCTAGAATCGCGTATTAAGCTATTTAATACATCAATTTTAACTATTTCACTTTTTAAAAATTGGATAGTAAACACTAAAAACAATATTATTGTTTGTCAAGAATAACGTTTAATTTTTATCGAAAACAAACGGCATTCATAGCCTTGGTCAGGGCTGTCCAACATGTGGCCCGCGGGCCGCAAGCGGCCCGTTAGGATATTTTTGCGGCCCGCGAATCGAATTCCCCCTTGAGTCCACCAATCCTGATCCTGCCCTCTCCTTTTCTATCTGGGCCCTCCAGTCTGACACGCTGAACTGTCTAACGGAGTAGGCCTCCAACCTTTACCAGGACAGGCTTCAAGGATATGACGTGTTGTACTGTCAGCCCGAGAAGTTTAAATTTTCCGCAAGAGCAAGACCGCTAGAGTTCGATTTTACCTTGATTGTTAAACTTTCTTGGAAAATCTAATCCCTGAGGCTTTAACCCTGTCTTAATACGCTGTACTGTCTTGCAGGGCTAACTGCTTAAAAGCCATTTCCGACCGCCTAATTTTTAAACGCAAATCCCGGCGCCCTGAGAGGTGACATACCCCTCATAACCTCATTTTACTAATATTTAAACCTGTAGCAATCGCAGCCTCTACCCCGCTTGTGAGCGGCTAGAGTCCTGTAGCCGCCCTTCATAAACTCACCTGCAGGGCCCTTCTTTGGTTTTTAAAAGGCGAATTTCTGGACTTCGACGTTCGATTCCGCAGCCCGAAAATTCCCTACCGGGGGAATGTCAACATCATTTTTCCGGCTCAAGGCGAAAAAATTCCATCTGCAGGATTTGACTCCGCGTTCGCTCCAAGAACGACGCCTACCCGTCGTAAGGTACCAACAACCACCAGGATTTAGGCACTAACGCCCGCCCCAGTTAACCATTAAAATCGCTAAATTCACCGGAAAATTACAGCTTAAAATCACTGCTGAGTGGAAGGTCAAGTTTGCAGAAACAAAAGACCTACTCAGCCCATTTCCCGAAAAGTCGCCGTGCGTACCGGTGGACTACCAGTAGGGACCCGCAGTACTCGCCGGTGCATTGGGTTGCAGCTCGACCCACGAAACCAGATACCGTTCCAGAAGAACATGTCAATTTTAAATAATGTGCAACTCAGAGTTATTTTTAATTAATCATTGTAACTAGCTAAAAACATTATATTTGTTTTGGTAATTATCTGGTGTTTTAACTAATCGAATATATGTATTTGAGTGAACGTATTTCTCCGATTTGAGCTTAACCCGAGGGGTAAATCTTTGACGCCCTTAGTAAGGGGCGAAACGTCACATCTCTATACGTAAATTTACATTAATTGATGTAATTTTTTTCCTTTGTCGGTATCTTAAGAACGGAAAGGAATTAACCTAAAGTGAATACGGATTTTTTGTTTAGAATCAGTTCTAGAACACACAGTGTAAGTTTGTCGGTTACCTCAAGGAACACCCTGTATATCTCTTTTATGTTTCAATGCTTTTTGTAATGTAACCTAAGCTTCTTGAATAAACTAAATTAGTATTGAAATTACACGTTTTATATTTATTACAAATCACTCACAAAGTCGCATACGACACATTTTATGATGCGGCCCTCACAACCTTCAAATTTTTGACAGTGGCCCTTGGGCCCCTTGAAGTTGGACAGCCCTGGCCTAGGTGATGTTTCGATTATTTATGAAAATAAATTTAGCAAATCCTATATTAGTGAAACGAGAAAAATCAATATTCTTGAGCGTGTCATAATTATCCTTGGTATACATTCTCAAAAATAAAGAAGTTATTAATACCGCAACAATTATGAAAACAAATGGAAATCTAAAGTAGGATTTGTATTATTATTCTTAAGTGTTCTAATAATGACTCGCATTCGATGCCTCGCCCACCAAGGACGCGTCCGATCGGTAAGATAAGGATGCCTTAAATAGAACGCATTTATTATTAACCCATGTTTTATTTTTTAGAACATTTATGGTGTATTTAGTGGTTTTCATTTTTGTCAAAGCCTAACTATTTCTCAGTTAAAACAAAAATAAACAAAATGAATTTTTTAAGTTGCTCAACCTGTTTCATATCAGGTGGATGTTTAATTTGCTTACAAAATGTCGTCTTCCTCCAACAAATAGTTTTTTAGTTATCCCGCCAGCAGGCAGACAGACACACAAGATTGAAAAAATCTGTTTTTCTTCATTAAGGTGTCTGAAAGATGAAGATCTTAAGAAATTTTGGAAGGTACTTGCAAGTGGAAGTTGTGACACTGAAAACATTTTTAAATCGAAGGAAGCTAGGAGTTAAAATATCTTAACATTCCTAATAATACTGAAGCAATAAAGGGAAACACCTATCGATGCACATTACATCAATTTGGAAATAAAAAAAAAACTGTTTTAGGGGTGGTATTCGACCTTTGCCAAAGCGATGTCAATACTTGGCAGCTGTCTGCTGTCAATCCGCTTCTTGGTCCCATTCTGCCCGAAGGAACGACTCACATCTGCGCGATGCGACTGGATCATATACGACAAGCTGATTGTTGCCCACCCTTTCCTCTTTTACAACATTTACCGTGTATGTTTTGGGTCTCATTTTCGTCAAGTCTTGGTTATGGTGCAAATTATTACATTTATCTATTCCTGAGTTAAAGGAAAGATAAATAAAATTTTATTTTTTAAAGGTGCAGGTAGATATAATCAGCATGTAAAATATCGACAAAATATTGATAGTTTTAAGCAATAAAGAACACTACAGTGTTGCGCTAAGAATATTTAGTATATCAGAATATTAAGAGTAGTAAGACTGTATTGAAAGTGTTCTGAGCATAACGTGGACGTTTACGATGAAAGTACAAATTAGCAAAGAATTTTTCCGTATATCCGAATTTCCAGTTTTCTTTAAAGCTTTAATTAGAAGGTAAGAAAATGGAAAAGGGAAGAAACTTGTAGTGATGTCTATCTCTTAATCTCGTAAAATCAAGAAATACTCGAAGAGCGACTAGGTGCCACTTTGAGAACGAATTAAATGTGGCCACTGAATGCTTACACTGTAGTAAGCAGATTTCGTTTGCATAATATCAAACAGATGAAGCAGTCACTCCTAGATTTTAACATAACGTCGTAATACTTCCTAAAATATTAATTAACCCTGCATAAAAATAGAAATTCAAATTTATTACACGGTTTGCAGTGTGTTTTTAACTAATGTGTAAATATATTCGCTGTTAGTGATTTCTACCGACTCATTATAAACGAATATTCGAACTGAAATACAGCTTTAATATATGTAAAAGCAAACTTGTTATCTAGAAAAATTGTAATATTTGCATAGCCCGGTCACGTATGTATTTTCAGAAGAAGTGTGTTTTTGTTTCAGGAATATATAATGAGATTATATGATGTCGACAGCCAACGTAACGAGGGTTGAAATTTTCCAAACGATTTAGCTCAGACATAAGGAAATGCCTTCTCGTGGTCAGAATACACCACAAGAGAAACTATTCGCAGATTTTGTATCCAACTTTGAAATTTAATCTCGTCTTGGTTACTTATCGTAATCATGTCGATTTAGATTCAGATGTCGTTGTAAGCGGCAATCCAAGGCGCCTATGTTAAATACTGACTTACAAAATACCGTATCCTAGAATAACAACGGTAAATATGCAACAAGTGATTGATATCCATTTGTAAAAAATATAGCGTGTATAGTTACAAAGAGCTTTCAAAGCACAATTCAATAACTTATGTCCTATTTGTGAAGTGCGATAAGCATATTTTATGTACAAAATTGCTGGTATTATTATTGCAACGTAGCAGAAGATGACTAGAAAATCGAGCAGTGCTCGTATTAAATTACACTTCTGTGCTTTGCTTGAATAATGAGAATTCACATAAAGTCGTCCTGCAGCACGTGCTTTTGCTACACATTCTGTTCGCAGTGTGTAGGCGTCGGAGGATTATTAAAGGGGTTGCCTTATCACGGTTGACTCTTGTCTTTCCCCATCTCAAAGGCTGCTCGTCCTTCAGTCTGTTTAAGTGCATACTCTTTAAAACCTACATCATTCATCACATTGTCCCTGATAATTTCCAACCTTCAAGTTTACTTTGTTGCCTTATCTTTTGTCGCGACACTAGAGAAGCTTATTGTCTTGTTTGATAGTGTAACAAAAAACTGAACCAATGAGCCGTGTCGAAAAGTATGTCCTTGTGCCACCTTTCTTATAAATTGTAGAATAATGCATCGGATAGGGATTGTATTCCATCACTATGTAATACAATTTCCTTTCTTACTTGATTTTGATGTTTGCTTACATTTAAATATTTCCCATTTATCTTATTGTTGTTCGACTAATATAGTGAACAAATCTAAAAAAAAATACAAAACGTTCAGAAATTTTTCAACAATTATATAATGCTGTGAAATTGATATACACAAATGGCCACGTAACGAGTTAAAAATACAGAATTGCAAATACAGGGTGCTTAAAAAATAGATATACATATCTAGTTGCCTATGACAGTTTTTTGTATAGAAATTTTAATATACCGCTATATCCTTTGTTGTTCTCAAACTAACCATAGCTGTTAATACTGTCAATATTGACAGCTCTGGCTAGTTGGGGAACGATAAGGAATATAGCGGCACATTAAAATCTACATTATTTTTTTTTAAATGCAACTAGATATATTTCTCTTTTACCACCCTGTTTTTGCCATACAAATTTCAAAAGATGTTTTTATTCTTTCTAGTGGTGGGCTGTGAATAATTTTTACTTGAAATGATTATAGCTATTCTTATAACACGAAAACGTCGTTACGACATGAATTTAACATTCATAATACTCAACCGTCAGCTCCCCGATAAAACCACACAAATCGGAAAATTCTCGGATCAGTATCCCCAATTAAGTTCCGATGGGCTGTAACAAAAGTTGCCGACTATGACGTAAAAGGAGAGGAGTAGGTTCATCACGACCTTAATTAGGGCAATGACAAGGTAAACGAAATAAGGATGTTAATTGCCAGACGCCACCACTTTACTAAGTCGATGAATACACAGGTGAGCTCACCAAGAAAGTGGAAGCGATGAACCAACCTTTCCCATCTAACCTTGGCAGTATTCGAGCGACGGTCCACGTATAGCTTTGTCGAACTTACCCTGGATTTTCCTACAGCTGCCTGATCCCAGTTTTTTACAGGGGAAAACATCACAAAATACACATGCGAAAGTTATAAATCTACTAAAGAAGAGCACAACTAATTGAAAATGAACTATATTAACATAGACATATGTATGTGAACATTAAACGTTAAATGAAATACACGATAAAGGTTAGTGTTATTAATTGCGCAACGTTTAATCTAAATACAGGCGATAAAGTTGACAGCAAATGGTAAGAAATTTTCTTTGTAGTATCGTTTTCGCTTTCCATTAAAACCTCGTTTTGGGATTTTTCTGTTCTAGGATCGCCGGGGATCGTCCCTTTTCAGCATCCAGCAGTAGTCCGTTATCATGTTAACTTTCCACCTTCCTTGATAGCGCTTTTCTATATTCTTAATGTCTTAGTGAAATCTTTCACATTTTTTCTCTCTGACAGCACCAAGATTTTCTGGAAAGTTATCAAGGTGCAAGTGGAGAAAATGTAATTTTAGGCTAATGTTACAGCCTAAATTCTTGAAGCTTTTCAACATATCTGCTACCATGGCCTTGTAGTCGGGATCCTTTTTGTTCCCAAGAAATCTGGTTAGAACAAGCTTAAAAGAAACCCATGCTGCTTTTTCTTTTGGATCCATTTTTGTCTCAAAGTTTTCATTCTTCATAAGTTTTCGGATGTCAGATCCAACAAATACTCCTTTTTTTAACTTCGCCTCAAATAAACCAGGAATTGCTGACAAAGATATCTAAAGCATTTCCCTTCCTTTGATAAGACCTTAACGAATTGGTTCATCAGACCCAATTGGATGTAAAGTGGTTGAAGCAAATATTCTTTGTACCGACCTCTAAGGCTTTTCTGACTTGCCATTTCTTCTTAATGTAATGCTATTTTCTGTCACGGCTATGACATTTACCAAGAAAACATGGATACTTTGTGTATCCACTCTGTTGCCCAAGCAACATTGAAATGACTTTTAAATCATCACAAATCGTCCATTTATGGCTTGAATAGCTAAGTTAGTTTAGGACCACCTCAAGGTTTTGGAATGTTTTGTTTAAGTGAACCGAATGACTAACAGGTACTGAAGTATATTTGTTACTGAATGTTTTCATTATTTTTCCCGTAATCAGCGCAAGAAAACTATAAAAATCACGGATTACATTTTAAACAATTTTTCTATCGCAGGCCCGTGTAATCGGTAATCTATTGTGCCGTCCAATCGAGGCCCATTAATCCCAATATATAAATAACCGATATAATAATATGATAAACGACAAAATAATCTGTTTTAAGGCATTTGTTTTCTTCTCAATTTGTTGTCTTTCAATTTATTTCAAGCCGTTTAGTATTTAAATTATTCATATTTAAAATAACACTAGTAAACGAATCGCGGAATATTGTGCAACTATTTTCGCCCCTTATTGCGGCAATAAGAACACTTTCTCAGCAGCATGCACGCTTTGCAGTAGTGCGCAGTAAAACTATTTTCCAGAGGAAAAGTTCTACATTTACTTTTCCTTCTACATTCACTTTTTCTTCAGCATTCACTTATTACCTGTTTTCAATTTAAACAATTTCAAAAATTCTGAAATCTGTGAATTTTTAAATTGAGTTGACAGTTTGGCATGTGAAAATGTCCCGGCATTTCTACTATATGTGAAAATATTCATATACAATACCGCGAGAAGTCGACGAATTGCCGAAAATTTTTGTCAAATTGTATGAGTGTTTATTGCTTCGATATAAATTTTGGAGCAATAAACACGAATAAACACTTTGACAAAAATTCATGCAATTCGTCGGCTGCAAGCGGCATTTGAATGACTATTCAACGAACAAAATTGACATTTCTTAGTAATTAATCAATTTTATCACGTCCTCTTTGAAAATAAAAATCTGTTGACGTGAAATAAATTGTTTGTCAAATTTGACATTTCTAATATCATATTTGATTAATTTTACAGGAAGTTAAATAAATGTCATAGGAAGAGAAAAAAATTGTCATTAAAACTCCGCTAGCGGAATTGTTGCACGCTGATTGGTGGCAAATGACATAAATACTAAATTATGATTGGTGAATAGTTAACTTGAAGGGGGTGAGTTGAATAGTCAGTGATACTCGATTGTCAGTACACGAAATTTTAAAAATACAAATATCTGATTGGTGGAGTTTTTCAAAGGAAAATAGACACAATAACGCCATACAACGTCGTTCAGTCTAGTGACATTCAACACTTGTTTTTCTATTTTTATTGGTTTTGCTCTTCTAATTCCTATTAATTCCGATTTGGTGTACTTTGTTCCATATACCATGTCTTCAACGAAAGATTACATAAAGGTTGGCTATTGAAAATATGATTCAATCATAAATGTTCTGTGTTTTGTTGTAAAAACCATTATAATTGCAGCGTCACTGAATTTTCAACAGTACTTACATAAGTGGTGATAATTTTTTGATAATTTTAACTAGATTCACGAATCTTTAAGTCCACGAGTGGGATTTCTTAATAGCAACACAGATGAGTGCTAATCTAGTGAAATTTATTAACAAAAATATTACCACGAATGTAATTCGGCGTGATTATTTTTTAAACAGTGTAAGTTGTAGATAGGCTTTGATGGAGCTTCCAGATGAGTGTCCTGTTATTTTTAACAACTGCTGCTCACCTACTCCACTTTTACCTAGTTATGTTACAGCAGAAGAACTATTTGAATGGTTTGTAAAAAAATAGTTACTAGCAAATAGTCGGTGTAATTTTGATGCTACTAGCAAATAGTCAGTGTAATTTTGATGCTATTGGTCGATTTGAAATTTTTTTTCGTTACTATTGGCTGATAGGACTGTTAAAAAACTAATTAGTATTAATTTATGATAACAACAACAGTGATGACAGTGATGTTTAATGAATTCTAAAGGGGGCTGTCGATATTACTTTTATTTTCCATGTACAACCCGTATGTAATTTCTTCTTAAATACAGGACAATATATACTGCATCAGACAAGCGGTGAAGAAGTAGGCAGTATTGGATTACTGTTTATTATCAGAGATAACCGTGTATCGCTGAACGATTGTCCCAGTTGAAAAATGTTTTATTGTTCTTCTAAAGGAGCTTTAGTTAAAACCCTTAATTGATTGTTGAAAGCTATTGGGTAAATACTCCTATAATTTTTGCAGTCGCCTCTGTTGCCGTTTCTGTGATAAGGGATAATTTCTGTCGTTTTAAATGAGTGTGAAATTTTACATTTCTGCTAACCTTCATTTAGATGCTACATTACTCTGAAGTGGCAAAGAGTGTCTGCATTTTTTTATTAGTTCCACATTTATTTCGTTTATGTATGCAGCTTTTCTATTTGTACTTCTTTTTACAGTAAAGGAAATATTGGATTCACCCCAAAAATTCGAAATTGAGTTTTCAACAGATCATAACCGGAAGTATGGTGTTGACTCTTCTGATTTTTCAGTTTTTTTCGATTTTTAAAAAACGGCTTTTAACGATTTTTTTCAAACCTTACATGGAGAAATATCCAAAAAAGAATATGAATTACTTACATTTTTATTACACTTTTAATGTTAATTTATGTGAGATAGGTGATTTTCCAGTTGATACCTCTAAAGTAGGCTTCTTTTGTTTTTCCTTTTCTTTATTAACTTTTATTATAAATAGAACACCCGGTACCGGTACGGTTTCTGTAGAAATTGCAATTTTTAACAAATTCTTAAAAATTCAAAATAACATTTTTGACTAATTATAAGATAACTGTAAAAGGAAGTTGTGTGCGTGTATCACACCAGATTTTTTTACGTAGTTTCATAATTAAAACATCGTAATATTATCGACTTCCTTGTGATCACTATTGTCGTTAAGGTCCATTACTTCTATCTTCATCACAGCTGTTTATAATATTCTATCCACTGTTCTGGCATAATTATATTCAATTTCCCTCTATCTTTTTCAGTTAGGTTTAACGACTCTGTATGTCAGTGTTGTATTCGATATAGGTCGTGTTCGGTGTCAGCTACAAATAAATCTTAGAATTCTTGGTGAGCTTGTCTTATCACTCATTTGGCATAGTTTTTTTGAGTGTGTGTTGTTATCCTTTGTCTTGCGCTCTTTGGTAGGCCCGCCCCATACGAAGCACACAGTCTTCGCAATCTGTAGAAATGGTGCTTCCAACGTGGTATGCCCGTATAACCATATACGCGGACTTCGACTAAAGAGAATTCGCAAAGAATATAGAAATAAGTATTGCCGCTAGCGGGGAGTGGGGATGGGTTAGAAAACGCCGATAATACCTCGCTTCAGATTTAAAGGTAAGAGAGAAACGAAGTTTGCATCCGCATCTATCAATAACTTTGAACAAATCTTGCCGGGGCTGAGATTCGAACTGTCGACTTCGGTCGGTAGTTCATGATGGTCGCATTACACCATTCCGACAGCGTAGTTACGCGATATTTTAACGTGTACAATAATCATGATAGGTTATGTCGTTCTCGACTTACCTTGGCTGCATCCATGTGAGGTGCCAGACATCATATTTATTCATTTTTCGACTTTCTTTAACGTCAAGTTGGTTGCCATTTTCACAAAAGTTATGTAGTTCCATGGAGCTATTCATATAGCTGTGAGTGGTCGCGATTGAGCGGTTGCGACAAAATTATAAATTTGGTCGCGATTGAGCGGTTGCGACAAAATTATAAATTTCTAAAAATGGTCGAAGTCAATAGTATTAATTTGGCCCAACCTGTTGAAGTATTAATTACATATCTATTTTTTATAATTTATCTAATATTTCCATGTTTTCCACACTATGTATAAACATTTAAAAAAAGTACAAATGTGTTCTATTCTTGCAAAAATGGTTTCTTATCGCAACTTAAATCTATGTAGGTTTCAATGGAGCCATTAAAAAGCCACAAGAGTTAAATTTCAGTACGATGAAACAAACTGCATAGATACCAAGTACTGTAGAAACTTTAAATTGGTATTTTATTTATCATTAAAAGGGGACCGTCGGAAAATTGTTTCAACAGTTCTAAGAACAATTTTGTACTAATTATCTCTGATAACTTGTTCAATTCCGCGTTGCTTTAGGATATAGCAGAGTAATGATGTAATTAGAGTATACTACATGGAAACTCGCACTAATTGCTTGCATCGGCACAAGTTCCAGCTTTTAATGCAAGCTGCCGAAGAGGATATTTAAATGGAATTAACTTTTAATTAATCGCAATCGATTACAAACAAACAGTGGTATTAAAATCAGCTTAAATATTTTAAAAGTAGATATTACCACTCAGTGAAATAAATTCATCTTGTGAACATTTCTGACACACCTGTTATCTTATCACAGTGTTTTGGAGGTGGAAGTTTGCATATAAGGGTGCCTAAGTGATACATCTGTAGGTTACATTCGACAGAAAATACACTACATCAGGCTCCATTAAAGTGGAGTCTGCAAATTATTTTTCCACTGCTCAGAAACTTCTAAACTCTTGCAAGATATTTTCAAGGGACAGGCCAATTCGTTTTATACGAAGGTTTCTTGGGTTCAATGCGGTAGCAATTACGTGGCCGTTTCACGCTTTATTTCTTCAACGTCGCATCTGCTTCCTTCGGGCATTGGGCGGTTGAAACACTCTTCGAAACGGACTATTATCGCGGGTGCCAGATATTATTTTGTTCTAATCAATTTAAAATTTTCAGTTGATTAAACGCCGAGAGCTGGGTTTTCAAGCTCGGTTTAATTCCGCGCCGAAACATTATGTGGAAGCGCAAAGCAAAACCGCAATTTCGTTCTGTTTATATTCCAAAATGCACGCATATGACACAGCAAGCCCGCACTGTTAAAGTGTTTATCTTTCGAAAGCTGGTTCATGGAGATAATTAACTTTCGCTATAAAACCCAACGATACGATCTTAGTGCATGCAGATTATGACGCTTGGTATAACGTGCAATTTACAACCAGAAATGTGTAAATTTAGAAGCTGTATTCTGTACTAAATTATAGGTATATTGTTTACGATCCAGCACAGTAACTACACTAGTTATCATTTAACTCGCAGTTGACAACTATAGCGATTAATCTTATTATGGCCAAGCCAGAACATGGCCAGATGATCCTCTAGGTATACGTGGCGATTCACGAGCTGTGCATTAAACAAACCGAAAAATTAAAAATGTATGGACCTCATTCCCGGAACGACCCGTCGTAACTGAAAGTGGAAAAATATTGTTTACCTGAAAATATAGTATCATCAAAACGCAAATTCATCAGAGGAGCCTATCAAATTTTGAACTCATGTGTATTAGAAAACCACAAAATCACAAACTGTTTGAGACAGTTACTGTTCTTAGCAATGTTTTGAATCTTACTCCTTTAAAATATGTTTTCTTTCCGTTTCTACAACACCTAATATTGAAATCCCCTGTTCATGTTTTTCTGTGTTACAAGAAATACTAAGCAATATGTAATACAAAATCTATTCAGAATTGTTGTGGATATCTTGGAAAATATAGAATGGTGGGTTGTTTTAAGTTTACAAGAAAAAGATAATGTACTTATTTGCTACTTAGTACTTGTATGCAATTTTACACGTTGTCAACTGTAATTTAAAAAAAAACAAATAATGCCTCGAGTTCGAATCTCTAGACCGGATTTTTTTAAGTAAATATTGGAAGCCTTTCTAAAAACTATCCAATTTATAATGTCCTTTAGTATCATATTAACTGCTTCAGAATTAATAGATAATTTAATTACTCACGAGGAGCATTGGAAGTTTTAAGTGCAACCTTTGAAAAATGCATCGACAACGCCCTACAGATCTTAGTAGTGATAGAAATCGGAAGTAACTAGCAGCAGTAATTTGGTAAAACGAAGATTTATTTACATGCGAAGAGTCTGTTTATTTCACGAAGCAGGTGTTATTGGAACTATGCGTATATTCAATGTAGTATCGGAGGGAATATTAGCAACAACCCCTCATTTTGTATGTTTAATTACTAACCTCGAATTACCTTTCAATTGTAACAGTAGTAGGCAGATATAATGCTTCCTAATATGGAAATTTCGATATTTAATGTCAGCTGCTGCATTGAGATTCCTAAATGAGACATAATTATCAAATGCTTGAGAAAGACAGACTTCAAAAATCTGTAAAAGGGTTTAACCAGAGCTTCCCCCACAAGTGGACGTTGTGACACTAGACAATTTAGATATATAAGAAAACTAGCAATAAAAATATCTTAACGTTGCTAATAATACTGAAACAATAAGAGGAAACACTAATGCGAATTATATCAACTTTCAAACAAAAAAAAATCATTACCGGCGATTGTATTCGAACTTTAGCGCCACCGAACAAGCGGCGTATGCGATTTCATTGATCGGCAATAGCCCGCACGAAAAGCGGGAGTTTGCTGTTGCGGCCACCGGGACCCTTCATATTTCTGCGATGCAGCTACATTTAACACAACGCACTTATTTGTTGCCTTTTCTGTCTCTTAAAACATGTATCCTGTATCTGTTGGGTCCCATTGAGCTGTGTGCAAATTATTACATTTATTTACTTCTCAGTTAAAGCAAAAATAAACATTTTTTTATTTTTTAAGATACTCACCCTGTATATATTTTACCGAGATCTTCTCGGTTTCATGCCAGAAAGGCATCTAATCCGCATGCAAATATCGCCTTCCTCTAACAAATGGTTTATGAGTTATACCGGCAACATACATACAGACAGACAGGCAGACAGCCAGAACTGAGAAAACTGTTTTTCGTCATCTAGGGACCCTGAAACGATCTGCAAAAATCTCAGAATGTAATTTTTTCGCGATTACATTATTTCCTTCGTTATTTTAAACGAGGGATGTGAAACTACAGATGTGTCAATTAGTACACTTGAACACGATTTTATGTGTGACCTAAGCGTTTCTTTCACTCAAAATCGCTCTTAATTATTTGGGACATATTAAAATTGTTCGGATCGTGGGGGTGCTGGCTCGGGGATACGCCCTATTTGTAGGGAAATGGGGCATCCGATGTAGATACACGGTATACAGACCCACTTGTAATAAGTCATGCACTTTACCTAATTTGCTGGTTCAAAGCCCGAATTCGATAAGAATTTTAAAAAAACCTTTCAACAAGCACGGCAGAGGTTCTATATTTAAGAGACAAAATGTTAGTTCCAGGAAACGCAGGACGTAGGCAAGTTGAGGCATTATTGCAGGCGCCAGTGTCTACGCGTGTGCGAGAGAGATGGCAGATAGTGAAAGCGAGACAATTCAATTCTTCTCGTATAAAACAAGATGGCCGCAATGAATAATTCCTGAAGCAAATCAAAGTTCGAATTTGATTATGATTAGCAAATGTGGGCGCCAGAGTCAATTCAATTAGATTATTTAATTGGAGCATGCGATTGCCTCCATGATTTAAAAATTTTATATAAAAAACAAAATGATCGCAGCACTAATACACTTCTACTTGTATATGTTATACATGCTAATCTATGGAATAATTTTAAGGCATATAGTTCTCACCAAATGAGTAAAATACCTCAGTCACCATAGCTCCGCGAACTTATTCTTTGGAAGATACGATGTATTTTGAGCATCAATACAGTTGGGAGAAGCAAACATAAGGGTCGAGACGTGGCGACAGCTGCACTTGTTTTTAGCCTACAGTTAACTAAAAAGCATTTCGGCGGCAAATTTAAATATTTGATAAACTTGTATTGCTAAACTTGAAATAAATACCTTTGTCAGTATTTTTACTTTAATTAATTGCACTAACCATGTAAAACAACTGCATTACACTATGGAACTTTAACAGTTGCTCCAAATAATTAGAATAAGCTAAAGTAATAATAATAATAATAAAATTCTTGCAATTCGAATTTTTTCCCACTCTCATGTTTGCTTTGGTGCGTTGAAACTTAAATTGTGTTTTGACATAAAATCGGAAGTCACTATCAACTAAATTCGCTAGTAGCGGCCATGGGTTTGTGAGTGTTTATTTTCAAGTAAGTACTAAATATTCTTATATATTATAACATGGAAATAGCTAACTTGCATATCATGCATGGTCGTGCCAACGTTGAAGTACGCCGTCTTAATGCTGATCCGTATCCTAACAGAAAACTTCCTTCAGATAAATTATTTAGTGCTTTATACTACGCCTGAGGGAAACGGTCTTTTGTTTCATCTAGTATGGACTATCACTGTCGACCTAGGTCGGTTTCAAACCCAGATATGGAAAAACATGTCTTAAGAAGAATTGAAGAAAATTCCAGAATCGTGAAAGACGAATTTTTGGACGTGTTGGCATCCAGGCTTCGTTTCTATGGATTATTGACCACTATAATAAACAAACCGATAAAATTGGCCAATTTGTCAAAAACGGCCACTGAAAATTAACTGTATCTCAAAACAATTAAGTTTTGAAGTGATAGTGATTGTTTTTAATGAATTCAATTTGGTGAGTAACCTTAGGAAGTTTTGTAAAATGCAACCCAATAATTATTGGTTTTCTACTAAAACATTAAAGTGAAGTTTGCAAAGTAACGTTCTAAAAGTGAATAATAATTGTTTCGGAGGTTCCAATATGGAGTTCATTGTAGAAACTGTTAAAAAAGTGCGCCGCCGAACACGGTAAAATCGAAGTCATACATCTATATTGTCGAAAACTATATGCAAATGCCATTCAAGTTAAATTGGCTAAATTGCAAAGTCTGGGGCCATTTCCCCTTAGTTTATTTCCTTCCCTTAAAATTTTAGTTATGATTACTAGAGAAACAAGGTTAATACTAATTAATAGCAACAATAGGAGGGAAATCCTCCCTGGATTCTAAAATGTTTCGGTAACATTTTTAAAGAGAATTATTTTTTCGTTTACATAGTATTGGGTCATCAAAAACAGTGTCAGCAATATTCTTTTTACCGATGAGGCTGGGTTTACCAGAGACGGCAGTGGCGTAATAAATTTCCATAGTAATCGCGTTTGGGCGGATGAAAATCCCCACGCGCTTGTTTAATCATGACACCAGCATTGTTATTCTTTAAATGTCGGGTTGGAGATTTTAAGCAACTGTCTGATAGGTTTAGATTTTTTCAGAATAATTTAACAGAATTTCTTTATTATGACTTTTTGACGAATATTTTGCCCACGGTGTTAGAAGATTTGCCTACAAATTGTAAGCCCAATATGGTTAATGCACCACGGAGCACCAACGCATTTTTCGGGTCAGGAATTACTTAAATCAAAGTTACAATAGAAGACTGATTGACAGAGAAGGTCCAGCTGAATGACCTCTTAGGTCTCCTGGCCTAACCTCAATTGCTTTATTTGCTTAGAAATATTCCAAGGGTTTGGTTTATGCAACATCAATTGATAGCCCGCTCATGGTACATTTTTACTTAAAAAAAAATATAGTTCTGATTTTTAGCATACATGTTGTAGTACTCTAGAAGCGACCCTTTAAAAGTTCTCGCCCATGGACTGCTGCCGTCGTATTATGAAGGCCTTGCCAGCAGTTAAAAAATATTTTTTGTTCTTGTCAAGTACCCTTTCTGTTTAGTCTGTCATAAAAAAAGTTGATCAGAATGCAATATTATGGTGCCATACAATATTTCAGAAATATCAAATGACCTCTATAAAGTCCTGTTTGTTAGAAGGAATTTCATGCGCTTCATCATGTATACACAGTTTTATAAAAGTAGGCCAGTATTTAAAAAAATTGCAGCGGGCTCTAATTTTACGTTCTGAACAACTTTTCGTAATACCGTTTCTATGTAATATGAATGGATACGGTACTTAATCGTGATTCTTTCAATAAACAAACGGTTTCTTCTTTTTCTTCTTGCTCCAAAAAACTACGACGCCGGCACCCCAAAGACGGGGATCTTTAAGAGGTCGCTCCTAAGGCACTAAGGGACATTTCTGACAACAGTCAGGACTACATTATTTTTTCGTTTCCTAACAATTTCTCTAATATACCTTGGCTTTAATGGGTTAGCGCACTTGGAAAAACGAATAGGATATGCTTGCCAAGTTATTCATGTAAAATATGGCATTTTAAAGAGTACGATATTTCTTTGAACGGAAATGTCAGTCTTGTGTAAAAATGGAAGTTGGGCATGCGAAACATTTGTTGTATTTTATAATTGTTTAATATGTTGATTAAGATTTTTTCCTTGTTTTGACGAGTACGATTTGGGGGTAAAATATTCGAATAAATTTTTTAACACCTTGTATATTTCAGATTAAAATTACGTACGGTCTTTTTAGGTTTTCAATATTCTAGCATGTAGTTGCAATTGAAAAAATTATGCTTGATATCAAATAAAACAAAATTTACCAAAAAACAAACCGAATATAAATTATCTTTCTGCATTATTTATATTGTATTTGTTCTACCAATAAAGCATGCACTATTATTATCATTATTATGAAATCATTAAATTCACATTATTTCATCCTTCAAATATTTTGGACGAACAATTCTTTAGTGACTAATCCAGATATTTGTATTCGAATGTTGTTTAATAGATTAAAGTGGCAAAAGCCTCAATATTTTATCCACTTTTATTATAAGAGGCTGCAGGACAGTAAAATGTGCAAAAAAGAGAAGCAACGTACAATTGTTTCCCAAAATATAATAACCTACTGTGTCTTATTCCACTGCTTTTAGTCCTTCTGTGGTTCCTGCCCCACCTTTACCAGTCGTATTGCAATGAGAGTTTGCTAGTCCCGCTATTGTGTTCAATTTGTTATTTTTATTTGGCTCTATTACCAGCTAGCTCAGTTAATACAAGATACCTTTTACCTTTTACTCAACTCGTGGAAAAGGATGCATCAATGCAATACAGCTGCGGCAGATAGAAACACTGGAAAGATAAACTATAAACTTTCATTCAAATCAAAGTCAATTTGCTCGCAATGTAATACAAAGATGTACAGGGTGTTACTAAAATAGCAGAAAATTTACATGTGACGATATTTTTTGTAAAATGAGTACTACTGAAGTGTTGACTTGGTCTTCGTGAGCACGCATAGGATCGGACTCGTCTTTCGCTCATTTGGCTATGCTTGGTTACACTGATTACATCTAATTAACAATAAAAAAGCCCGGATATACAAGTTGGACATAAACGTAAACATAAGAATGAACAGACCAGGCAAAAAAGATCAGCGGTCCATTCTGTACTAAAGTTATTTTAAGGGGTTTACAATATTGCACCATTCAATAAGCTATTTGTCTAAAATCCTTGACCTAGGTAGATAAAATATTAAATTAATTTAATATTCTTTCATGTAATGACACCGGAAACACATTGAAGCAGCTTTGTTTGCTTCCGCCAACTGGCAGATTGTCACATTTATGAAATGTCCAAACTCTAAGTTTTCAATTATGTTTATGCAAGGTAGTTAAAATAATATAAAGAACTCGTTTCGTGGGGCCTGTTGTCAAACTTGTTTTTTCTATACTTCAGTGAATGTGACAAAATCTTGCTTTCTACTAATTGCTACTGAAACTGTTTCATCAATGGACATGACTGTTATAAAAATTATTATAGTTGTTGTAGACGGACAGAACAAAACAACTGTTGGCGAGCATCCAACGTATTCAAAATCTTAAAAGAGCAACTCGCAATAATTTATTAGATTTAAGAGAAACTAATAAAGATTCAGAAGTTTTGGGTATAGAAACATTCCAAAAACATCAAATTCTATTCGTGGTCGAATGAACCAGATATTAGGTGATATCCTAGTTTTGAAAAGATTGACGTAGTTTTATACTTCAGAATGTATTATGTAGCAGAAGTTAATTTAAAGGTACCTTTACTAATTTGTTTTGAAACCTGATTTGTTTGTATTTTAGACAATTAAAAGCAAAAAGTCAAGAAGTTCGTCGAAGTAAAATTTCACAAACATCTAGCAAATCCTATTGGAAATCTGACACGAAATCCGTCATGAACACAAGTCATAAGTAATCGCTAATTATTTTTTCATCAACTTATTCCAGGCACTCTATTATTTTCTGGACATATCACTTTCAAGAGCTGCTATATTTATCGAACACATAGAGAGCGAGAGAGTTTGCAACAAGAAAAATGTTGATCATTTGTAATTAAAACATAGATAAGGAGTGATCCAATAAAAAGATTTTATGCAGCCCACTTATACGATATGTATATATTAACTTGGACCATGTATTTGATATGGTAAAGAGATAAATATAATTTTTAAAAGAAGTTAATGATATAATTTGAAACTTTCGCGGTTAGCTTACTGGAATTGTCAATATTAAAATTTCAGTTTAGACTGCATTGTTTTTCTAGATACACACTCAATATGACTTTATGATATTTCGAACTCAAACACAAACTCTTTGTAATGGTAATCTTCGTTGGTGGCTTGTAAGAGTTCACGAGGCAACAAGGTTTAAGGCGAAATTTAATTTGAATATTGCGAAATTAACAATCGTATGGCATTTACCAGAAAGCTTTCTAAAGTGAAATGGAAATATTATGAGGTTTGTATGTTTGAGTCCTCCAACGAATCCCATTAATTCGTTTTTTTTAAATGCGTTATGAATTCTTTCATTCTTACGCTTTGGAGAAATTCGTAGACTTTAGGGGATGAAATTTCTATAGACCGATTAATAAGTGTTATGAAAAAAAATTACAAATACTTAATGGCTTCTTATGCTAAATGAGGGATTTTCTAATCTTGCTGGAAAAACCTGCTTTGCAATACATCATCCTACAGTTGGTTAATAAATGTTGAAGAGTTTCTTATTAATTTCTTTATATTGGTCTGAGGCCCACAATCTCATGTTCTGTGAATTCATATTGTTATAAATGCCTTGCTTTGTAAAGGTTATTTTAAATTAGAAAATTAATTATTAGGGCAAATCACCACACAATTGTCAGGTTGATTTTTATACTGTGCTAACTTTGCCTGTCAGGCTAGTTAAAATGAAGTGTATTAGCTGATGTTCAAAATAAAATGGTTGAATGCCCCTTTCTTACTATTTTAGTGAACTGCAATATTATTCAAGCTAGCTCTCGGCAAACACAAAACTGCTTATCTCAGGTTGGGTTCAGAATTTCACTATATTCACAAATTAGTAGTTCATTTTAGATGATTCGTCGTTAAGTAGCTCATATACGCGGTTCTGGTAGATAAAATTTACAATCTGTCAGATGACACAAAAACCTCACCAGTGCAACAGCAATTACTTGAATGTTTAAAAAAGAGAAGTTAACAAGGAATCGTCAGGTAATTTGATTCAATTATCGCTTGGAAACCAAACCTTTACTTCATTGTTACAGGAATGACGTAGATAGCACGCCATCCATTCACTTGTGTCTGCTGCTTGGAAATCCGCCAATTTTTCCCAAAATTTAATGATGCTATGCAATTTTTGGATTATTACGGCGTAGCTGGACCCTTCGATATGCGATAGACCTCTTCACCAAGGTTCAATCTCGTATTTTTATAAGTTTTCCGAACTCTGACCCTCGATTTATAGCTAATTCATACCTCGTAAAGATTTCCACACTTGGCACGATGACCGGAGGACGACGCCTTGATTTTTCTCTGCTGAAAACGCTCTCCTGGCTGCAACTCTCACTCAGAATGCTCCTGCAGACCCCGCTGATGTGATGCCGTGCAGACCTCTGGCTTCAGCTGCTTAATTGTGCCATAATCGAAGTTCTCAAATTTCAGTTGTCGGTGGCCGATACACTCGGAGATGAGATTAGAAAAACTTATACTTTTATCGTGACGGACAGTGCCACAAACACTTCCACAGCTGGGTAATGATGCGTATAATAAAATGCAACACTTTTAAAACTGGTAAACACTTTTATTCTGGTAAAAACATTAATTTTAAGAGAGTACAATTTCGCCCAAACTGTCTTAATTTATCATTTCAATTGTTCTTTTATTTTACAAAAACGCATCACGGGGCTATGGTACCACGATAATTTTCGTTAATTTGAAATTAGTTTTGATAGCAAAATACAAAGATGGAGTAAAGTTTGATGATAAAACTTAACTTAACTTAAATCTAATAAAAATTGTCCTTTGCTTATAACTTTCATTATTCCTTCCGTTACGCACACAAATGTTTTAAAATCACAGCTCTGCCTTTTTCACTTTGTCTTATTAATGCACTGGAAACTGAGTTAAAATTTACACACCTTGCTCGCTTTCTTTATTTTTCGTTGTCTAATTTCAGGATTGCTCTTTGCAGTTTTCTATTATCCTTTATTCCGATCCCATTTACCTTTCAGATTGCTTGCCTTTCACTGACTTGTACTTTTATTAATTATTGCGCTATTTTTTTCTGCACATAACAAACCTTTTGTGCCAATTAATTTTGTTTGGCCTGGTGTTAAATATGCACAAACCCATGCTATTTAATCATATTACTTTATTCAAACCCTCTGAAATATGCTTTGGAGGCAAGTCGATAAGTCTTTTAAAATGGCGGTTAGCGGGAGTAATTCCGGACAAGCTGGAATAAATTTTAATCTGTTCTGTTGGGACTCAGCAAATATATACTAATTTTGCACCCCTTGAGAGGCCCGGATTTAACGGCTATGCTTAAAAAAAGGTCTAAATTTTTATATTTTTCCTAATATTAGTGAATATCTCGATTAGTATCAACTTTTGAGCAAAATACGTAGTCATCAAAATTAAAGAAGAGTAAATTCTCTACAAAAAATGTTCTATACATTTTTGTCATACATTCGCTTGTTTCGAATTCATAGGCGTCGACATATTTTTTTTTTCGAGCATTTGCTTGTTACTTTCTTTTACGATGAAAGAAATATTGGATTCACCCCAAAAATTCTAAATTGAGTTTTCAACAGATCTTCACGTTTTAGAGTTCCCTGAACCCAAAAAACATGTTTTTGTTCATTGCTCTGTCTGTGTGTCTGTCTGTCTGTGTGTCTGTTTGTGAGCAGAATATCTCAAAACGAAAAGAGGTATGACGTTTAAACTTCATATATAAGTTTTGTGTACTATCTAGATGTGACGGCGAGCTTTTGAAGAAAATCGCATAACCGGAAGTAGGTGTTTACTCTTGTGATTTTTCAGTTTCTTTTGAATTTTTTCAAAAACGGCTCTAACGATTTTTTTCAAACTTTACAATTTTATTAAATTTTTAAATGTGTATTGATGTAAGCTAGGCAATTTTTCAGTCGAATACCTCTAAAATGGGTTTCTTTTGTTTTTTTTTCCAATTTTTTTTATTAACTCCTATTTTAAATAGAACACCCAGTATATTATTACATTCTTGAATTCAGCTTAAAATTTTAGAAAAAATGTGTCTGTTGAACTAACGGTCTATTGTGTACGGTTTCTGTACAAATTGCAATTTTTGAAAATTTTTGACAAATGCTTGTATGTATGTATGTATAATACTTGCGGTGTAGAAGCTGGTGCTTTATGTGCTTGCATCTGGCGGTACAATGCTCAACTTGCCCCGGATTCGGGATATAAAGTTAAAGATTAAAAATCAAATTTTGGCAAATAGGCCAGTCGATAAGTCTTTTGAAATGGCTGTTAGCGGGAGTAATTCCGGATTATTCAATTAGGGACAACATTTTATTTCTACATGCATTTAGTGGCTCCGATACTGTTTCCGCACTATACAGGCAGGGGAAAATGAAGTTCGTTAAACTTCTACAGAAAGAGAAAAACTTACAGAAGGCTGTTCAAATTTTCAAAGACCCAAACTCGTCCCCAGAGGAAATAGATAAAGTGGGAGAACAATTTCTTCTTCTTCTGGATGGATCAAAACACTGTGTATCATTGAACAGGTATAGATACCAGTGTTTCGTACAATTGTTAGGTCATTTTGGTATTTTAAATAGCCACCTAGGCTTTAGGGCAGCGTGCCCGTAGGCTAAGCCCTTTTAGTTCTTTATTTGGCTCCATCGCCTAATTTCAGAATCACGATTTCGCACATATTTAGCCCCAGAAGCAGTATTTTTCGTCGGTTGGAGCTCCCGTCTGATAGCGTTTTTTTTGAATTCCGAATCTTCTAGAAAGCACGCTGTCGTGGCGTGATACCATCGTGGCCCGCATTGGCTTGTTTCATTTTATCGCCTTGCGATTGGCTGTCAAGGTTTAGTCACGTGGCGGGACGCGGCCAAGGTGACCTTTGCTAACGCTTCCCTCGAGGAGTTGTCCGCAGCCCGTTGCAGAGAACGCTCGCGTGGTGGTTGCGGGTCGCAGTTTTCGAATTATCTTCGGCGTAACGTGGGTGTTTTGGAGCCCAGTTCCTGCTTCCGTAAGTAAGGGGTCGTGCCCCCTTCATCTCGACCTACGAGGATTTGTTCAGCAGAACGAAAGTGGCCCATTTTATTCGTCGTCCCGTTGTACGCGTCATTGACGCGTCTCCTGTCGCCATTAAGGCGGTTGTGCATCACCCCCATAGCCGTTGTAACATCGAAGGTACCTGCCACCTACGACCGCAGCTTGTCGCAACTCAACTGTACCAGGCTCCCTCGCCGCCTACGCATTAAGGTATGTGTCTTTAACCTGATTACCGCTGTGAACGCGAGTGCTAATTTAAATCTTCGCCGCCTACGCATTAAGGTGACGCGCATATTTGGACTCATTGCTACTTATTACTGCTCTTGTGCATTCATTCAGACTTGCAGACTGTTCAGAACGCGAGTGCTAATTTAAATCTCCGCCGCCTACGCATTAAGATGACGCGCACATTTGGACTCATTGCTACTTATTACTGCTCTTGTGCATTCATTCAGACTTGCAGACTGTTCAGAACGCGAGTGCTAATTTAAATCTTCGCCGCCTACGCATTAAGGTGACGCGCATATTTGGACTCATTGCTACTTATTACTGCTCTTGTGCATTCATTCAGACTTGCAGACTGTTCAGAACGCGAGTGCTAATTTAAATCTTCGCCGTCTACGCATTAAGGTGACGCGCATGTTTGTACTCATTACTACTTGTTACGGCTCGTTACTGCTCCTTACTGTTCATTACTGTTCACTACATGTTCAACCTCTGTCGTTAAGTTTAGAGCGCGCGTGCCAGCTGGTGCCCTTAATTATAGGTTAAGTATAGATATAGGGCGACGCATTCTGCTGCCCCATTGTAACCCGAAGTTCAATATATGATTGGTTAGTTAAGGGAACTATTGTTTTGTTTCGGCTTGTGCATGTTCTGTTACAGATAGACGCCCCTTCATTGTACTGAATATTGTACGACGGAACGAGGAAGCTCTGAGTGGACAGGTGGGTAAGACAGCTGCGTAGTCGCGGTCGGATTGACACCTAATTACAATCTTTGCATAAGGCATTCCCGAACCTGTTATTTGACCTTGCAACTCTTGAGTAATCCTATTGGCGGAGTATTTTGCATGCTTCGCTCCCGTCTAACCGTCCAGGCACGGTTAGCCGGGTTAAGACAGGCTTGGTGGCGCCCTCATGATTTCGACATACCCTGTATATATTATGCCATCACGCGCTTGCCCAGAACGTATCGTGTGACTCACGCCCGACTCCCTGAGCGTCCCAGCCGTGGCCCATTAGCCTATTCCGAACCGATTTCAGGGCAAGTGTGCCAGTTTTTCAGGACTGATTCCGTGGTGCGATGCTCACCTTGGGTGGGTGTCGTAAAGTTATTTTAATACCGTAACACAATCTATTAACAGAAGTTTACCAAATCTAGCATCATTACCACCAACCAAAGGCGCAGCTCGCTTGCACTCGTTCCGTACTTACAACCAAATTCAGCTATGGTATGGAAACGAAAAATCACCTTTAGAGTGGGGATGGAAAAATTCAAAGAATGGATTAATGCCCATTCCCACTGTACAAGACGCAGCTCCGCAGGAATTACTGAAACTAATTTCTTGTAAATGCGCCAAAGGTTGTAATGTATATTGTAGCTGTCGCAAAGCAGGTTTTCATTGCTCAGTAATATGTGGTTTCTGTCAGGGCAAATCTTGTTTGAATACTGTGGACGTGATCGAAGTAGACGACAAAGACGACGACGAGGACTTGCATATCGATCTAGAACAATCAATAGAACATTTCCAAGATTATGAAGCAAATTCGGAACTCGAAACAGATATTGTTGAAAGTCCAAGTGATATTGAACAAACACCAACATCAAAAAGGCAAAAAAAATATTGATGAGCAGTCAACTTCAAAAGAAACTTGAAGTTAGCAAAGTTGGAATAGTGGATTAGGCCTATTGGGGATACCACTTAAAAAAACGCGCCGGGTACTCTACCTCTAGGTGGTATGGAAGCGAGTACAAAGTAAGCGACATAATTTCTTTACATGAGTAATAGAAATCGTATATAGTACGAACAAGAATTTTTTGTCGCATCGAACGTCAATCATAATTTTAAAAAATCTGGTGTGATACACGCACACAACTTCCTTTCATAGTGATTTTATAATTAGCCAAATTTGATTTTTAATCTTTAACTTTGTATCCCGAACCAGGGGCAAGGTGAGCATTATACCGCCAGATTCAAGCACATAAAGCACCAGCCTCTACACCGCAAGGTAAAACGAGGTTATCGATTATACATACATACATAGGCATTTGTCAAAAATTTTCAAAAAATTGCAATTTGTACAGAAACCATACAAAATAGAGCGTTAGTTCAAGAGACAAATTTTCTCTAAAATTTTAAGCTGAATTCAAGAATGTAATAATATACTGGGTGTTCTATTTAAAATAGGAGTTAATAAAAAAAATTGGAAAAGAAAACAAAAGAAAACCATTTTAGAGGTATTCGACTGGAAATTTGCCTAGCTCACATCAATACATATTAAAAATTTAATAAAATTGTAAAGTTTGAAAAAAATCGTTAGAGCCGTTTTTGAAAAAATCCAAAAAAACTGAAAAACCACAAGAGTAAACACTTACTTCCAGTTATGCGAGTTTCTTCAAAAGCTTGCTGTCGCATCTAGATAGTACACAAAACTTATATATAAAGTTTCAACGTCATACCTCTTTTCGTTTTGAGATACTCTGTTCATAAACAGACACACAGATAGACAGACACACAGACAGAGCAATGAACAAAAACATGTTTTTTGGGTTCAGGGCACTTTAAAACGTGAAGATTTGTTGAAAACTCAATTTCGAATTTTTAGGGTGAATCCAATATTTCTTTTATCGTAAAAGAAAGTAACAAGCAAATGCTCGAAAAAAAAAATATTTCGACCTCTATGAATTCGAAACAAGCGAATATATGACAAAAATGTATAGAACCTTTTTTGTAGAGAATTTACTCTTCTTTAATTTTGATAACTACATATTTTGCTCAAAAGTTGATACTAATCGAGTTATTCACTAATATTAGGAAAAATATAAAAATTTAGACCTTTTTTTAATCATAGCGGTTAAATCCGGGCCTGTCAAGGGGTGCAAAATTAATATATATTTTCTGAGTCCCAACAGAACAGATTAAAATTTATTCCAGCTTGTCCGGAATTATTCCCGCTAAAATGTACTTGTCGACTGGCCTATTGCTTGTGTGTGCCTTTATTTGTTTAATTACTACTTCTCACATTTCATTACCAATGGATTTAACACTTTTATTATTGTTTAAATTGCAATTTCATAAAATATCTTAACTCTGTGCTTTATTGACGTGGTTAAATATTTTGCACTGCAAACAGAGCCAAGTTGTAAGCTTAAAACCATCTCAATATAATGGGAGAGGTAGAATCATCCTCTTTCTCTAAAAAAAGTTGGCTCAACACTCGCTTTAGGTGAACGGGAAGTACAATTCGTCTCAGAGATATTTTCCATGAAGTCTTGTGCTAATGGAGGAAATACTCAAATGATCTAGGATATTCTCTTCTACTTACGTAAAAAGTGATTGCTTCATACGCACACGTCGGGAAGCAATTTTTGGGAAAACCTGTAGCTGTACCAAACACAGCCTATTCCATTATTTTCTTTCAATAACATTTATAGGTTTTTAATACTCGAATTTAGGCAAGGCAGTATCCAAACTGACGAGAAAAATATTGTAGAGAAACGTTAATACAGTCCTTGGAATTAAATTTTTCAAGTTTTGCCAATAAACATTAAAATTATCTTTGTTGGGAGTATTTAAGTGGTAATAATATTCTTCTCTAAATATAATTACAAATTTTGAAGACATTATTGTTTATGGTTTCCGAACTCTTATTTTTATAGTGGACGAAGTACTTAAACGAGATTCAGTTTTTCGTTTTAAAATGGATCCCAATTCTTTCAGTACACATAGTGTAAATATTGAATACAGAACTCAAGAAAATATTGGAACGTGTGGGAAATGCGTTTCTTGCATCTACAGTACCACTACACAAAACTACTGTTTATGTCATATAGCGTGTTATATTATAACGCGGCACATAAGGTATTAAGTCACCTTGTAATTCCATAAGTTTGTATTTCAAAAATTAATAATGAAAGCACTGTACGGTGCAAACAATAAATTGTAATAACATTTAGTTTGAAGCACAATCTGGAGTTCAGTTGATAAGCTTATAAAAGCAACATGTTTACAGTCCTTTCTGGAGCTATATCAACGTTGGTAGTAATTATCCCATACGGGTGTTAAGAATTAATGATGCTACAATTTATTCCTGGTGTGTGATGTTCAACTCAATTTCAAATATCAATAAAAAAGGAACAGGATAATAAAAATCTACTCATCCTTGTATAACAATAAAATTAGAATATATACTGAGCTTCAAAAAGAAAAATAACTGTTGAATGTATTTTAGATGTTCTAAAAGGCAGTATTTTATTATTAGACAGATGATTACCTTAAGCGTTTCAAAGCTCATTTGGCCAAATAGTGCATATCGATTTTTTTATTTTATGCAAGAACGAAAACTATTCACATGCACATTTAATTATTTATTAAACAATCATTTATTCAGCACACATTCTAGAGTGTATGGTTTGGGATACAATGAAGGTAAGTCACCTCAGGTTTTCGTGGAAGGAAAGTTAAATGCCAATCGATACATGAATGAAGTAAACTTCCCCTACTGTAGGAGATGGAAAATAGCATTTTACAACAGGATGACACTAGCGCACATTGCAAATCGAACAATGGAGTTTTTTGGAAATACTAGCATCAACCCTTTCCCGTGGCCCGTTAAATCTCCGCATTGAGCATTGGGCATGTCTGGGACACGATAGGACGGAAGATATCTACTTTACAAGAACCTCCAGGAACAGTTGCAAGCTTATAACATTATCGCTAGTTGCCTGAGACGAATTATAAAACCCATTTGTTTTTACTTCCTTTTACGATAAAGGAAGTATTGGATTCACCCCAAAAATTCTAAATTGAGTTTTCAACAGATCTTCACGTTTTAGAGTTCCCTGAACCCAAAAAACATGTTTTTGTTCATTGGTCTGTCTGTCTGTCTGTGTGTCTGTGTGTCTGTCTATCTGTGAACAAAATATCTCAAAAACGAAAAGAGGTATGGCGTTGAAACTTCATATATAAGTTTTGTGTACTATGTAGATGAGGCAGCAAGCTTTTGAAGAAAATCGCTTTACCAGAAGTAGGTGTTTACTCTTGTAATTTTTCAGTTTTTTTCGATATTTTAAAAAACGGCTCTAACCATGATTTCAAACTTTACATGTTTATTACATTTTTAATATGTATAGCTGTGAGATAGGTGATTTTCCAGTTGACTACTTCTAAAATGGTTTTCTTTTGTTTTTTTTCTATTTTTTTAAACTACTATTTTAAATAGAACACCCCGTATATTATTACATTAGATTTTGTACCGTTTTTGTAAAGTTTGTAATTTTAGGCTAATTATAAGATCACTGTAAAAGGAAGTTCTGTGAGTGTATCAGACCAGATTTTTTTAATTGTCCACCTGAATTATTCTTAGCACGGCATCTATGTTTCTTTCTGTAACTACTAAAATTGGTCTTCCTTCGCGAAAATCGTAGCTGAGTGAAGCTCGTTTAAATTAAAACTTATTAAACCAGCAACAAACAGTCCTCTGCGAAGGCGCTTGGTCACCGAATACAGCACGAAGTCATCCAAAGCTTTCTTTCGGAGATAGGGAACTTTTAAGATCATAGTAAATCATGACCCAATGGCGTTAAATGAATTTCGGTTGCAATTATCAAAACTAAATTTGAACTGTCAAACTAGGAAACAACAAGCATTCGTATAAAAAAAAAAAAACTCAGTTAGGGTAGGCCTTCGAAAAAAAGATAGACAATTTTGTCATGTCTTAATATAAGTCTGTAGGTGAATGTCGGATTGCATTTTTTTACGAAAACATCTGTCACTGTGACAAGTAAAATTTTACACTGCATTAAGTTTAATTGTATCAAGCAGAAAGGAAATCAAAATGGCATGTACACAACAACGAGTGTAATAATCATAACGGTCAATAAACATTGTTTTTGTTAAGTGTTTTGTATATTTTTTGGAAAATAATTTAAGGTCACGATGTAATTTAGTTTTCTCTGACTCAGTAGTTCATTTGCATCAATGTTTATATGTCAAGTTACGGCAAACTTCAATTTGGTCATGGCATGTTGTGAATGAGTTTTTTTAGGAACACACGATAGAATATATGGGTGCTACCGTCATATCAGTAATGCGATAAAATTTTCACTTTTTCAAATGAGGTTCCCACAATTCTTTTTAAATATCCTTGTTTCTTCCGCGGAGATCCATGAAGCTCTGAACGATACTCAACTTCTAAGCTAATTGTAAGTCCTCCGGGTTGTTTAATTTCTCTCTTAATTCAATATGATCGGGAAGTTTTATAGCTCGCTGAGAGATATTTCATTATTCAGCAATATTGAGTATAATTGGAATGAAGTTGTTTGTTTGGATCTTTGGATTATGGTTTGGCATTACTTGAATTTCCGTAAAGTAATCTGGGGTAAATACGTCGTGTGTTTACGAACGTTGCGGGTTTCTGTGAATTTGTTTCAGAGAAAACTATACCATAGACGCTGATGCTGCAGCTCATCAGAGCTTCGGAAAATAAAAGATATGGAAATTTTATAGAGCCGTCTTTGTATTTACCAAGATCGATACATCGCACATGCAGAAACTACCATAGGTGACGCTGGGTAAATTTTTGATTTTGCTGCGAGTCGCAAATCGCATTACTGAGAAAAGGAAATTGTTGAATTTATTGTTCGCTGGACAGCAAAAACAATTTCGTGTTCATTCTGTTGTCGCAGCTCCAAGCATTTTCTGGGATACTATAAAGGAACTGATGTGTAATTTAAATTCTCTAGTTAACTTACACATGAAGTCACCGACGTAATATACAGTTGACTCGTCTTTGGACAATTTGAAAAAAAAAAATGATTTCACTGAATATCAAATTTCATCCAAACAAAACTTTGTTTTCACTTTTAACTGACAATTATTGTTGTAATTATTTGAATGGGACAGTCCTATTTGTTGTTTGAAATTTCCTAACTTAAATTAAATTATATCTTTAGTTTTGTTTTAATTGTTAAGCCAATACATTTTAAAAGGATTTGTTGTTTAGGGAGCTTTTATATTGTCTAAGCTAAGTAACTTTGCATTTTTCGTACACATACATGTGTATATGTATTTATACTTTTAAAGTCCGCGGCAATTTTTTCTATTACAATCCCGCATTAAGATTTAGTACAAACAGCTGACATTAACGTCATAACCCTGCCAGTGAGTGTATACAATTCTACCACCGTCTTCCAACAAGTGCAGGGCTGCTATGAGAAAAATACAATCCGACATTCCGATAGTATCATGGTATTTAATATTTACTTGCAAATTAATAATTTCACAACGGGTCAGAAACAAACAAAATTGCACATATTCCCTATTTAAAAATTGAGAAAATAAGGCAACAAATCATCAATCTCTCAACCGCATCCCGAATTCTCTTAAACAATACAATGGACCAGTAGAAAGTCTCCAAACAGCTAATTTCACAAAAATATTGATTTTGAGGTTTTTCTGATAATTATACCGTTTTTCCCCATTTTACAACCTCCAAATCCACCTGGGCCGCAGAATTTTTAAAAACCCACAGATTCATCGGCATACTACCAGAAAAAAAATTGAATATTTTTCTCCCCCCGTTTATGCGAACATCCAATTTGCTACAAATTCACCTCATCTTTACACCCCTGTAACTTCGACCCAGTGTATTGCAGACCTCAAAAAACAGCCAGTACGACGAGCGTTAGTTCATTTTCCTTCCGACTAGCCCCAAATCACATTTGGATCTTTCTAGAAGCATGCGATGTGACATAACCGAACGCTTTCGTGTCCAAGAAACCATTTTAACTCCCCTATCTTCGCCCCCTCGAATCTTACATTTTCATAATGAAATATTCAAAATTACACCAACAATATTAATCTGTAATACGTAAAACTTGCAACAATTTTCGAAAATTGTGCACTTTCCAAGCGTTATGCAAATCGCTAGTGTACCCCATATTACCGTCACACTTCCAATTCGTGAAACATTTTTAATGTTAAAAGTTACAGATAATCGAGCTGACTTTATTCTAATTCACAAACACCATGCAAAGTGTAAATGCAACTGCAGTTTCAAATACAGATCTTGGCCATGCTCCACAGGTAGCGAAAATTCAAATTAAAGAAAGTGGGTAAGAAGTCAGAACCATAACGAGTAAATTCAGTCAGCAAACACATATGAGTATAAATACGGACTTCGCAGCGAATTAAATTTCTAATTAAATGAGACAAAGGAGTGGAAGAAAATATAGTCAAGACTTGGAGCAATTTGAAAACCAAGATCATGGAAACGAGGATGGATATTTCTGGAAAACAGAAGAATATAAAAACCAAAAGTTAAATCGCACCTTACTTTTTTATTTAATTGAAGGACGGAAATATTTCTTACAATATAAATGAAGAAATAAAAGATTAAATATACAATTGGAAAGGAAGAAACAAAGACAGGGATGTATAGAACAGAGGAACTCAAAAGTAGAGAAATTCGCCGTAAATGTACTCTAAAAATTGAGAAATACGGAGAAGGAAAAGATCTAGAGTGCGAAAAAAAGTCCAGGGCAAGGTCCAACTGGTAAAAAAGATAAGCTAGGAATGGTAGCTAGAAGACATACAAGCTAGAACTCTAGATTACAGAAGACACAAAACAAGCAGAGAATTCCATTTTTGGAAGGTTGTCAACAGCCGTTAAAGTTGAACAACCGCCGCATTTACGTCAGAAAATCTCTTATCTGGTCTGTATAGGGGGTGAGTGTCCATTTGGACTCCAGATCGAGTAAGAAATTAGAATTTTTTGCTGCATGGTATAACTAAATACTACGCAAACTAGATCTTCGATTATCATTACCCAATTTTTCAAACACTTGATTATGGTAAATTTCTCCTTTATGTAATAAGTAAGTGTATAATAAAATTATAATGTATCATTACAGTTTCAGAATGACCGTTAATTGCCCCTTCAATCAATTGCCTGTTCAATTTGCAACACCTTTATTTGCTAAGGACAAGTTTCTAATTAACAAGAGAAACATTTGTTAAAAAAAAAACTGTACAACGTAAAACACTAAGTAGCACTATACGAGTACACTTCGTTTCCGTTTTTAAAAGCTTACAAACTTAATAATGTGGAAATTTGCTACAAACAGAAGGCCGTAATGCAGTAGTTAAAATAAATTCGATCAATCACACACGTTAAAGTGGCAATTCTGCAGACGATAGCGAAAGCTACATATTGGTACGTCTTTACTCCTTAGGTCTGTTTTCGAACAAACTCAATAATTCCTTTTATACGAATTCGGGGTTTCCAATAAAAGGCATTTATGTCTCTGTTGCAGAGCTGGACAGTAATTAATTATTTTTGAATGAAATTACTAATTAAATTCCTTTTTGTGTATTTGCCTTGAAATTGAATTACTTTTCAGAATGCGGTAATTGTAATTGGGAATTGCCATTTTTGTTAAAAAGTACTTGAAAATTACTTTTTGAAAGTAATTGACTACTACATTCAACTACTCAATTACTTTTGTGTAATTAAATTACTCTAAAGTATTTAAATTACTTTACAAGTATTTGAATTACCTGTGGTAATTGAAATTACTCTAGGTAATTGAATTACTTTGTGGTATTTCAATTACTGAATTACTGACCTCGATTGGGTGCCAAATCTCCAGAGCGCAAAAAATAAGATAAGTTACATATTAAGCAAACCGCAATAGGGTCTTCCCCGAGCAATAGAAGCTTAATTTATCTGGCGAGTCGAAAATAGCAACTATCGCATTTTGTACGACGCATCACGAGCAGTGTTGCCAGATTTGGGGACAAGTTCTTACTTTTAGGGATCTGAAGACGCTGGTAACAACAAACTTTAGTAAAATATGATTAGCTACTTTTCTAGGGTTTTTACCTACAATTTGGAGGGAATATTAGGGCTAACATTATTGAATCAATTTAATTCTGTTGTAGGTATCGAACTTTAATAGTGGTTTATTGTTTGTTTTTGAGAATTCCCTTATCATCGCTTCAGAAGAAATGATGTTTATGTCACGTATTTGCCATTATTAATCGCTGCGAATCCAAACCGCAGTCTTTTCAATACTTAGCAAAGTCGACAAATAAAGTCCTGTTGACCGCCGATTAGGTTTGGATTTTGGACGCTTAATTTACTTTTTTATGGTGTGAAGTACCGGCTCGTTTGAAAAATTTGTTCGTGTTTGGTAATTTTTTAAGTGAAATTGTAACGCTAGCCTCCGCGTAAATTATTATTACACAATAAAAATGTGTTTAATTTACGCATCGCCCAGTCTCGCGTTATTTGAAGTTATATTTTGCCCGTAATAATAAGCGCGCAGGGACCGACGTCACGTCAAGAGATAACCAGGTAGTACCGAGTCGAGTCGTGCGCCGCTATCCCCACTCGCTATCCCCCCCTTGAAAACTTTTCTAGGGCCCATAAAAGGAGCTGCACCGTTCAATCGAGAAGAGATTCCACGAGACTTTCCCTTCCGACTCCGAGACCTTCCAGACCGATTTCCCCAGTCCCAGATCCCCAATCCTGACCGTCCCGTTCGACTAAAGAGAGATTTTCCTGCTAGCACCAGCTCCCTTCAGGAGACCCCGACCGAACTTAGCAAGCTAGATAATAAGTTGTTTCGACCCAGTGGTGAAAATCCGCCTGGATGTCAATAACTTATTAATTAGTTAACTTCCCCGAGAGTAGATTTGACCTAGTGAATTATTTTGGGAAACATCTCGCAGTCGCCACTAAGCAGAATTCGACTCAGTGGTGAAAATCCGCCTGACTGTCCTCTGTTTATCGTGGTTTGACCTAGTGGCTTGTCAAAATAAATATCTAGATGTCATCCATTCTCCCCAGCCGAAATATACGGCCCTAATTACAATAACCCGCATCCGACCTGTAAATTTGTATTCCTGTTAATTTCAATTCCGAATTAAAATAATCCGCACCTGAACTTTAAACTAGCATTCATTATAATCTCCAGACGTAATCAAAACAGCCCGCACTCAAGCTTTAGACTTGTATTTTGATTTATATTTGAAACCGTCCGTGCTCAAAGTTAGCAGTCGTTGTAATTTAAATTTGCTAAGCGTAATATAGTCCGAGAGCGCGAGATTTCCCCGGCCCGCTTTGGAGGAAAAGCGGCAATATTTGGTCGGCGCTCGGACTCATATTTGTTAACGCAATGCGGCCTTTCTAGCTTAACCGTCTCCGGACACCCCTAAATGAATTTAGAGGCGGGCTGACCCTGCACTATCAGTAAAATCTCTAGAGCCGTGATATGATTTGCTGTATAATTAGCAGACCGTTTAACTCTGTTTTGATTCCAGCTACTGCGCAAGGACCATTATCAACCGCACGTGCAACGCCTGGTGCTCCGTGCAGATAAGGACGCCGGCTATCAGCTCCAGCAGTCCACACGGGTTTATTGTTATTTCTTGTGTAAATGAACTTTGGAAATATCTATTACTGAAATGTATCGTAGGTAAACATAGTAAACTGTTTAAATGTATTCCGATGGTGTTTTTGTATGCTAAATTATCATATATCTGAGGGGAACCCCCTACGACTTTGAGCTACCCGACGAGCGTAGAGTTTAACAACCCTTATGAGAAGGGTCAGATATTACAAAATTATAAAACAGACGCTCACTGGATCGGAAATAGGACTACCCAAAAGGGTTCTACTTTCCTCACAAAAAACATCTATTTTACAGATATAGAGATAAAATCACATAATTTACATTTTTTTTACAACGCACGTAAAAAAATTTGTCGTTTTTGTCATTACACAATTAAAATTATCGTTATTTAAAAATATCTTTTACGTTTCGCTAAGTCATTGTTAGCTTCATCAGAAACATTGGTTTAAAATGTAGGACAAAGGGATAATTACTATAACAATCTGTAAAATATAGGTACATGTTAGTGTTTAGACTTGTGAAAGAATAAGTATCCTCAATTATGTCAATTTACCTGTCTTTTGTTTTCAAAAAGTTTAAGTAGTTGGAATGGTAACATCTTTTATTGTTGATACGATCTCGTTAGATAAAACATTCTTAGTGTTCATAGTTTGTAGCTGTTTTTGTATCTGCTGTACAAATTCTTATCTCAATCAGCGGTTTTCAACTAGGTTTATCAGTCACCTGTCAACTTTCAAGAGTCCCTGATCAACACCAAATTGATATTTTGTTTTAAAATTTCAAGTTACCTAATACATTTTTTATAGCTATTTGTATTACTAGGGAGTAAAATATATCATTCCCTCCCGCGGATGTAGTTTAATTCTTCAGCGTTGGCGAGAACAGTACCTAATTGATTGTAATCATGCAAAGGAGGAATTTACGTTTTAGTCCAGAGTTATACATTCAACACTTTTACAGTTTATGATGTGACAATCTCTTGTATTCAGCTGCATTCAAAAATATTTAAATATGAAAACCAGGAGGTTAGTTGATTTATTATTAATCACATTGCCTCCCGTCTCTAATGACAACGGTAGTCAATGTATTATATTCCCTCCCACTGTCATTGGAAACCGACCAGGGAACCAAACGTATATTTTCGGGAAACCCCTAACAGGCGACAAAAAATGTTACTTTCGTATATAGGGGTAAAAAATATAATCTAACTGAGCCAACCAAAAATACTCAAGTTGCGCCAATTGAAGCACCACGTAGTGTTCTACAAAGTCTAGATAGAAATTTGATGTCAAACAATTAAAAAATCCAATGCTCCACCCTATATACTTAGGTAAGTTACATATTTTCGTCATTCAGCTCCATGTTAGGCGTATTAAATAGTACATTGTTCTACAAGTTAAGAAAAGTGAGAGTTTTTCAACGTTTAATTTACGAGCGAGCGATGCAAAACGAATGGATTAATTTATTACGAACATGGAAAAATTACTTTTATAACATATTCAGCGTGCTATTTTTTCTAATATAATTACAAAATGTAGCCAAAATGAAATTCGACATTTCTTCATATTTTTAAATCGGCAGTGAAGAACGTCGAAATCGGCAGTGAAGAACGTCGAAATCGCCAAATAAAATACGAGAAATGGGCAGTGAAGCAATTTATTGTTTTACGACTTTTGTAGGCGGCTGGACGATAATTAAACGTCAACCGACGTCAACATAACCTACAAAAGTTGGTTAAAATGTTGTAATTTCGCGATTTAAAAAAACAATAGCCTATACCCCACGGCACTGGAAGTTCCTTTTTATCCCTCATGTGGGGCCTACGGGCCTCGGCAACTAAATCCTCAATCGTGCTAAAAAGCTCAACTTCAGTGATAATCTATGTGGAAACTAATATAAAAAAATATATACATTTGAACTTTCAAGTCCCTATACCTTCTTACTGAAAGGACTTTGTACTAAGGTATATTAGGTTTAATCGGTTTATTATAATCTAAGGAATCTATGCCAAATCGGTGTGGCATTTTTTTTGGGACACCCTGTATAATTGCTATCTTTGAATTTATTTATTTACTTACATCTTACTTCAAAACTTTTGGTTTTGGTGAACGGTGCAGGTAGCTACAAGATTTAATTAACAAGAAACCTTCAAAAGTGAAAGAGTATGTAGGTTACTATAGCTAACAAAACATAAAAATTAAGCATTTTTAGATTACGATTACGAATCGACACAACACTAATGATAGTTGCAACTTGCAAGAAAGTTCTACTAAATAAAACTACGTATATGACAATAATTTTAATTGAAAGTAATTGAAGAACTAATTGATGTTGTACAATTACAATTACTAAGTAATTGGTAATTGAATTACTATTTCCTGTGAGTAATTGAATCTCTGGTAATTAAACTACTGCATTGGGCGGTAATTGGTAATTAGTAATTAATTACTTTTTAAAAGTAATTTGCCCAGCTCTGCTCTGTAGAAACTTTTATACAGTACGAATAATATACTATCGCTGTGTAAAACTAAATTTAAAGATGTGATACAAAATATATTTAGGAAACTATTAATCCAGAAAAGAGCAATGAAATAATTCCAATATCACAATAGCACTGCCAATAGCTTATTACACGGGACGAGGACTGTTCTGTTAATGATTAGTTATAAGAAATATATGGACGTTTTAGAGGCAATAACTTTATTATTTCTTAAAACACTTTCCCGTAGGCACACTATATTTGTTAATTCTTTGAAACCACTTCTCATCACAGACAGACAACTCCGTTTTTGAGAGATCGTTAAAAATCCGGCAAAACTCAGGAAACATCGCATTTGAGTCAAGAAATCTCTCACAACTATGTCTTTCCAATCATAGGAAACAAAGCAATTGTTATGAGCAAGATGTGAACTGTATGGTAAGAGAATGATTAGCTGGATTCATACAGGAATTTTAAAGTTTTGCGGCCGTATGCGGAGGTGCATTATCGTTGTGTTATAAAATGCCGCAAACCAGATTTTGGGCCATAACTAAACACTTATTTATTATACTTGGGGAAGGAAAACTTCTGTATACCAATCAGTTACAGCTTTACGACTGCCAGGAGGAATGACTGCAACTGGACTACTGCGTCGGAAGGGAGGAGCAGTCGTTTTGCTGGCATTGTCTTGTTTTTATGAACCCAAATATTTGATTTTGGTTGGTTACTGTTATATATAAATCCTAGGTTTATCACCTGATATTATACCTACATTGAAGTTTTCTAAATATATACCAGTCTACGAGTGCTTGTTTTAGTTCTTCGGTTAAGAAATGCGGAATCTCTTGATTTTTCCAGCTTCCTTACACCCAGCTTTTGGTGTAAAATGTTTTTTAGTGATGATCCAATACCTAATTCTTGCTAAATTTCTCTATGTGTTGTATTCCGTTCTTCCCTAAACAGGTTTCCGCTAGCAGACTAATTTTTTCAGCATACACAGTTACTGCAGATCATACACGTATCGGTTCATCTATCTACCTTCGACATTTAATATCACGGAAGTAATAACCAATTGTGGATAACGAAGAATTATGGTGATTTTGGTCGTCAAACTTCTACAATTGTAAAAAATCGTTGCTCGAAAAGTATTTCATAATGCCTAGCAGACAATAAACAACTTATAAATATCAAGAATTTGGCTCTCTATACGGTTTGACCCCCACCTTTCCAAGTTGCAAGTGTAAACTATCTAAAGAATGAGCTCTCTATGTATGCAAATGCTTTTATTTTTATTGACGTATATGATTTGCTACTAACAAATAACAGAACGGCCATTGTTGATTAGTACATTGATTATTACGCCGATTTTAATTATGGGGCTCCATTTATGTGTCACCATTTACTATTCTACTGTCATGGTTATACATAACGTCAAATTCTATGGTTGGTGTATTATTACCAAAAGCGAAAGCTTAATCTTCAAATTAACTTTTTGACCAACTTATCCAGACAAATTATTCATTTGTAACGAGACTGAAACTACATGCATTTGGCAATAGAATATTATATTTACGTTGTCAATTTTATTCTGAATAGTTTACTAATAAGTGTTTTCTTTTCAGGTATGGATCTTGTGTTTTATGGTTAGATGGTTTATCACTAAAAATGAGTAAGTACTATATTATAGTTCTGCAATAAATAGAGTAGCAACGTAGTTGAAATTTTTTCATGGTCATTATAAATTATAAAATCAATAATATATTCCGTTGATATATTCTATTGTTAATATCATCAGCTATACAGGTTGTAAATTAATTGTGGAACAAACTACACGTGGCGATGTTAGTCATAAAATTCTGAGACAAAAATCTTAATACTAAAATGTTGAATTGGTCTTCATGAGCCCTGGCGAGCAGTAGATAAAAAACATGATTTTTCAGGTTAAATACCATTTCTGTTTCAAATATGTGAAGGTATCTTTAAGGAAAGCTGTTCAAAACATAAAAGTATGTCCCCATGCAAAACTTCAAAAATATCGGCTGGATTTTATGAAACCGTGTTACCACAAAATTACTTCATCTAGTACACACGGTTTCATAAAAGTAAGCCAATATTCCTTAAAATTTGTATGCGCAAATAATTTTACATTTTGAGCAACTTTGCTTGACGATACTTTCACATATTTGAAACAGAAAAGGTACTTTACTCGAAAAATGATTTTTATGTACCGCTCGAGACGGCGCATGAACACCAATTCAACGTTTTAGTATTAAGATTTTTGTCTCAGAATTTTATGACTAACATCCCCACGGGTAGTTTGCTCCACAATTAATTTACACGCTGTATAGAGTGTTAAGATGGTGATTTAGCATTGCAAATACTAACAGAAATTTTTTATATATTTTGATTGAAGAAATTAAAAATGTAAGTTTCGGTAGAAGAAACTGACAAAAGGTCATAGATAGGTAACAAATATTTAATAAATAGAACTTATAATGTTATTGGTATTTTATGTAAATATAAAAAATAAGGATTCTATGTAAAGGGAGAACAAAAGATGCTGTCCGTAATTATGTTCATCAGTTCCACATTGAACAGTTTTTGTTGTAGCACTTATAAATTAAATAACTTAACGTGTTTCAAATCCTTCATTTAGAGCTTGAATAAAATACACTTATGTCTTCAATATTAATTTTTTTTATTAAAAAATAACATTTTGGATTCCATCTGGGACAGCTTTAGGTACACCTAGCTTTATTTAATTATATAGAATACGTAGAATAGGGTGGATTCGGTGGACTGCCAAGTCTATTTTACACACTGTCGTAGATAATTCGTAGTTATTTGTGATACAAGTGCTTAAAGCTAGTCTTTAGTCAGGAGTTGGGTAATGTCATAACGCGAGCCTAGCGAGCGTTTAAGCCCCAGGAGTGACTAAAGAAGTAAAACTGCTTTACATATGTGTATCGTACAATATTTTATCTATGATGAAATCTAGAAAACCCAGTAAATATAAATATTACTTTAAATGTAACGTAGAATTACTACACTAAATAACAGGTTTGCCTTGATAAGAAAAACTTCACCCTAGTAACCAACCATAATTTTGAGTGGTTAAATATTTTAGCTACTGACTACGTGACTAATAAAATCATGTTATTAAACAGTCATTTTACAAACTGAAAACTACCAACTAAAAGTCAATTTTACACGCAGTCCAGGTTAATAAAAAATAAAGAACCTGAAAACGAAAGAGACACATGTATGCAATATTTCAGTTAAGGAAGCTTGTGCACTTTTATTGCAAAGTTTTGTTAGAGCAAATGTCATAAACCAATTAAAAAGGTAAAAGTTTGTTATTTTTCTTCTGTCGAATTTGACTTTATAATGCTTGAAACGGGTCAACTCGTGCCACCAGCATCTATTTATTTTATATCTGTTCATTATATGCTAATTAGCCATGAAGCCTGACAGTAAGTGCTTTTATGTTTATTCATGTAGTTTAGCACTATAGAGTAATAATTGATGTATACGCTGTCAATGACTATAGAGTTCGTGAAGGAATTCATTGATAGTGCAGTTTCGTTTGGGGAATAACCGGTCGGTATGTGAATCAACGCCAGAGGCCTGCAAGAGGGGCATTCGCACCAAGATTGTTAACAGGTGCGGGTCGTATGCGAGCTCTCTGGTCGTACTTACGAATTATCAGCAGTACGAAGCGGGCTTCATATATTGTGTTGTGGTCGGCATTATTTGCAGCCAGCTCATTGTGCCTCTAAAAGGGACGCCAGCGTCCAAAAGCAGTCAAATCCTACTGCATTTGCAGCATTTGCCAGAAGACAACTATCGTTGCACCTGTCTTAGTATATGACTAGAACATCGGAAAGACCCCAAAGCAAGGACAGTTGCTAGCTATAATCGCCGTACAAGGTGAAATAATATTGCAACATCTGGAGCAATTGCACTCGTGATTGTTAGCACGGCGAACCCCCTGCTGACAGAGCTTCGCGGTTATGTCATCTGAGCGTGTCCTTGCTATCTTGGAAGGCAGGGATTCTGTTACTAGGCCGTTTCAAAAATGGACAACGTCGCGTTAAGTTTGTTAGTGCGCGCCCTTTGACTTTGCGTTGATAAATGAACCTTTAAGTATCTGTTTAAAGCATTTGCCTATATGTAGCGGGCTAGAGCCTTATTTTGTATTGGCTTATATGTATTTTCTTGTGTTAGTATTGTATTGGTGAGTACAACATTTCAGGTGTCCACGAGAAAGACCTTAAATGATGTTGGCTTCCGTTAGCCACTCTGCAGATGTAAAAACAGTCTCATAGCACACCGACTGATTAAGCTAGCAAACCCAGCGCAATTTAAAGTAATAATTTAGAAGGTGTAGGGCTCCGAGTGAGGCCGCGTTACATGCTACGTCATAATTAACATCAGCGTCAAATCTACAAAAATAATTTGTTCTTATGTTTATCACACTTGTATGTATCCGATTATCATTTTCTGATTCTTTTATGAGTATAAACCATTACATTAATAATTTTTTTCATGAACCCAATAACAACAGTAGATTGTTTTACAAGTTGAGGGAAGTGTGTTTTTCAGCGCGCAGCGAAGTGAATGCATTAATTTTATGAGCCCTGAATCATATCATTTGGCCCAAATACGTAAAGCTCTTTCATTTGCTGGTGTAATATTTGAAGTTAATCCATCATGTTGTTTTATAGTTTCACCATATTTCATACACTACAATAGGATAATTGCAATTGTTTGGAAATTTTGCCACGGGAACTATCAGAATTAAGCAAATTAACAGCTTTATCAAGTATCATTTTTTCAAAAAGAATATAGACACCAGCATGTCAATATGTTATTAAACAACAAACAGCTTGTTTCACTTCACCCAAAACATGCTACGGTGCACGAAATTATATTTTGAGCATGTGGGCCAAATGAAGTGAATCAGTAATTTATTAGTAATTTAGTGTTCTTGACTAGATTTTGTAATTTGTTATTGCTAAAGCTGTTTAAAATATGAATATAAAATTACAATCATGATGTAAGAATATTGCCCAAAACGATTTTCTTTTGTGGGTACAATATAAAGATGCATGAAAAATCTTAACTGGGCCAAATGATGCGATTCTGGGTTCGTACAAGAGCATGATCATTTCTTCCACGTGTTGAGAACGCTATTTATTACAATACCATTGAAAAATCTAGTCATAATGATATTTTTAAGTTTAATATGTATCATTCATTATAATTGGTAATTTATGTTACTATAGCAATAAACATGCGTACTTTTCCTCACTACTAAGTAGAAGTAACGTTTACCACTAGTGAATAAAATAAGTATTTTTCACAAGTAAAATGAAATTTGAAAATTTCGGCGTTTCTTAATGGTATTAAAAAATACTTTTCCTGATTGCTAATAGAACGTCAGCTGTTTTACAACATTTTTACCAAAGACTCGGCGAGTTAGGTTCACCGAAATATCTCTTTCCGAAACCCAGTCAATCTGGCATACCGTTAACTGCGTACTGGGTGATGTGGTTAGCATCACGCTTTGGATGACTGCCTTACGTTCACTACTTCCACAGCCGTGGTTTTGGTGCCCAATTTTTAAAGCGATTGGGTGAGCCGCCCGCCAGTGGCCAGATTTGAGAATTGAATCCCGTACCGTAGCACCGCAGTCAAGCTCCCTAACCGCTCGGCCACGCTAGCGATATAGAAAAGGTAACACTTAATTAATATGTATGGAGCCTTATTACGTATGTAAATGCTGCCTTGAGCATGTTCTATTCATCCTTATTTTTGTACGAATAACAACTGACATTTAAGAAATATTTCATTTATTATGACAAGGAAATCACTTCTAATAATCGAAATTAAAAAAATTAAGTAACATTTGTATTTTTAACCAAAAATAATAGTAAAAAACTAGCAAACTGACATTTACTAATCTTTTTTTGCGCTACCAGTCTATCCCTACTTCTTGTCGGGTGTATTATAGAGATGGGAACTTGAATAAGTATTCACTCACATCAAGCACGTTTCACGCTTGCTTTAAACACTCACGTTCACGCACGCTCACGCTCACGTTCACTCACGTTCACGGCGTGACCCGCAGCTTTTATTTCAAAGTTCAAATTCAGATAGAATAGAATGTTCAATTTTAAAACCAATAAAAATCTGTAAAAGGCTTTACCCAGAACTTCCCTCCTTAGTTTACATTTAACACTAAATAATTTTAAAAATCACATTAAGCTAGGGGTAAAATATCTTCACGTTTCTAATAAATTACATACATTTTCAACTAAAACAAATATTACCGGCGATCGAATTCGAAGGGCAGGCCTATGCGATTCCAACGTTTTGTGGGATATTGCAAGCGAATGCTCTATTTCTACATGCGCTACCGAACACTTCTTGTGTCCGTGCGTCCCGGCTGCCTTAAATAGAACTTTAGTATAGAAATTATTATTAATTCGCAGGCATGACGCCATTGACTGTACACAGTACACACAACACTCACCCCACAACACAGATGGGCATGCGCAGCTCTATATCTAGAGCTTCCACATGGGAGGGCAGCGAGTGGGCGGGGCAACTTGCAATCTTTTATTCATTACGAAATATTTAATGTGAAATTGTTGTGAAACGTGAATCACGCCATAGAAATTTTCACTCACGTTCACCTCCCGATGTTCAAATATTACCCACGTTTACGATGTGACCCGCCGTGACCCGACCGTTTTCACGTCACGCGGCAATCCCTAGTGTGTTATCACTGATCTCTTGTTGGTTGGCATGACAGCAACAAAAGAACCGACTAGTTATAAAATATAACGGTCGTAGGACTGTTATAGAAAATTATTTTAGACCCGCTTACTATAGAAGCAATGCCATTCAACAATATTTTTATTCTTCGTATCTGAATCGATCGTTAGTGCCTAATTGCCTAAGGCACTTACCGATTTTGTAACATAACATACTAGAACACACTAACCGTATTAATAGCAAATAGATTGCGCGTTATTGATTTTTGGATTATTTTTGAAGTACTGAACTATGTACTATAATATGTTTTTTGCACTTCCGGGACTAAAGTTGATACTTTAGTCCCCGTAAACAGGGACTAAAGTAGCTCATTTCAACCCTAGGGAAGTAAAAATTATATCGTAACTATGGTAAATTTATGTGCACACGAGTTTAGTAGGTTAGGTTTTGTTTGTCATTTGACACACGCTGACGCAAAACTTAACCTGCAAATCTCGAATTTGACATATACTGACAATACACTTCAGTACTGCCAACTGATTCGGGCTATCCAGGACCTGCTGCAATTCATTTTTTAATAAATTGTAATTGTCAGTTTCCAAATTGACAGATTCCAAATTTTGGAAATATTTTATGATAATGTTCCCAAAAGTGTAAAAAATAGCGTATATACCTCGGGACTAAAGTGCCTAAATGCCTTGAGTGGTTGTTGGCCTCGGGCTTCGCCCTCGAGGCAACAAACTCCACTCGCGGGACTAAATGGTGCACTTGAGTCCCTCATGATATAATATACTATTTTTCGCAAACGTCTTAAAAGTTATTACTTTTAATGCCAAAATGTGTCATCGAAGTTGACGCTTCCTTTACTGACACAAAAAGTTACTTCATATGAACTAAAAATAACTTCTAACTGGTCACCTATGCATGCAGTTGTCATAATAATTTTTAAATGACAAACATCAAAAGCAAACAATCATCTAAAGCTTGAATGTTTTGTACTTTTCTCGGTTGAAGAAAAAATAGCTTGTATTATTTGGATTAAAAGTGGCTATGTTTGACATGAAATTTCTGTATTCTCTCGGGTACACTATGCTCCGCCTCGCAAATGTAAACATAAGTGCTTGTCAAACCGAATGCCACTTTTAATCCTAATAAAACATTGTCAAACTGATTTTACGACACTCACGGATAAGTGGGAGGCATATACCTAAACAAGTCCGGGAAAAGTGCACACTTACCCTGGAAATCGCTACAAAACAAGCTAAAGCCCATGGATAAAATACGCTCAGGGAGATGGGCGTGGTCCAACGAGACACCACAGGGCAAGTGTGTCGATATGTATAGGGTGTTACAAAATTAATGGGGGCTACAAGATCCAATAGGGCGTAACCCACGCTTAACCGAATCTTGAAAGCTAAACGAAGCCAAAAGTGCTCAAATACCAACTCTGGAGACAGCAGCGCAGCGACAAGCGCGCCAACTTACCTGCAACGCTTATTCACTACGTTCGGGCTTCACCTTACATCGATTTTGACACAGTGACTAAGTCACCCTGTAAACAAATATGCACAAGAACGAAGAAAAATCATAAGTCATTAACAGTTAATACATCTATTAGGCCACCTCACATGGCCGAAACTTTACAGCGGTGCCGACGTGGTCGGCATGTACAACAATAAATGCAAAGAAAAATTAATGAAACCCAGGGAGATGCCTTAGCTAAAAGAAAACTATTACGCACAACTAAAGCGGATAAATTCCCCCAAGCGTTGGCTCATACAACAAAGGTTAACTTTTGTAAGTTAGTGTACCTCGCCTCGATTAAATGGCGGGCGGGCAGTAAGTCAAATTCGATTATATTCAAATGTTAGCTGGCGGCTAAACAGGTTTAATACGCAACTACTAAATTTGTACGTGAGTGTACTAGGCTTTAAAGAGCCAATTTGAATTTTAATGGCGATGAAAAGCCAGCTTACGGCAAACAAGTTTGTTACACAATAGTTAATTTGTACGTGAATGTACTGAGTTCGAATGAAGTGTCAGGCGGCAAATATGCTAGCATTAATTGCAATGCAAAGCCTGCTTGCGGCAAACAGGTTTGTTACACAATGGTTAATTTTATACGTGAATATTAGGTACAACACAACGCATGCTACCTTGTTTAGTGGGTCAGCCTCAAGACGTAGCGGTGCTTATAATCGACAGGCGTCGGTTGTCACTTTAGTGCTGTTGAAATGGTGTAGATGGAAATAGCGGCGTCCAAGATATCCCCTGCATGACTAACGGGACGAAATTGGTGCTCTGCCCCTTGGAAATCGCAAACAACGGCGTGGCTTATAACTAGCTCACTCGGGAACACCTCGCCCAGAACGGCGGATAAAACAGGCTAACGAGTCTCCGTAATTAACGAGTGGCTTAGGCCAACGACACGGATACTACCAACACCCCGAAAATAACAACAACCCCCTCTCACAACTAGTCCAGAACCGACTCCCCGAAACAATTAGTCAAATGTAATCAACCCGGTCGCCCGGTGACCCGACGCACGAAGCCCCACGGGAGACGAACTTGCCCTCACACGACTGTGCTGTCTCGCGGCTCAAGACGGAATCCTTGAAAACAAACGCTAAGGGAGTCTCGCGCTGAAACTCGCTGTCTACCCGAGCCAGGTGTAACCAATAGGAATACAGCAACTTCGCGTGCCGGCGATAAGGCCATCTCGGTGTGAGAGCGAACGACTGATGTTTTAAAAGTTTGAAGATAGGCATCTCACTCGTTCTTATTGATTTTGTTACTTGAAACTCTTAAAAACGAACGTTGTTACCAGCGATGGGACAGCCAGCTGCAAAATGCGACTGCATAGAGGTTCGCGCGTAAGCTAAACGGACGATTGAAACTAAAAGCCACGCGCTGGTTAGGATTTCTGTTTGATGCGAAAAGCTGCCGTATTAAAAAATACAATATTACCGAAACGGGCCCGATGTACAGGCGAACGCCAATTTTGTACCAAAACTGCTCCAAATGGTTATGTAGCTATCGGAATTAAGGAAAAATAAAAATAACCCGACCCAATATACAATGTTTTACGATCCTTACTAAAAATAGGCCTGTAAGCAATACACTGTTGAACTAAAAGCGAGACACTATGCATCAGCGTACTAGAAGTAAACCGCTGATTTAGAATTTACGCATTTTAAACCGAAAGTGAGGTTATACAGTTGATCTAGATACTTTTTTCGTTAGCGTTGAAGTGTTTTAAATATAAGTATCATGTAATGAACAAAGTAAAAGATGTACTAATTTCCTTTAACTACTAACTTTGGCATCTACAAGCTGCAGCAATAGTTACAGTTTCAAGGGTATTATTTGTAGAATGGCATAAATTATAACTGTCAAAAATGTAAACATTTGTTGAATGATATTTATAGAATAATAACAGTAAATTTAAGATCGTAGAAAAACTACTGTATGCAAACTCGTGATAAAGGTATTATTGCACTTGACATGTCAAACTCGGCCTACGACTTCGTTTTATAATTTTTGTCTCGTACCCTTAACAGTCACTTTTAGCACTTGTTTCATAGATAGCTATTTTACGTTATTTTATTTAATTAAACTCGCAAACGGAATCATGGGTAGGATGCGAACAGAATAGTATATTGTATGTTAAGAGCTGAAAGTGCATTCTTGCCGCCTGCTCATGAATATTAGCCTCAACCAGCAATTATGCAAGAGCGGCAAGAGCTCTTTTAGTTCGAAATATACATACTATTTTTTCGAAGACTGAGCGTCGAGTATTAAGGCGACAATTTAATGCATACACTAAAATTACCATAAGCCGCGGTTTTTTTGTCACTATGACAGCGGCAAAAGTTTGCCCTAACTTTTCCAGCGACAAAACTGAACCTAACATTTAAAACGGTCTAATTGTAGTAAGCCTAGCAAGTTTAAATTACTTAATATGTAAATTAAATATGTATTCATTAAATTGTCGTACCGAATTACACTTAAGTTTTTTTCTGTCGAAGTAAACTTAACATTTATAATTCGAGTTTCCTTGCCTTTAGGCAATTCAATTCAAAAACCTGTCAGAAAAAATTACTCGTCCTTCGGACTCGTAATTTTTTCAAAGGCAGTTTTTTTTTGTTAAGTGGCCAAGTAATGAAATTCTCATTAAAATGCCAAGTTTACTTCGACAAAAAAAAGCTCTCGTGTAATTATCAGTGAAAATAATCATATTTCATTTTGTTAAAAATATTAATTGACAATACATTTAAAATTATTCGCGTAGTATTTGATATGTGATGCGATTATTTTAACAAATGAGGTGCGTTGTCAAGGAAACACCCTGGCAGGGCTAACTATTTTACTAGCGCGGAAACCTAAAATGCTCTGCAACCGACAAAATGCTGAAAACGCTCGCTGAGTTTCTCTTGTCAAATTACAGAAAAATTTACTTCGATGGCAGTAGTCAAAAAAGTTATCATTGACCTCGTGCACGACACTCTGTGCAGTGACTTCTAATTTCTATGTTATACAATTAGTATAATTAAGTTTCAAAATGTCAAATATCAAATGCACAAATTCGGCTACCGACAGAACTTATTACTAGATAGCTAATTCCTGCTGGAATAAAAAAAATTGTCCCAAATGATCTACTGTGGGTAACACTCTACACTGTATTGGAAATACCAAAAAAATCCACCTAGTAACTAAGAAATTTGGTTTAGAGACCTGCAGTTTGGCCAAAATGGTTTATAATATGTTTGGAAATAATACTACCGCTTAATTTTTGCCTAAATCATCCATTAAGTAATTTTTCGTTAGAAGGAAAGTCACAGGAAAATGCATTTTAAAATTGATGTTCCCGTTTGTCTGCTCTTTTTATTCTCCGAACTTACCAGTATGTTTGTATTAATAGTATATTACGTTACAATAGTTGTAAATAGCGTAATGCGCACGACTGGAAAAGTTATACACGAACCGCGTAGCGGTGAGTGCAGTAATTACAGGAGTGCGTAATTGCTTTACAACTCGAGTTGTGTACTATACTTTTTCTACGACCACACTTATTTCCTTAAATGAAAAAAAAAATGATTGATTGACGGTCAAATCATTACTGTCACACCACCTTAAAAAATAGGCGGCTGCAGTTACAGCCCCACGCCGCTTCGTACAAACAACCACTGTATAATATACGTAACTATAGTAACCAAAGCGAAAAAGCATTGTTACTACCAACACAATAAGTTACCAAATCCCCAGTCGTGCCATCACCACATTTTCGCACGCTGTGCGTAAGAACACGCTTACACAGCTTGTAAGTTGTACAATATTGATCACTTACAGCAGTGGTCGTAGACAAAATTATATTATATAATAGTGCATTGACAACAACCTACAATAGTATACGTATTATGTATCAAGTAAGCAAAATGGAGTTTTAGGGGACGAATCGTTTTTAAAGACGAGTCCCCTAATAGTAATTTATGACACAAGTGCGTAAAGCTAGTTTTTAGTCACGAGTGGGGCAGAGTTAAAACACGAGTGAGCCAGCGTTTTAAGCCCTGCCCGTTATTATCGGATACGATAAGAATGCACTGTCGAACTTCAATTCGCTTAGCTAGCAACCAGAAAATTACTTTAATAGAAATTAGAGAAATATTGAGAATGGAGCTATATATGTGGCGTCGATTTTTGAATGGTTGGAATGAATTTGGGGTAACGGACATGCGCAGTAGCGTTTTCATTTAAAAATATTTGTACAGCCGTAAATTTCCTACTTAATTTTAAACAATGAATGAATATAAGAGTCCTATTTACTAGACCGTTATGTCACATTTATTTAAACTACCAAATTCACGTTGTTCTACGCGTATCACTGTGTGCATGATTTCCTGATATGACCATTCAACGCATGTCTGTTTGCGCCTTTGTTTTTTAAACTCTCCAACTGACCCCTTGTCTCCACCCTTACCTTATAAAGGCACTATAATAGCAGTTAGTACCAGAAACTATTTGCTTTATGCGCACCATAAAAAAACATAGGTATCTTAACATCAACAACAATTTATCCCGAATTCTATTAAAAAATACAATGAGCCAGTGGAAAATCTCTAAACAGCGAATTTCACACAAATATTGATTTTAAGGTTTTTCTGATAATTCTACAGTTTTCTCCATTTTGCAACCCCGAAATCCATTGAGCCGCCAAATTCTTAGAAACCCACAGATTCATCCACATACTGTAAAAAAAAAATCGACATTTTTCCCCCTGTTTATGCAAACGTCCAATTTGCTACAAGCGCACCTCACATTTGCATCCCTGCCGCCGTGCATCGCAGATCCAAAAAATAGCCAATACGATGAGCGTTGGTTCATCTCCTTTCCAACTAGCCCCAAATCACATTTGGATTTTTCAAGAAGTATGCGATGTAACAGCACCGAACGCTTTCGTGTCGAAGAAATCGTTTTAACGCCTGTATTTTTGCTCCCTCGAATCTTACATTTGTATAACCTCTCCAGAAAGTTCACCCTTGTAGCGATCTTCAAAGTGACACCAATAACATTCACCTGCAATACGTACAACTTGCAAAAATTCGCGAAAACTGCGCACTTTCCAAGCGTCATATAAATATGTTAATAATAGAAAATTTGTTGTGGAACGTAGGTAGAAACAAACCAACTACTATGGAATGTCTGATTATTGTGGTCTAAAAAACTACAACATTAATTTTGTACATATTTAGCTTTCCAATTTTAAGTTGTAAAGTACATGTTTCCCTACTCTATGCAATGGTGTGAAATATGTAAAACAAAATAGTTACTACTGAGAGTACATTTAGTTATACTTCATGTCTTATTACTCTAGTTAAGCCATGTTGCTATTTCTGAGAAATCTTGAATTCCACTTGTAAATTATAATCACAAAACTGATTTGCAGCCAAATTATAAGAATCCCGATCAATAACTCATTCTTTGCGCACTACACGTAGTTTCTAATGGTACGAAATGCATACTAACAATACCTATTTAAATTTGATCCCAGATTCGAGTTCGTTAGTCAAGTTAGTTACATGTTATTCTGCAAGTTCTGCGCAACTAGATATCCCCAGATTAAACTAATGCTGTTTAAACCAGGAAATTCTAACTGCAAATAAGCACACGTTCTCTGTACTGTAGCCAGCAATAATTTCATAAATAATTAGACAAAGTCTGTAAAGGGCTTTACTCAGCACTTACCTCGCAAGTGGACGTTGTGACACTAAATAATTTTAAAGATCAAAGAAAACTAGTGGTAAAAATATTTTGACGTTTCTAATAATACTGAAACAATATAAGGAAACACTTGGTAATTAATTAATACTACAACAATTTTTAAATAAAAAAGCGTTACCGGCTGTAGAATTCAAACGTCAACGGCTGCGTATGCGACTCCAACGTTTGGTAATATCCCGCAAGCACATCGTCGATTCCTACATGCCCCACGAAGCACTCCTCGCGTCCTTCCATCGCGGCTGCCTTAAGCAGAATGCACTTTTCGTTGACCTATTTTTTTGTTATAGACAGTGGTTGACAGTAGCTTATACGGCAAAGTGATCACAACCGCCACCAAGAATTCTCGTAATAAAAGCAACGGAAATATGTACATAGCCTGCAGAAGAAGAAAAAGGATATCCCAATCCACTATGTAACAAATGTCAAATGACACCCTATATTTTCTAGTGTTATAATAAACATGACTTCAAAATTCCATAGGTACCCTTGGTGAAACTTCTTTTTGTTCATACGATAGACGACATTAATGTATCTCCATCACTGTTTTTTACTAGTAGTAAAAGTACTTAGGTTATGTATAACGACATGTGTATTTAGTAATTACTATTTTACATTTTTGATTTATTACTACTGGTTTTTGTTATCAGAACTACGAATCAAGTTAAATTTATGATTCCCTGTAGGGCATTGTCGAAAAAAGACGTTACAATTTGTATGCTTGTTTTACTATTAAATAAATATCAGACAGTGGTTTAGTATTTCAGTAAGTCAAAAATAATTTTATCTAGTTACTAGTGTTATAGTAGTTTAATTTTTAAAATAACTATTACAGCCACTTTAATTGGCAATTTTATTTTATTTGAAATTTCTGCCAATATGAAATATAATATTTCAACTTTAAACATTGTCATTATCCACGCATCTAAAGCATCTATCCTTACATCATCTAACAGCAAATACACATTGAAGGGGTCATGGTGAAATAAACACTGTGGGAAAGCTATAAAACAAAGAACATGCATTTCATAGATATCTACTTGCTCTATTATTATTACATTTCCCTGTGGATAGGGTGTTAAAAAATCCAGCTTAAGCTTGAGTAATAGGTGTATAATAAATCCATGAGTATAGAAATTGATAGTAAAAAAGTAAACTTTCTTGTCATTTTTGCAATCGTGCCGAAAATTTGATTTCTGTAATATACTATTGCACAAGGACCCCTATTTCATTTCATACCCTATAGTTCAACGTCCATGTGCTACTTTGGCAAGCAAGAACTAATCCCACAATATTAAAATAAAATTAAAAAATGTTTAGTCCATCTCACCTCTTGTAACATCAATCCTGCGACACACTGTATATTGATGATTTTATTGTCAGTCTGTCTTACAATTTTTTACACTTCTAGTTTTGATTCATTATCTCATTCAGAATAAAATTCTCAAGAAAAATTATAATTGGAGCAGTGGCATTCACACTAGAATTTCACATATACGTTATCTAGTCATTTCTAATCAGTTTTTCGCAGTAATTAATGTAGTTTTGTGACATGATTTACCATAATTAACAGAAACTTTTTGACATAAATTCGCAACCTTGTCTTTCCCCAAATACCACGAACGTAAATGCTTCTTAAAATATATCTTCCAAAACCCCAAATAACTTCAATAGAATGAGTATAGTATAACTTATATAATAAAATGCAGAACACTACATGCCGTGTTAAATGAGCAAAAGTACAACATTCGGCTGTTACTATTTTCTGGTTTTTGTAAACAAACTTTCCATTACTTTTTCTAGCGATATTATCACAGAAAATAATTACTTATTATGCATATTGGTTGTGTTTTTAAAACTACGAGCACAAGTACATTTCATTTAATAATAGCGATTTATTATTGCCTTGCTGAATAAGTCCAAAGGAGCGTTTAACGCACCCTTGAAAATCGATTTTTAAAGGTTACCGCCCGTTGAAAGTTCGGGTGGCATTCGTGCCAAGAAGATCTGCAGGCATCTCATACTAACTCGAGAAATTTTAAATTAACGTATGTTAAAAGCTAAACGTGCATTCTAGTCGTTTGCGGATAAATATTGCTGGTTGAAGAGCAGTGGAAACCAATAATCATGCAAAATCGGCACGAGTAGTTTTAGCTCGAAATAAACATACTGTTTTTTCGACGACTGAGTACGAGGAGATTCAAATTTGACCTGCATTTTATTTTTTCTGGTCGATACAAACTACAAATTAATATTATATATACATAATTTTCGAAGTAACAGCCCCCCTTTAAAATACACTTGTCCCATTGCTCCGGTAGCTTCTGTATTTCCGTTGAAAAAAAAATCTTTTAGTTGACGACGTAGGCAATTTTGCACCGCACCGATTCCTTCACTTCCTCATTAGAGGCAAAGCGCTTGCCTCCCAATAGTTTTTTAAGGGGGCCAAAGAAATGATAGTCACTTGGGGCCAAGTCCGGACTATATGGGGGGGGGGGTAAGGCAGCACTTCCCAGTTCAATTTAATGTGACAAAAAGTCATCGCTTTCATACTTGTAGCGAAGCCGGAGTTCTCTGCAAACCTGTAGTAATTTCTGCTGTGGTTCCGCGGAAAATTGTTTTAAAACCCACCTGGCGCTAACTTTAGTAAATGTAAGCTTGTCGTGGACAATAGAGTGAATACTACCAACACTGGCGTTTACAATCCCAGTAATTTCCTTCACAAATATTCACCTATTGCTCCGGATCAGCTGGTCAACTTTTTGAATGTTCCCAAGATTCACAGCAGACGCTTGACGGGCAGTATGCAGCAAGTTCGATACGCATTCACGACCATCCTGGAAGGATTTACACCATTCAAAGACTGTTTTTGAGTGATAAACACCCTTCTTCAAACTGTTTATGAAATCTCTGATGAATATCAGTCGCTTTTATATCGAGAGATCCAAAAAAAAAAACTGTTCCTCAGCGGGCTGTGGAAATTCAACGTATGAATAATATGTTGGTGACACTGTACGTCAATGTCAAATTCGAGGTTAGCAGGTTAGGATTTGCGTCATTTTGTGTCTGACGGTATCGAAGGACTCCCAGCCAAGTGGAACAAATATATCGAATTAGGGGGTGATTACATTGAAAAAATAAACAATAAATAAAATTTCCAGTGAGTCTTTTCTTTCATAGCTAGGTAGATCACTTTTAATTCTCCCCTCGTAACTAAGAAGGTTCTTTTGAATCAAAAACACTCATCTACTTTCACATCCTCTACCCCACACCACAACATTCAACGAGATATAGGGATACCTCAATCAATAATAAACTTCAAATAAACGTTTTTTTCCGTCACAAGTTTTAAGGTTTTAATTGGGTTAACGCAAAAAAGACTTAGAAAGTTTTTTACACATCAAGTCAATGTGGAAATTCCACTTAAAGTAAGAGTCTCTAAAGAGGCTCTAAAAATGTCAGATTATATTTAAAGTCTATGGTTGACATGTCTAAATCGAATTAAAGTTTCGCAGTTCGTTGGTGAAGTACATGCATTCAGTTTTAAGGACATTCAGCATTAGCATGTTCTTTTCACCCCAATTACTGAATGCTCTGTAAGCGTTATTAACCATCTTAAAGTTGTTCTTGTGTACCACCCCATCAGAACAAATCCCCCTTCTCTAACCATTCCTTGATTTCAAATTTGCGACAATTAAGTGGGTGGCTCATCAGCAAGCACAGAATGGTATGGAGCATTGAAGTCAGGAAGAAGTTGATCTTCCACACATGCTTCTTAAAAATGTCTCTATTCATTTTTCTGCGATAATACTTAATGTTGAGTGTTTTTGTTGTTCCTACTTTTAGCTTTATTTAAGTTGCTAGTTAGCTTAGGAGCTTGTCATATTGTTTGCAGCTAGTACTTCCACTTTCGCTTTGTTCGTTCATTGGGTCGTTTGGTGTTGCGCTTCTAATTGTTTTTTTCAGGAGTTGAATTATAATCGCGTAAAGATCTTACAGAGCACCCGTCATGTAATGCAGTCAATCTTTTACCCTCACTATTAACTTTCGGTTGGATTTTCTTTCAAATCTGTGTCGTGAACCTACATGCGTATATTCAAACAATTTTCATATTGCATCTCGCGAATACATGAAAATTTGTTTTTTGTTATACCAGCAATTGTATTTTTTTTTTTTCAAAATCTAAATTTTCGTTTCATATAAATGCTTTTGTTTCATTATGGATGTATCTACCTTTACACTAGATTTTTTATATTTAAAACCCAATAATTTTGAGTTTCCAATAATTGTTTGTAATTTTCATTGGTCCCTTCAGGTTTCAACTCTTATTTTGCAAATTTCAGTAATTTATCTGTATTTATATTTGACATTGTGTGGATTTTCCATACGAGCAAATGCATCACCTTCGTATCAATTTTTAATTATTTGTACTTACATGTAAGGGAAGTGAAGAAAGAAACAAAAACAAGGGCTCGAGTAGGCCACCTTATAGAAGAAATTGTAAGCATTGAAGTATAATCATGAACAAAATAATGAGCATTGTTAACGAATTAAGTAAATATTACACCGGAAACGAAAGTTACGATAATTAGGCAGTATTGCTTAAAATTCATGATTTTTAATAACTCCTTTAAAAAGTTAACGTCATTATTAAAATACAACATTGCTGTTTTTACCGGAAAAGATCTGGTATTATACACGCACACAAGTTCCTTTTACAGTGATCTTATAATTAGTTAAAAATATCTTTTTAGCGTTCCTACTACATTATATAAAAAGAACAAAAACGAAAGAAACCCATTTTAGAGTTATTCAACTGGAAAATCACATCAATACACGTTGCAAATGTAATAAAACTGTAACGTTTGAAAAATTCGTTAGAGCAAAAAAACTGATAAATAATAGGAGTAAATACCTTACTGTCGGTTATGCGATTTTCTTCAAAATTTTGTCGCATCTAGATAGTACACAGTACACAGGATCGAGACTAAATTGTTTCGGAAGACGGGTGCAGGGCGAAATCAATCAGTTACTAAATCCACAAAATATGATTCGGATTAAACAACGGCACTTGTCACGCGATTTACCATTCGTTACTCGTAATTATTAAGGAGCCTCAAAATTGATCCGGCATTTAGGTGTAGTCGAATATTTAGTTCTCGATAAAGGAGCCGCAATTTTTACTCAACTAACAAACTTTTCCTCGCACCACATGACATAACTAGCTGACTCAGATGAGTCGGGCTCATTGTCAAGAGCACACTGTTAAGGATGTGCTTTCCCGCGTAAGCGATATGAACAAACGTGAAAAGGGTAATTCCCCACGAAACCATGCAAAGGTTGATTGCAATAAACGAAATCTGCCCGCCTGTGCGGCGTATAACGACGAAGTCAGATTACAACTACGATGAGATTTCTGCTAACTGCCTGTATTCTTCCTCAGCGTAACACCCCTTTGCTTAATCAGAAGTCTGCCCAATGATAACTAACCGCGAGTCGAGTTACGGTCACAATTGCGCCTAAAGGAATGAGGAGGGGTGGACTTGTTCAAAATGCTCGAGAACAAAAGCGTATACTACAAAGGAAGTAGTAATTAAGATTAATATAACAAGAGGAGAGATCGATGCTTTTGCAGCGGGGGTGCTAACAGGGCTGACAGAAAACCTTTGTTTTTACAACACCAAAACTGCGTGGTACGTACCCATTCCTGATCAATACATTCTAATTCGTTTCAACGTACCTAAAACGTATAAATGATTACAAAGGATAACACATGAGTTTAGAAAAGTAATCTAAATGTATTTACTTTGCAACAAAATAAGTCATTCCATTATTCCACTTTTTTTATATACAGGGTGTTTTAAAAACATGGTATCAACTTTAAAAAGGTGTCACATAAAACTTTAAAATCTAAAAATTTTATAACTTTATCCGGTCGTATTAGGAGGGCGGCTCTACAATGGTTTTTATAGACTCAAGATAGTCTAACCTTCTAAAGGATTTTCTTACATAATTCGACTTCTATGTACTTTGTAGCGAGACGCTTGACCCTCACAGACCCCACCAGCATAATTTTGTGCATACATTATTTTTTAAATATAAGTTTATATTCACTTAAAATAATTGTATAGCATTTTGTCCTATAGCTTTTTTTTAAATACAGCTACTAAAAATCTATAAAAGGCTGTATTCAGAACTTTCCTCGCAAGTGGACATTGTGTATAAAATTTAAAAAGTAAAGGAAGCTAGAGGTAAAAATAGCGTTCCTTATAATATCCAAACAATAAAAAGAAACATTTTCTAATGCAAATTACAACAATTTTCAAATAAAAAAAAGTTAGCCACGGTGGGATTTTAACCACAGCACATGCCAATGCGATTTCAACTCCACGCATCTGATTCACGCTCTAATGGAGAGCCTTTCGCGTGTATGCTATGCGCAGCCATGTTAAAGGGAACGTAATTATGTTTGGCCATTTTTGAATTTTTTACATTTACCCTGTATCTTTTGGGTCCCAATTTCGTGAAGTGTGGATCTTGAGCTATGTGTAAATTATTACTTTTTTCTACTCATGACATTGAAATCAGTTATTTTGACATTGATTCCGGTGGTTGAAATCGTATTTCAACCACTAGAGATTGAAATGTTTTGACTACCGGGATTTCAAACTGCTTGACATTTTTATATTGACAAGAGAAATTACACTTTATGTTTATTTTGTTCTAAAGTGAATTAATTTGTGAAAATTTGTGGAAAAAATAGTATATGAAACTCGTGGCTGATAATATTTGAACCACTTGTCCCATAATATACTATTATCTACGTCCCAGTTAAAGCAAAAATTTACAAAAGATAAGGTGCTCAACCTGTATATTTTGGGTCCAAACTATGTCCTTTTCCTTCAAGGGTAAAACCCTGAGCAATTTTTAAGGTGCTCAATTTTTTCCAGTTTTATGTCAGGAAGGCAAACTATCGTCTTCCTCCAACAAATAGTGTTTGTGTGATACCGGCAATAAGCAGACCAACAGGGAACCGTGAAACGTGAAGATCTGAAGAAATCTCTGATTGTGATTTTTTCGCGATTACAATACTTTCTTCGCCTTTTAGACGAGGGAAGTAAAAATGAATGGTTTGCTTTAATTTTGTCTAAAACTAGTTGTTTAATTTTCTGTGCATTTGGTACATTTGTTATAAAAAAATAGGACTAGACTTTCTTCATACTAAAACAGTCAAGAAAGATTGTATTATAAAGTCTTTGAAAATAGTAGAATACCTCAGACCCGACCCGTGGATGCTGTAAGAAGTGAACTACCTGTTGACCGCCGGGCTAAGTTACTTTTGACCAGGGCATCTGTTTAAGTACTTCAGATAGGTATAATTAAGAAATTCAAAGATCTTTATTTTCTTATTCCTTCTAGACAAAATAGCAGAAAAATTATTATAACATTTTAACTCTTGGAAAACCACAATTCGAAATCTCCATTTTCCAACCGTTGATTAGAATATATTATTATATAGAGAAAGTCGACTATTTATGACTGCACTAAAGAAGAAAATTTCCGCCTGGGTACTTTCTTAGGCATAAAAAGCTTTGGTTACAAATTTTCTTGTTTTTAGAGGTTAAAAATATTTTATTTTTTATTTTCGTAGTAGTCTTGTTCGTATTTCTTTTATTATAAGCTCCTAAGGCCTGTTCCTTCTTCGAATTTTGCTCATCCTGCTTCTACGTTGTCACTCAATCTCTTTTTTGGTCTGCCTATACTTCACTTGCCGTTGGGTGATTTGTCTCTTGCGATTCTCACCAGTCTGTTATCCGTCATTCTATTTATGTGCTCATTCCATTCTTCCCTTAGTTGTAGTACAAATTCATTGATATTTAGTATGTTGCATGATCATCTTATATCTTCACTTCTTTATCTATTCAGTAGTGTTTTTCCTGAAATACGGCGGAGTATTTTCATTTCTGTGCCTCCGGTAGGCGTCTCGGTTTAGATGTGTCTGATCTCGCCTCAGCTGTCTATCATGATTGGCCTGTCGTTTTATATATTCGTGATTTTGTGTCTCGTCTAAGATGTTTATTTCGCCATATAACGTCATTAAGACACCCTGCTACCTTATTCGCCCTAGTTACTTGTTGCCGTACTTCATCTTCGACATTTACATAGCTCGTTATGTCTATACCGATACCAAGGTATTTGAAGCTTAGTTCTTGTTGGATAATCTGTCCGTCAACTTCTATCTTGCATCTACGAGGTCCTTTTGATGTAGTCACACTTTTTTTCGCTGAAATGGCCATTCGATTGTTGGTTATCTCCTAAAGTAGTTTGATAAAATACCTGGACAGCTTAAGTATTCCAATTAAGTGTATATCTCCCTTTTGCTTGTTTTAAAGCCATACGCTAAAATGTAATTAGGTAGAGATTTAGGGTACTGGTGCAATCAATAATTAGTGGGGTAAATAGTAAATACTGCAATCTGTAATTAAGTTATCCCAGTTCCAGAGAGCTTAATGTTATTTACTCCAAATAGACTGCAAACTAAGCTCTCCAAGCCATGTAATTCAAAACAAGAATTTTGTGGCGCTGTTCTTATTCCCATGTTAGATGGTTCTCTATTTGAAGGTAAATTAGTTCAGGACTAGCAACAGACAAATATAATATTTGCTGTGCACACATTCTTCAATTTAGAGTAGAGCTTTATAAACTTCTAGAAACAAACCTAACTAAACAGTCTCTATCCGGTTAAACAAATTTGGAATGCGGTTTGTTTGAGAGGGTAGGAGATTAGAAATTTCATCCATGGACAGGTTCATAGCAGCTTCAAGTGTGCTTAATTATAATGCTTGAATATCATTATCAACCTGCTTCTAAGGCAGTATATTCAACAGACAGCGAACGGAGTCACGCCAAGCGAGAAATTAAATTGAACATTGAAATTCGTGTAGCCGAAAACAATATTCAGTAAGTTAATCAATTTTTATTCCAATAATGTAAACATTTTACTAATAAAGGCCGTCGTTTCCTGAGTAAACAAAGTAGGAATTGACTTGCGATCGGGTAATTTCAGAGTTAGCTTTGTATAGTTCGCCTTACTGCTATTTTGCATAACTTATAGTGTGTTCCTGAATTGTGTGCCATATAGTTTTTGTTTAATTTCACGTTTACGACAAAAGTGCTCGAGAGAAAAAAGGTATACCCATCAGTTATCATTGACCAAGGGCAGGGTAGCAGCCAACCCCAAAATATTCAAAAATTAATTGCGAGAAAACTGTACATGGTGCCACGATTAAACTTACACATACATTAAGTTGCTTCATAACCAATCTAACAGTAGCCCTGCCAAACACTTGCAAGCCGTCGAAGGGGGTAGCAGCCAACCCCAAAATATTCAAAAATTAATTACGAGAAAACTGTACTTGGTGCCACGATTAAACTTACACATACACTAAGTTGCCCCATAACCAATCTAACAGTGCCTCTGCCAAACACTCGCAAGCCGTCGAATGGGTTGGCTGCTATCCCATTCGATGGCTTGCGAGTACTTGGCAGAGGCACTGTTAGATTGGTTATAAGGCAACTTAATTTATGTATTAGTTTAATCGTGGTACCATGTACAGTTTTCTGGTAATTAATTTTTGAATATTTTGTGGTTGGCTGCTACCCCCTTCGACGGCTTGCATGTATTAGAGCTTTTATTTAGTTGTTAGGATATTGTTGTTAATATAGATATTTATTCCTTATGTATTTCTGGCTATGTATGGTTTTTAAACTAAGGAAATCGAATAATAGCTTATACGTGGTATTGTGTGTGGCTATCTACATCTTTTGATTTTTTGGTTGCTACGGGTATCGTCGTTAAAATTGGCTGCTATCTTTTGGCTGCTGTTTTCACACCGCTTATTATGTGCATATATTGCAACTTTGGGTGCATATACTCCACAAAATTTATGCATATATATGCGCATATTTTCGTACATTTGAGTGCATATAATTATCAGCTTTAGCTTAAGAGTATTAGGTTAAGCTATTTATATTCAAAACAAGTCCACTTTAGGATAACGTATAAAGGGTAATTACCAATTTGTAATAACCCACGAGACATTTTTATGTATTTACACAACATTTACTGAATGTTAGTATGTAATGGCGGATTGTAAATTAATGGCTCAGAATTAAAAAAACCTAGTGTAATAAAAGTTTACTTTTTGCACTAAAATTAGTGTAGATGATCGACTTCTTATTGACATTAGCGTGCAATAAAATTTTTATAACACTAGTGTAATAAAAGTTAATTGTTGCATTAAAATCAGTGTAAAAGTAGGCACTTATAACATGATCGTAGATAAATTACATTTAAAACCTTCACTTTATAATTGTCTTAATAATTTTAAAAGTAAAGTCGTACAGCAAGTTGTATTACCTTGTAAAATGCATTAAGAAAACTTTGTTAATAGTTTCCAATTCTAGAAGCCATTATGGAACTTGAAGAAATTCTATCTCCATTGATAGTCTCCTTCCACAATAATTTACCACTTTTGTAAAATTTTATTTTAAAACGCCGTAATTGTGTTTCTATTAAATGTTTTTTCGTTTCATCCCAGTTTTTCTGTTATCAAATATAAATACAATAAAAAGACTTGACTGTAGATAAGGACTGAGTAAATCAAGATTTATTAAGTGAACATTCACTCCCATCCGCCTCACATAAATCAATTTGCTTTTAACGAAATACTGCTGTGGTTTCAGAAACAGAGCAATCAAGATATATTACTCGAATTAAGAAAGCTACAGCTATAATAACAGGTAAAACACTAAAAAAAATTGGTACAAATTAATGGTGCGAAATTGCCAGTCAACGTCTTATACCTAGAATTTCTAAATGATATTATTTTATTTGTCCTTGTATTTTAGATTTAACTATAAGTACAGTATACCACCAGATTGAGTTTACAAGTGTAAACCCTTTTTACATTGAAAGACTGTACAACAAAAAAATTAAATAAAAAGGAGTATCCTCTTGTAGACTCAATTCTGGGATATATCGTATGTTATATATTATTTAATTTATATTGATATATTTTTTTAATTTCCTAACACGAGTTCTCGTGTCTCACCCGTACCTATTTACATATTACGTATGTGTTTACGTTTATGGGTTAAATATGCCAACACGTTGCATTTAATAAATTATTTAGGACTGAAAACTACTCTAAATGCTCTTGGGAGATAAACTTTAAATTAATTGCGCTAGTTTACTAATATGTGTTTATTCTAACTTCCTACATTCACTGAATAATGAGCTTAATATGTTCCTATAAACAAATGAATTTTATTTATTTACTTTTATAATGCCCTTGACGTTGGACGGTTGATGATCCATAGATCTTCCACAGGTTTTAATGGCGTACGACTAACCACAAGTTATTGTACACAGTCATGTTTGGCTATCCGAATTGTGATGTAGTATAATAGTAAATAGCGAGTGTAAATTACTGCAAGCTTACTATCAATAGGAAGAATGTATTTTCGCAATGGAGTACAGAATAAATGATATAAAGTAAAAGTATGTATTTGTTCAATGAAATCAGTAAGAATTTAAAAAGAGTACTACCTGAATTGCGTCCTTTATTAATATAATAATTCACAGGAGCAGTAACATATCGTCATAATATATGCGGTATGACGTACGCATAGAAACTATAGATATATTAAAAATCTCTTGATATCTAATTAAACATGACATGTAATTTGCGATTTATGTCAGCTGAAAATCTAGCACTAATGTAGGTACAAGTTTTAATATTTTTTTGTAATATTCACCATCCAGTTGGTTGAATTATTTTTTATTTGGCGTCTATCCAAACGTCCTCCTGATATTTTTAACGATAAATATGGCAATAACAATCCCAAAAAAGGTACTAGAGCTAGCTCAGTGAGAAAGGGGGTTGTAGGCTGTAGTAAAAAGTTTTCTCGCGATAGTCAAAACAATCTAAACGTTGAGATAGGGGGACAAATCCTGGTAACTTGGTTAGGTGCCACCTGATATGACTGCCAACGCTGAAATGGAATCCCTCACCAAATACCTTCTCCACAGCTACAGAAAAATGTGCTCATACCCCAAGTGTGACTTATTTTGTTTTGTTCTCGCATTATTTTATATGTTAATATTACAAAAGTAAGTGCATAACTACATTCCGCTTTATAATTAAAATCACACGGCGTGAAATTTGTGAAAACTATATTAAGGTAACACACTAAATACATTCCGGCATGATAATCCAGCAACAGATCGCTTAAGGCGTTACACACAACATGCATCGCGTGATTAACGTATCATATTCAGAACGACGGTAGCTCACAGAATGCATTACTTAACCAATGTAACACATTCAATTTAGCTAAAAATGCAGCAATTTGGTTGGAGGCGTTGAATACAATACCAGTAGCTTACACTCGGCTGATGCGAAGAAGGGTGGACAGCGGACGGCACCGAGGACTTGACGAAAGTGGCATCGAGAGATGCAGTTGAAAGCGTCGATAACGGAGGGTGATGTACCGGAAGCCTTTATGTCTGCATTAGCGTATAACGTCGCTATACAATATGGTGATAGTAGAACGACAGAAGTTCTTCAAATAGCCGACCAGGGGTCGAAATTAAATTCCACTGTACAATATCGAGACGGAAAACGGAATTTTATAAATGTAATTTGTGCAATGGGAATTATTGAATTTGACTTCGAATTGTCACAAAACGCTACTTGACTGACAGTCTCCGCGCTTAAGTCCACGTGACGTTTAGCAGTCTTCTAAGCGCGTGCTTAAGGAAGATGTGGTGGTGGCAACTTTTAAAGTGACGTATGTTGAAATCGAAATGTCCTGCTTTTAACAAGATTATTTGCTGTATAGTTTCAATTTGACATTGACAAGTGTTCGAATACTTTTGGAAAATTTCGGATACTATTGCTTAACACTTTTGCCGTTTCTACTAGTTCGAATTATTTTTGGATATTTAACACTTGAACATATATTTATGTGGTCTAAATTAGGATCAAGAAGTAATGAATAGAATTTTTTTGAATGTGTATAAGGTCACATTCACACATTACTTGTTTGCCATACACCAAATGGTGCCCGAAGCTATATTATTTTTGTAACAATTTTACTGGAGTTATAGCAACGAAGAGATTCAGTATAGTTCCTCTTTGTGAATTTAGTATATCACTTTGGTGTAGTTTGTGGTGTAATCATATTGAATGTTCGCCTGTACTTTAGTAACGCATTGTTACTTAAAATTTTCTTGAGAGAAGTCTGCAATCAGTACTTACGATTTTTATGTATTAAGATAAAATAAAATTCAAGCCCGATCAATGAGCCAAATCCTCTTCTGCAATTGGTCAATTCAAATTAAATCGTTATTTAGTAGTTCCTCATACTTAATTCAGATATTTTAAGTTACAACTTTTACTCGATGTTAATTTTTGTTTCTATTAAATTGTGTTCATTCGAGAGCTAAGTCAATAATAGCAAATTACGGCTAAAAAGTATCTATAGAAGGCCAACAGTATTCTGCTACTATCATATTTGATATACCTACATCCTTGTATAATAATTTTTAGAAAAGCTGTATTTTCATGAGGTTTACCTTAAAAAATGGAGCCAATAAGCTTTCAACTGCTATTTTTACAACAAACCTTGTTCCTTTGTGTGTTTACTTTAAAAACAAATCTAGTGTATTCTGCACCCGGATTACTTCAAGTTGTTGACGTAAACTTAAAACCGGCTAAAGCTTGAATGTGGATTTAAGTTCAAAGAGTAGAGGCTTTAAAAGGGAACTTTCATAGGATGGTTTCTTTTTAGGGGCGTTTTAAAATAATTCAAAAGTGCCTGAGTATAAAAATATTACTCCTGGCTACTTTTTATATGTCTTACTTATAAAATGTGTGTTATACTCCAAAGCACATAGAGGAAAGAACCTGTGTATAAAAATTTCTAGGAAATAAATAGCAGGAAATGAATTTAAGTCTGAGAACTTTCTATATTTGAGGCAGATTTAGATATTAAGTTTTATTTAATATCCGCGAATTTGGGGTACCATATCAATAAAGCTTTCCTAAAACTTTTTTAATAGACATGTTTACATTGGAAATACATATAGTAAATAACCTACCCTAAAGAAGTTGTGGCGCTATCTGAAGATAGTTTCATTTCCAATTCTGTAGCTTTTTCTCGTTTTTGAAGTAGTGTTATATTTAACACAAAGAGTTTCCTGAAAAATTGATGATGAAGTCAACGGTGATCGTAATCAAATTTCTAGTTAAATCATTAGAAGTAGTAAAAGTCCTATTACAAATCCAATTTAAAATTTATCTCTATCAATTTGTGAACTACCGGTTTGCAAGTTAAAAGAGCCCAGAAGTAATTAAAATGACAATTCAAGACAGTGCCCTGTGCGAATTTACATTCTATTCAAAAAGAACTTTAGCTGTTCAAGAAGTTTGTACGGGACCAATTAAATAAATAGAACTTCCCGATTCGTCTGCCGTTTAAATATTACATGACGGATACACAGAATAATTTGCAAAAAGGTGAACTGTATGTAAATTCGAAAAAAAATTTAGACACACTTTTATAGAAATTTATAAAAATTTACATACAAATGGACCCAATCAACTGGTTTACGACTGTCATGCCAAAAAACCAAATGTATACATTTCCACCAATATGTCATAACCATCAACCCAGCCCCGAACTAAACATCAATGAGACAGCTGTAACTTACGTTAAATACACCCCATACTTAGGAGTCATTCTAGATAACAAATTCACGTGGAAATACCATGTGGATCATATAAAGAAGATAAGCTTGAGAAGAGTAAACATCATTAAATGTTTGGCAAACAGCAACTGGGGCGCAGAGAAAAACATGCTGCTGCGACTTTATAGGGGACTGATACGATCCAAAATAGATTATGGCTCAATGTTTTATAACTTTGCAAATACTACTATACTTAAAAAACTCGATGTTATCTACAATACCTGCATTAGATTTGCCATAGGGGCAATACGTACTAGTCCTATCGACAGCATGATGGTTGTATCTGGAGAACCCCACCTGAATACAAGACGATCCCAACTAACGCTTACCTACCTCGTTAAGATATCATCATCACCCAGAAACCCTGTTTACAAAATCTTAGATCCTAATCACCAACCTACCTATCAGCAAACCCATCTGCAAACACTTCGTTCCAATTATCAACGTCCCTTATTAGAAGACAATCTTTCCAAATTAAGAATCACTGAACCACTTAGCACGCAACCCCCTTACTGAATTCCATCTAAACCTGTTGTTAATCTATCTTTGACCTGTTATATTCAAAATGTTACATCCCCTCATATCTATACGACAGCATTAAACTCTATCTGTGTTGATTACAAGAATTATTTGCATATAACAGGTGGCGCAAAAGTAATCACCCTATCGGAACATGCTCTCATTTTTGCAAATGGCATCTTATGTCATCGCGACTTTGACATTCGTGAAGCAAACAGAAGCAGAATACACATAGACAAACCATGGATCGCTATACTCCTCAAAAACGCGAAATAATTTGTGTCAATGTTTTTGACAAATAATCGGTCAGTGCTTTTGGCTCCACGTGAAATTTGTTGTCGATTCCTTGGTCGTGTGGCATCAAATGTGCAAACACTGTGGCATTTAGCCACTCGCCTCGAGGAGACTGGCTCAATACGGGACAGTTTCAGACGTGGCCGGCCCCGGAGTAGCCGTTCGGTCTAGAATATCGCTGCTGTGGCTGCAGATGTCCAAGAGGACCCTCAAACATCCACCAGACGATAGGTCACGCACTTGGGCATCGGTAGACGGTCTTTACAGCGAATTTTGGTGAAAAACTTAAAGATGTTCTCTTATAAGTGCAACCGCACACACAGCATGAACGACAGTGGATATTCTGAAGCAAGCTTTTCCCGACCGGTTCATCTATCGTTTTGGAGACCTGCACTGGCCCGCAAGATCGCCCGATTTGACCGTTCCAGACTTCTTTCTTTGGGGTTTTCTGAAGTCACGGGTCTATACGAACAAGCCACAGACCTTGGCGGCCTTAAAAGAAAACATCTGACTAGAAGTGGAGAATCAATCGCCAGAAGTTTTGAGAAAAGTCATGAAAAATGGTGTGAAACGAGCCCGAATTTTCATCAGCTCTGGCGGTGTCCACTTGACCGATATTGTCTTCGAGACTTAATGGAAAAAAAAGTAAACGTCTAAATAAACATAATCAACAAACAGAACCAATTCTTTTCATTTACAAACAAAGTTACTGCCTTAGGAAATCGAGTGAGGACTTTTGCGCCACCTTGTATATACTAATGCTTCAAAAACTGGCGATGAAACAGGAGCAGATTTTGTGATCGGCAACGAAACTTCAAAATTATATTAGCAAAAGGAGTTAGCATATACACTGCGGAGTCATACAGCATCCAAATTGCTCTTGAACATCTAATAAACACCCTTTTAGCAAATTTCTTCTTCTCAGTGACTCGGTAAGTGCTCTAAAATCCTTGCTGAATTTAGTTCCAACAGATGCAGTACACCAAAAAATAAAGAATATTTTATACAACCTACAAACGCTGGACAAAAAAAGTGTTCATATGGATACCCTCCCACAGTGGCATCAGAGGGAACGGAAGAGCAGATACTGCCGCCAGGAGTGCTATCAGTGAACCACATACTCGGAAGGACCTAAAACCCACCGTAACAGATGCAAAAGAACGCACAAAACAAAGCATAAGAGAGAAATGGGAAACCCAGTGGTTAAACTACCAATTCCCTAATAAATTGCGCAGAATTCAAAACACAGTAACCCAGTGGACTGATCGACCAAAAAGAAAGGAACAAGTGATATTAAGCATCACCCATAACTACATCCTCTGTAAAGATGATCCTCCAGTATGCAGAACCTGCAATGTACCTGTAACAGTACCACATCTAATTCTAGAATGTCCACGCTTCGATCGCGGAAGATCAGCAAATGAAATCCCCTCCGACTTGGCAATCGCCCTAAGCAACGACAAGAAACAAGAAGATTTAGTAATAAGTTATCTTATTCAAACAGATTTATATAGACAAATGTAACATATTGTACCAACATGGAGTTAATGGCCTTGCAGTCGATACTCCTTAAACCAAATTATAATTTAAAAAAATATATTGGCACAACCTGCCCGATTTTAAAAAAATTACAATTTTTGTCATAACCGCTCAATCATTGACGAACGACCTAATATTATATGAAGGGTCTAATAAATCTAAATAACGTTTGTCAAAACAGTAACCGTCTTGGAGCTAGAGCAATGGCGAAAATTAATAAAGGGCGGGTCAGTCATTCCAGATGGCTGTAAACATAGTAAATTGAAAACCACATCAGAATGATTTTTGAGCAATCTTGCCTAAAATACTAATGCAAAAAATTGAAGAGCTTCTGAGCGAAATTGCTCATTTTTTTTGTATGTATAAGCCGATTTGTATTCGCTCTACCAGTAATAGGCGTTCAGTGGTCACGTAACTACTCTGTCAGATTGATGCACTGACAAAATTTTTGAACTATATAGCCTAACATAGCGAGTTTGAATTACGGTTCGGACAAAACTTTTTTAAATTGTCGAAAGAGGCTAATGCTACTTATTTCTTTTAGCCTGTAAATCAAAAATGTCACATTATCGGTGCTGTTCGTGCCATTCGTACATTCCGCTAATGGTACTGATAAAAGGTTAACTCGATTTTAAACCGTTTTTTTATGAACATCCACACGTTCTATTTCATAGAGCACAACGTTTATAAGGTTTCTATATAATTGATTTGAAACGTCAGAAACGTTACTTCATTGAAATTTTACTTTTTGGGTTTTCGGTCTCTGCGTTCCTTTGAAGTCGAAACATTTTGTGTTGTCGATGATTCGGGCAATCGTTTAAATTATTTTACAATATTTTATTTATATATTTATAATATCTATTATCATTCAATTCACTCACAGCAAAACTATCTTTTTATTTTGATTTATGTCGTCTGTGAATGTTGGTTGAAAAATAATTCGATCTCCTTCATAGGCATGAGCAATATAAGAACAAAGCATAACTCAGTGCAACCACATAATTTGTTCTAGCCTTTATATGATCGCAATTAACAACACTGGTCGAGACAATAAATATAGAGAAAAAGATCAACAACTAATCCCTTACGTTTTTATCCGAAAATCGTCTCTATGTACTTTTTGTCTCGACTAAAGTAGAGTTCCGTCTACTACTAATTAATCATAGCTTTAACCCGAATATGTAAAAGCCGTTTTAGCTTCGGAATTTTGGAAACATAGCAGATACCTAAGACAGCTTAGAAAATACTTTGCCTAAAGTAATGGTAAAATACTCTGCAATTTCATCACGTCATAGCATAATTTAGAAACTAATTTTGTTGGTTTTTTATAAACTCAAGTGATTTTTTTTTGGCGATTCTTTCTCAGTTTTACCTTTTCTCTCCTTTCTTCTAAACTTGTTACTTCTCTAGTCTAAAAGATGAAGGAAGTACTGTAATCCTAAAAATACATCTTCCAAGATTTCTTATGATCCACGTTTCAGGGTCTCTAGATGCCGAAACACATGTTTTCTCAATTCCGCCCGTCTGTCTCTCCGTCCGTTGACGGTACAGCTCAAAAACAAGTTGTTGGTGAAAGCGGTTATTTTACATGCAGATCATAATATATGTCTACCTAGCATAAAAAAAATTCGGTTAAATATATTCAAATATACACCTTTATTCAATAAAACTGTATCTATTTTTGCTTTAACTCGGGAATAGATAAAAGTATTCACTTGCACATAGCTCAGGTTTTACCCTTGACAAAATTGGGACCCAACCTATACACGGTAAATGGGCAACAATAAGCTGTTGAATATAATGCAGTTGTAGCGCTGCGATATAAGGCACAGCTGCGTGGCAGGATGCGATCGACGGATGCGCTATGCGCGGCCTTCTTCCTTCCCATTGAAATCCCTTTCCCAGGCTCTGAATTCGCGCTCAGTTCAAATCCCGTCTTCAGTACTTTTATTTTAATTGCAAATTAGTGTAATATGCATTATGCATAAGTGTTTAATTTTATTGTATTAGTAGGAGCGTTCAGATATTTTTACCTCTAGTTGCCTTTGATTGTTCAAAATATTTAGTACCACAGCTTCCACTTGCAAAAGAAGTTCTGAGAAAGGCTCTTTTCAAATTTTTTATATAGCAATTATAAACAAGCAGACAGTTTTCGTATTTTATGTTTATAGGAATACCATACCACCCAAGCATATTTTTAAACATTAGAAGCATTGGCACTGTTAGAATATCGTCTACCTTCTATGAAAGAAAATCTAATAAAAAAATTATCAAAAATCTATTATGACTGTGGAACATGTACAGTGGAACAGTGTAAAGACACAAACCCATAATAAGTGAGAAGATGAGTGATTACTGAATTGCACCTTGCATAGCTGTAAAACGCACTATTGCTACAAAAAAAACAGGACTAGGTTTTTTTAGCCGCCTAAATCCGAACTTTTAGCTGGCAACTGAGATGTGAATAAACTTGGAATTATTTAAAAACTTCACGTTCAATAATGCCTAGAATGAGTTTAGTTTCAAAAATTAGGATTATTTCTTGCTTAAAAAACGGTAAAACTATTCGGAAAATTGCACATTTATCTAGTTTTATAAGTGGGTTGTATAGTTAAGTAAAGTTTTTGATATTGAAATTTGATATGACATATGACAGGTTTGAAATATTTCCATGACAGTTCAAGTTATTTCATCAACTCAAAATTTAAAAATGCACGGCTTCTGGATTTAGACTAGTTCTTTTGATACCACTAGTACATACATTTTAAAATTACATGGACAATTAGCGCAACAGTTGATTGCGTTGTAAGTTTCCCGCCGCTTTTATTTATAACCGTCATTTAGATCAACATGACAAATTTGTAGCCAATGACAGCCAATTTAGAAAACCATTAAAAAACTTTTTGGACGACGTTATATTCGAGTATAGAAACAAATTGTGAGGATTTTAGCGTCACTTTGAAACAAATTAGCATAAAAACTATGTCGGTTTGTATCTTGAAATTTTAGAACATTGCGCTGTTACTTACGTTACAATTTAAATATAACTAAAGTTCGGCAATGTATGATGTACCAGTGTGTAAAACAAACACTTTTCTGTATCAGTTAACCAAGATTGAAAAGCATTACCATTTTTATTTTAAGGATATGTGAATGTACGAGTGTGTAAGTGAAAGATAGCGGGAGCTAATTACCTGGCATTAATTGTAGGCGATATTTTGTGGTTCATGCACCAGCAGCAGATAACATATGTACAGGAACTGAGATCGCGAGTATCTGCCATCTTATTGGCTGACCCATTAAAGCAACGGGATCTGCAGCTACCAGCAGCAGCGTACGTTTGTACAGTGACGTAGAACACGTTAGGCGAAACATGTTATCTTTAAGTGATTCAATTATCTCGGGGAATTCTAAAGTGTTTGGTTTTCAATAATTATCAATCACTCCTTTTAAGACGCAACACTCATAGTATTTAACGTAAGAAGTAAGTTCTTTGACCTTTTCTTTTAAAAGCCTATGAACCGACGAAATGTAAAACTACCTTGATGTTGTTTATAATTTGAGATTTGTAATTAAATTCTTTATTTATTAACCTCGAGACAGCAAAGTTATACTTATTGAGAGTCATGCTAAACCATCATAGAGTTGTTGTAGACCAAATAAGATGTGCTTGTACTATCTTGATTAACTAAGAATGGCCCTTCATTTTCTTAGCATTTACAGACAGATAAGGCAAATATAGCCCATATTTTATGTCTAGCAGCAAGCTCTCCAGTATTAATTTTTGTGTAGTCATTGTCATTGTCAAAGGGTTCGTCATGTTTAAGTATTCCTAGATGATGAAAAATATGTTTTTTTTTTAATTCCGTCTGTCTGGCTGTTAATCTGTTTGTCTGTCCGCATCTATCTTTCTCTATCTGTCTGTTGGCCCGGTGGCAGTATAGCTCAAAAACTAGTTGTTGGACGAAGACGATATTTTGCATGCGAATTAGATGTCCACGGGACACGAAGCTGAATAAACTTCTTGTAAAATATATACAGGGTAAAGACATTAAAAAATTCAATGTTTGTTTCTGCTTTAACTCGAGAACTATTAGTTAAATAAAGGCAATAGATTGTACATAACTCATGTTCTTACGCTTGACGAAAATAGATATATTTTGGACTCAACATATACAGAGTGTACTACTCAAAAAATTTTAATTCTTTTTTTCTTGATATTTTTAAAGTTTTTAGTTTCAAAACTTCTACTTCAGAGAGAAGTTCTGAGTAAAGCCTTTTACTAATTTCTTTATAAGTTAGGCAATAATTTTATTCGGGGGTGGTTATATTTTAGAGCTCCTGTATTTAGAATATTTTTTAGTATAGTTAGATAAGTTTTTTCTGTGTATAGAGTATGAACGACAACGAAGTAATGTCAAGTAACAACTATCACAATCTTTCCATATTTAACCAGTGAAAAAAGCAAGTCCAATAGAATTGTTAGTATCGTGTAGTGTGTTGGAATCATTTATATGAACGCGCTTGGATAGATAAAATTTAATTGAGAGGGGGGAAATCTTAAAAGCAATACTTGTAATCATAGTAACGAATCGTCCTTAGTTTCCGACATACGACCTTAGCGTACGTGTCAAATGGGCATTTCTAATAGTACAACTCGTGTTCTTGGAAAAGTTGTCCCTGCGATGGTTTCCGCTACCTTTCGCAGAGTTTGCGATCATATAAATCCTAACAATTTATAAATCCATTCGATGATATCGCTCAGATAGAACGTAGATTTTTGAAAAATATTTTTCTTCACCAAGGTTCGAACTCGAGACAGCCCGAATAGTAATCCAGTACTCCTACCGCTGCGTCATCGAGCTTCTGCAAAAATTAATGAATTAGATATTAATATTCAGAAAAAAAACTTTTAAAATTTAATATTCTTCCGTAAATGTACGTTTCACTTCTTACCAAATAAAAATCTTTTGTTAAAAGTGCTTTTGAAACTTTTTATTTTGAATTTGTTTAATATTTAATATGTAACCATCTTGCTCCTTTTTGAAGTCTACTTGCCCTCACATCTCTCCTATCACAGTGTGCAGACCATATTTAAGTCGACGTTTACAATGCAGCCAATAAATTCTTAATAACGTGGAAATGGATGTGGCCAGGATGCCAGACGAACAATCTTGCTTATGTATATTCCGATAGCGTGTCGAGGGTGTGGTAAATATGAAGTGAGGTATAAAATTGCAAATTGCGTGACAGGACTGAATTATTACTAATACAAGAACGCTGAGCATTTAGTGCTCGGAGACGATCTTCATTACTATTAATGCATTCATACAGTAAATTATGGTTCTTGTGACGCAGAATGGCGAACGCTCGACGAAATGAAATATAGGAGAGGACGGAATAAATGATCATCGGATGGAGATCAGCAAAAACATTACGAATTCAGAAGTTTCGGAAAGCTAGATATGAAATTTAGACAAATGTGTTTTAAATTTCCCTTTAAGTCGTTTTGTTTGTGTAAAACCACCAGATCGTAGTATGGGGGGAAATAACACTCGCTTCTATATAAACTCTCCCGTATGGATACAAGAGCGCATCTTATGGTTTTCAGGAGCAGCGTACGCTCAACGCTCATAAAGGATATGACATTCACGGCGTTATTCAGAACGACGACATGTTTTTCAAGAAGTTCTATTTTTAACTCGAGCACGTTGCAGTAGGTATGAGAAGTTGGAGAACTGAGTACTCTACAAGATCCTTTCAATATAGTCACAACAATAGATATGTAGCAAAGCTGCTTATATCCCCATTTTTTAAATTATTAGTATAGCTAGGAACATAAATTATATTTTTGTCATGATATGCAGACGAGGACTAAAAATGTTAAGAGCTCATTATATACATCAATTATAGAAAGACCTTCAACTACATTAAGTACCTACTCTATCTTATGCTGATGAAGTGAAAGTAGAAATACATTATCAATTATAAAACTTTAATAACCGCTAAGAAGCAGCTGTTATGCACAAACACTGCTAGTTTTGACCCAAATGCTGCATTAATAAAGTCTACATGCTTGTGATTCTTATTAAGCTTTCCTTCTTTCATAATAGTTTGTGGTTAGTGGTTTGTGGATATTGATGATTTTTACTTGAATGTATTTTTGATCTTCGTCTATTTCCTGTCAATACATCTTATCCCAAAGATGTCGAAGTTGATTCTAATTTCTAATTTTCCTTGCAAAATGCCTTCTATTCGGGTCTGTTTTTCGTTTTGAGTAGGGCCTAATTCCAGTCCAATCCCCTATTTCTTAAGGTTTATTTTATAGCTCCAGTCCACGTTTTCCTGAGTCTTCCTCTTGCTCCGTTTGTGTACATCCCCGTTTTTGTTAATCTATTGATTGGAAATTAGATGCCCCATCCATCGTGCTGGTTTCTTTCAATTTTTGCCTACAGAAGACCAATTTCTAGTCTTCTGCTCTGTTTTCTTTTAGTCACCTTTGCTCTTCGCCTGACATTTCATTTCAATAGCTTGAAGCCTTTGTTGTTGCTTTTTAGAGAGAGCCCAAGGTTCACTGCTGTAAGTTACTATTGGGACACAAACTGCATTCTACATAGCCATCTTTGTTTTCTTTGACTGCGTACTACAGTTTTTCCTCGCCACTTATTTTTTCGTTAAAGTCACTGTCTATTTATAACTTCAAGGAAATATTTAAAGTTCTACACTTCGTCTATTTTCGCCCCATTCAGCAAAATATTAATATTTTCGGGATTTTTCCATTCGCCTTTACTTTTCTCCTCTATGGGTTTATTGCCATCCCCTTATCCTGTAAGGTTTCATGCCAAATTTGCAGCTTTCGTTAAAATTCTTGAATTGACACTGATAGTAATGCTACGTCGTCCTCTAAGGCAAGATGCGAGTCATATACTGGTAATAAACTTCAGTGGCCTACATGGAGTTTATTGGTAGTTACTAACTTTCTTCAAGACTTCCTTCATTACAATTATAAATAAAAGAAGGCTCAAAAGTTTCTCTTGCTTGACACCAATCACTGTTTGGAACTCGCTGTGCCCAAACAATTTCTAATGTTCATCTAAAAAATTTTCATCTCTTGAATTAATCCCTTTCTCTTTTGTAATACGTCCCATATCGTTTCACTGAATAACTTGTCAAAAGATTTTTCGTTCAATACTTTTCACTTATATCTATCTTAGGGTGACTATTGATTTTTGATAACGTTTAAGTCAGTTTGGGCTTAAATACTTTTGATCGATCCTGTTGAAACCATTGCTTTAGAGAAAACGTGGATATTAATTCAGAATTATACGACGTAAAAGAAATTTTAAGTGAATTAAATTAATGAAAATAACATTCACATAGAACCGAACAGTATTAGGCTTGTGCCAGGTTAACTTTAATCACTTGAAGCGAATTCAGTGCGATCTGACGAAATGTGCATTAATATTTTAAAGTTGTGTAAACCAATGCTGCTGCCATGTATCATTAAATGGGGTTTGTTGAACAATACTTTGCCTAGCCCTGGGAAGTGTAACACTAAACAATTTTTAAAATCAAAGAAAAATATAGATAAAAATATCTTCACCTTCGTAATAATACTGAAACAATAAAAGGGAACTCTTGGTAATACGAACTAAATCAATTTCAAATTAAAAACATACCGGCGATGGGATTCGAACTACATAGCATGCGAACACGAATTTAAATCTGGAGTCTCATCCACGGACCCATCGAGGATCTTTCCCGGTTTTCGGATGCGCAGCTCGATTTAACGCAAATGACTTATTGTTAAAACTATTTTACTCTTACGACATTACCGTGTTTCTGTTGTGTCCTATTTTAGTCAAGTGTAAAGCCTGACCTACGTGTAAGTTATTACTTTTAACTATTTCTCAGTCAATGCAAAAATAAACAAGGAGTTATTTTTTTAAGGTGCTCACCTCGTCTATATTTGTCCTTCCTGTCAGGTATATATATACATATAATCGGCATGCATGCTTTCTCCAACAATTAATTTTTGAGTTCTACCGCCAACAGGCAGACAGACAGACGGAATTGAGAAAACCTGTTTTCGGCATCTAGGGACCCTGAAACGTGAAGATCTTAAGAAATCTCCGGAGGTGATTTTTTCGCGATTATAGTACTTCCGTCGTCTTTTTATATGCATGAGTATTATATATAAGATGATTTAAGTATTAATCGATTTATTTTTTTAGTTTCTATAATTGTTCCTCTATATTGTTTTTAATTAGTCTTCTAATTTAATTAGAGTTTTACTAGGTTAAGATGGTTTAGGGTGAGTTTCTTATTGTTTAGTAATTTATTCTCAGAATGTACAGTCTTATAATGCTGGTATGTTAACTGCGCTTTCAAATCGTATTGGGGATGTGGCATTATTAATTTCTATTGCTTGACGAGACGAGAAGTAGAAAACAAAATTCATTAGAATCCACGGAGAGATAAATCAATCTACAGTTAAGGGGTTACTTAAAAAAATGAATTAATGCCGTACATGCAGTGTGCATGGAGACCTAGTCATAAGTGAATGCCTACCTTGATAAACGTATGACTTTATGAATTTACTCCAAAATTTGTACAATTACTACGCACGTGAGATTGCCAATTGCAATTGTATTTTACAAAATAATATACTTACAGCCAAATATAATAAATGTATAGGGAAATTTTATTTTCTGGCCGATCTAGATTTACGAATTGAAGCTGATTTAGTCAACAAAATACAAGATTACTCCGCACAGTCTCAAATAATGCAATAATATACAAGCCGCTCTACTTAAAAATCAATTTTTAAACTGAAATAGGAAAAACGTATTTATGTCAAAAGTGACGCTGACTAAGTACATACGCTGTACCAAGTTTTAAAACTTTATCATAAAAAAATAGAAAAGGAACAAAGTTACTCGCAGGAGACTCGTATCGTCAAATTTAGTACTATAGCTGTTCACGCCGATTTTAATGCGTAAAGGAAGCTATTATTTAACACTTTCCATACTTACATATAAATGTATAAAAATATGTTGTTAGTGCATCCTTTCCAATAAAAACTTTATTGCACAGTTCCACCATCTTATTGCACACTTCTGTCAAAACCACTTATTAAATTTGGTGATGCAAAACAATGAAGTATACCTAACATAATTTTTAGTGAGTTTTAAATTTAAAACGAAGCTGATATTTTGTAATTTCTCTTAGCATAAATAAGTATGTGGTAGTAGAAAAAACGATGTATAAAACTCCTATGTGAAACCTCTGTTTTAAAGAATTCATCTTCAGCTCATTCTTTAAACTTTGTCAGGCTTACAAAAAAGTGTCGATTTAGATACTCGTTATATAAATAACTATTAATTGTACTCTAATATAAACCTAAATCATATACCGGAAAGTAGTATTTAATACATCATAAAATAAACAAGAATAAATCAACATACAAAGATCAGCTCTCTCCTTACTGTTACTATTAATTACTGAAATACGTAAAACTTTAATATTCACGGTATAGTTTAGTCAATCTAAATTTCTTTGGAGGCACTATAAAGCTTAATTTGGTCCTAGTTTTATGAGATTATACGAGAAATATTAAGCTATGGATACGGTCATGGTCCTATTAGCCTGCTCTTATAAATGGAAATGAAACGGCAATGTTATTTTACGTTTGTGAAAACGGTAATGTGAAGCTGTAAGACGATCTTTGCGTTAGAATTTAGCTCTGCAATTAAGTAGATACTGCAAACTACCTTAACAATCTGCTGTTTAAAAGCGGATGAAGAGTATCCAAGCGTATAGGCGTTAATAAGTTAAATCACTGAAAATAGAGTCTCTAGACCTTTCGTGCCATAGAGATCCTATTTTTGTTCTGTTGATTAACTTCTTTAAAAGGAGTATTTGTAAAAAAATATCTTAATTTTAGAGACTTTCAAAGAGAATATAAATATAGCTATAGTAAAGGTAACAATGAACGCAGTTAATTACGTTTATGGCAATCCGAATTAGAGTTTCACGTTAATGTAATTATAAAACTAATTGTACATCCTTCAATCTACATACTCAAAGTATTCGGTTAGTATATACATTGATATCCCTTCATTAAATTAAAATTAGTTTTAGATTACGATATTTATAGTTTTCACGTCAATTTCCAAAATTGAATAGATGCATAATATAGTTACCAAAAGGCAAAATACCCGCCGTTCATTTGAAGTGGATCATTTAAATAAACTAGTTTCAACGACTTATTTCTAACAAGTAGTAGTTTACGATACATGTGCGTAAAGCTAGTCGTTAGTCACGAGTGGGGCAGAGTTAAAACGAGAGTGACTAAAGACGCTTTACTCATGTGTATCGTACAATATCTTATCTACGATAGAATCAAGAATATTTAAATATAAATTAGGATTACTAGCAAACGGTCGTAATTTTACGTAGTTAAAAATTTTGAAAAACGTTGCTACTGACGTCGTGCCTAATGAAATCTTTTTGTGTTATTAAACAGTGGTTTTATAAACTTAAAACCGCCAAATAAAAGTAAATTTTACACACTGTCGAAGATAAATATCGTTTGTTTTATTGCCAAGAAGCCAGCTAGCTACACGTTATTTCTCAGTCATATAATTTTTCCAAAGTAGGCGACAAGTCAACAATACATAACTTGTAGTAAAGCAACTTTATTTTTTAGTGTTTTGTGTGTTTGTTTCATAAAAAGTGATCAATTAGTAATTAATTATTACTGCTTTAAACAATTTCACTACGTCGATTAGACTTTTCTACAAGTTAGGCATTGTGAACTTATCGCCTACTTATTAAAAATGATATGACTTAAAAATTAGATGTGGCTACTTACTATTTTTAAAACAGTAGTTAACTCGATTACTAGCCATAATACAAAATACACTTTACCATGAAAAGGTTAGAAAAATGTCGTAGAAACTAGTTTCTTTAAGTGGCCCACTTCAAATGAACAGCGCTGTATTAAGGGGTGTTTATAAGATTTTAAAGTATACAGGGTGTATTCAAATGAAGTAGCATAAATAAGTCAGCCTCTTAAAGTTCAAGGAGAAAAACATATTTAAATAAAATAATCAAGAATGCCTTGACACAGAGTACACATATTTGGCAGACGTAATTATCTATTTTTAAGCAATACAGTTTGGAAATTGATGCATAGGAGGCGTTGTTACAGCCAATCACTGCTGTATTTTTTGGTCGCAATATTGTGTCCCACCATGTATCATTAAAACGTTTAGAAATTGTTATAGACCAATTTCTGTTGCTTCTATTGTTTTTGACTGGGCATCAAGCTTGTTTCGAAAGATAAAAAATTCTCGAAGAATCATTTTTGTTATTAACGCTTTCATTTTCAGAAAAGCCAGTTAGTAGTTAATAACAAATATTAAATGAATGAGAAACATGCTTGTCCCAGTATTTTTATCTCCGGGGACAAGTACGAGCGCCAATAAAAAAAACTAAAGAGCCAGAAAATCTGTAGATGAAATACGTCTATAATAATTTCTAAACATTTTAATGGTACACAATATTGTGACCAAAGCATACAGCAGTGATTAGAATGTCCCTGAGCATTTCCGAATCATTAAGATAGTGTATTGTTCAGCAATTGATACTTACGTCTGTCAAATGTGGGTCCTAATTCATTAATTTAAATATGTTTTTAGTCTTGACCTTTAAATGTCTGTCAGTCCTCAAATGTGTGACTTTGTATTAAAGTATGTTTCGCTCCTTATATTGACTCAAGGATTCACCTTAACTATTTAGCAAATTTTAAAAATAATTGCAAATATTATAACAACAATTTAAGATTATTCTTAAGTATCCACTCAGGCTACTGCTATGTGATTCTTATTACAGTTTTAAATTCAAAATATGACATTTATATTGAATATTTTTATATAATATTTTATCCAACCCCTCCTAGTTATAAGGCTATTACTAGATCGATTTTAGACCTTTAAAGTGACCCATAACCCACTAGTGAGTTAAACGATAACACACTAGTGAGATAAACACCATGTCACTCACTACTGTATTGTTGGTAGCACTGTCAGGCTATGTCAAGTTCGAGATTTGCAGGTTAAGTTTTGCGTCAGTCTGTGTCAAATAACAAACAAAAACTAACCTACTAACATCAAATTTGACATAGATTGACTATGCACTTCAGTGCTGCCAAACGTATAACAAGCATCACAGGCGACTCTAATTATAAACTTATTTGATCTCTCGGTACCTTACAATTTGTCACTATGACTTTTCACAGCTGTCAATACAAAATATGTTTTTTAAGATATTTATTGAGTTGTTGGATAAAAATTTGAAGGGCCGCGCTTGTATTATTGAAAATAATTTATTCGAGAAATGTCCCTTCTCGGCCTGGCGGCTTCGACAGTTCAACTTTTCTCTCGTAGATTATTTGTAATATAACACACTTATTCCAAAAACGATTCTATTAGAACAAAGCAGTCGTTTATGTTCTATACGTTTCGATATTAATTAATCAATTACTCGTTACTCTTTCAAGCGAAAAAAATTTTTGAACGCATTGAGGAAGCAAATATAGGTTTAGGAGGAAATTATGCATTTCAGCTTAATATTACGACCGCCTTGTTCTACGGATGTCAATCCCTCGTGCGACATTGAACATCGAAGTACCGAAATTACATTCAATATATCATCTTTCTGTTTGTGTATCTACACAAAATGCAAAAATTAATATATTACCGTTATCGTCCGTTTTGAATGCAATTCTTATTTTAAACATCTTTTATACTTTGGACCTTACATACAATTAAATTTAATCGGTTCATAGCAGCTCTAAAGAATTCCAACTTTTCCCATGCTTTTTCATAGTCGATTGAACTCTAAGCTCTTAGTTGTAAGTGGTAATTGCATTGAATCTAATGACTCCTGAGAATTGGAGAGTGAAAGCGTACAAGTTACAGTAATAATATCAAATAGCCCCTAAGTATATACGAAAATACTTTCCAGACTTCGAAACAAAATTACTCTTGCTGTGTAACATCCCCACTGGAACGCGAGAGGTGTTTCCTAGAAACGAAACTAATTCTTGAAAATAAGGAAAATCGTATTAATGTCCGGAGGAAGTCAGTCGAGTGGCATATGATTTCGGTCAACTAATTAACAGTATCTATCAGAATTAGTTTCTGCTGACCTTCACGGTTGTTGGGTACTCGTTGTCAGCAGTGTTAAAATTTCCATTGCAGGATCATCAACATCTCTTCTTTGAGAAAGTGTTTAGGCATTACGACTTCACGGTTGCCAAAGCCGGATTGGGGTATCGAGGTCAAGACTAGTGGAATTGCTGGAGTTTGAACTCAGATTTTCTGACCCGGAACCAGAGGCTCTCACCTCATAGCCACCTCCACTGTTGGGTATTATATGTTAATATCACAGCTACTTGTCTCCATTTCATATAATTGGACAAAAATGTGAATGCGATACTACTAATCGAATATAAGTACTCCATTGCCATAAAAGCAAGGTATATCAGTAGAATACGCATGTATTAATTGGTTCCCATTTTGATAATCAAAGACGTTCAATGGGTATTGTAATACAAATTATATAATGTGCAGTAGCACGATAAGTACTTCGGATTTGACGGTTATATTGCGAAAAATTGTTACTTAGTGGCAAAGACAGACACGATATGTCACTAAGCAGGAAGAATGAGTGATAGAACCCACAAAATCATAAGTTCGAATTAGAGATGGGCGCTTGAGCGAGTCTTCACAACGTCAGGAACGTTTCGCGCTTGCTTTAAACACTCACGTTCACGCACGCTCACGTTCACCCACCTTCACAGCTTGACCTCCACTCACGACGTGACCCGCAGCTTTTATTTAAAAATTCAAATTCAGATACAACAGAATGTTCAAATTTAAAACCTACGAAAGACCTGCAACAGAACTGAAAACTCTAAAATAAAAAATTTTTTGTACGTGGAATAATTTACGTCATAGGTTGCAGTCTGAATAGTAGACACAAAAAGAAATAAATGAAAATTTACTACAATAGCTTACAACAAGGTGTTACGTTTAATTTATAGTTTCGCATGCTTTAGTGAAAATTCATTAATTGAATTTTATTAGTAAGCATTTTGTTACGTTTAATTTGTAGTTTCCCATGCAATACTTCGAATAATTAATTAGATTCTACTATTTTCACTTATTCTCAAAAATCCAGTACATTTTTACCTAACCAGGTAGGCAACCCTATTCTCTTCTTGTGTTAACAAATTTCCAGTCTGAAATTACAGTTATACTATCAAATGGGAACACTACACATTCCAGTAGTTTTTCTGTGGTTCCTCTTTTCAGATTTGGGAACTGTTTCGATAACTGGAGTTGAATGGAATGCGACGGAATTTCTCGGCCTTTTCCATCCTTACATTTGTGCAATTAAGTTGTGTGCCCCTCGGCTTGGTGCTTCCGAAGCCAATTGGTTTGGTTAGCTTCATTTCGTGCCGAAGGATCTAGAAGCACAAAAGCCCTTTGGAAGTTCGAATAATTGGTTGCTGTAATAATTCTTATGTCTGACGCTTCGGCGGAACTTTGGGACCAACTTTCGTGGCTTGCACGATCACTTTCGGCTGACTCGTATCACCAGGTTAGTTTTCTTTAGCTCCTGCCTTTTTCTCGAGCGCTTACCTAGAAATGTGTACATTTTTAGCCATTTTCCCTGAGCTTTGCAGCTACTGGGAAACATTTTGCGTTGCACCCATTGGAATCGCTACATACTACTTGGGAACGCCACCTGCTCGTGATTTAATTGCTCGTCCTCTGGCTCCGATGCAAGGCACCCGCGTTAGCCACTCCTGCAGTCAGTAGCTGGCGATACTTCCTCCTTGGACCCCTCGCTGTGTTCCCCAAGTGCTGGAGATGTCACCTGCAGCTCCGAGCCCCTGTCACGTGCATCCCAAGTCTACAAGTATTATATGTATTTAAATTAGGTGTGTAGATCCGAGCGAAACTGCTCGCTTTTGTGTTTAGTAGCATGTACTTAATGCTAGCTGCATAACTGTGCTTATTAGATTATTGCATGGCCCTTTTTTTCGGTCAATAGCTACGTCAGCTGCTTAACTGTACATTAAATTATAGCATGGCCCCTCTGTTGTGTTGATAGCTACGTTTTATGTAGAGTATTAGCTGCGATTATAGTGCATGCCCCTGTTTTAAATGCGGAATTTGCTTAGAATGCTAGCTTATAAATTAATTTACTTACACCGGCTGTTTGGGCCGCGATGTCAACTTTAGGTTGCGCGGGTTGGAGTCCTGTAATGTATTGGAATCTCAGTTATTCTATTAAGCTACAGTAGGACGTTTGGACTTACCTGTGGTACGTATTAGCTGTATTTTTCTAAGGAGTCTTCACATTTGAGCACGAGTTCATTTTTGAGGTTATTTACTGATACGAGCACAAGAAGGTATATGTTGCTAGACAACACTTTTAATTCCTAGATATAAAAGGATTTTTACGTTTGAGGAGTAAGTTCCACTTGGTCGCCTATGGACGCAGACACGCGATTGACTGTAAACACAACATGCACAACACAAAACAGGTGCGCCATCGCTGCACAATGACCTACAGCTCGAGCTCTAGATCTTCCACATGGGTGGGCAGCGGGCGAGCTGGTCATTCTGCAGTCTTTTATTCGTCACTAAATATTTAACGCCTTGGAAATTTTCACTCAAGGTCGCTCACGTTTACGGCCCGCTTTATTTGTTGGCTTCAATTTTCGTCAAGAGTAAAGTTTGAACTATGTGCAATTTGTTACTTTCCTGTATCTCAGTTAAAGCAAAAATAAAGATATTACCGGTGATGCGACTCGAATTCAGCGCCTGCGAACGAGTCTGTCCACTCGATTTCTTTGTTCGGCGGTAGTTTACTGATAAAACACTCGTTCGCTTAAAGAGACACCGAGAGTGCTAGAATGAATGCGTTGCAGCTATATTTAACGTAACGCACTTATTCGTTGCTGGTTTTTGTATCTTACAACATTTATTCTGTATCTGTTGGGTCCCATTTTTACCGAGAATAAAGCCTGCGCTATGTACAAATTATTCCTTGTATCTATTGCCAAGTTAAATAAAAAATTAACAGCATTTTATTTTTGAAGGTGCTCTCCTTGTATTGTCAGAAATTTTCTCGGTTTCATACCAAGTAGATACATAATGTGTATGAAAAATATCGTCTTCCTCCAACAAATAGTTTTTGAGTTATACCGCCAACAGGCAAACACAGATAATCGGAATTCAGAAAACCTGTTTTTCGTTATCTAGGGACCCTGAAACGTGAAGATCTGAAGAATCCTAGGAAGGTAATTTTTTCGCGAAGACAATATTTCCTTCGTATTTTAGACGAGGGAAATCATAATTCCTGTAATACGATAATAACCCGTATAAGGAACTAAAATTCACTTGCAGCTATCTGTTACACAGGAATATTTAAAATTAAATAAAATAATTGCCTCAAACGGGATTTCTATTCTGTGGGCCATTGAATTTCTTTCATTTTCCACTACCGCATTTTTAACACAAAACTTGTCCTTGAGACGAGAACAAAACTCGAAATCACGTAACAAGGTTATGCTTACTCCCGCAAATAAGCGGTTATGTACACATATTGCCGTCTATAAAAACATTACCGTATTAAGGGCTTGCAAAGAATGATCATGTACGAACTTGGAACTTTTAACAAAAACCTGTTTAAATCAGCGCATATTTCAGTTTGCCTGTAAAAGTACGGACTTGTAAGACATTGTATGTGTCTTTCTAATACACGTGGATATTAGACAAAGAAAGCTTGTAACGTCGCTTTAACAGAAATTCTTGTGGTGTAAATGGCCCTTAAGGTAATTTTCAAATCCAAAAAACATTTTTCGTTGATATATTTTAATTTAATATAGATGTTTGGTATATGATAGAGTAGCTATAGAATTTGGATGTCTTTACTTCCCTCGTCTAAAGGACGAAGGAAGTATTGTAATCGCCAAAAAATCACCTTGCGAGATTTCTCCAGATCTTCACGTTTTAGGGTCCCTAGATGACGAAAAACAGGTTTTCTCAATTTCGTCTGTCTGTCTGATTGTCTGTCTGTTGACGTTATAACTAAAAACTATTTGTAGGAGGAAGACAATATTTTGCATGCACTGTTACCGTTGTTACCGTTTCTCTGATGGTAAGGGCGGTAAACAAAGGCAGCCGGATTCTCAGCCAGAAGAGGTCGTGGGTTGTATAAGAGACTCAAAAGCTTCAGCTAAAAAAAAAATATATGGGCGCCAAGTAGCAGATAACCCAGTCTTTGCTAAACGCTCAAAAGGGCATACGGCAAAATGGCTTACTAAACACTTCCTGAAAAGAGAGATAACGGCAAGGGCATAAATAAAATTCGCTGGCCTAGGTAACGATTCAATATAATAGCAACAATAAAACGGGGTGCTCCACAATTATCACACAACATATAATACAAGGAACCCGCACAAAATCTCAATAGGGAGATAATATCACAGTAAGTCTAATAATAAAGCGTTTGGTTAAATCTCACCAAAATATTGACGTATAATTTATATAATCATTAAAGCATAGTTGACAAGTAGGTGCAACTTAGTTAAATAGGTAAATGGTAAAGTAATGAATTAATTGTAATAAAATATAGGTATGAAAATTACAAGTTGACTCTTGACATGGCCAAATGCACTACTGAATGAAAACGGTCGATAGTTTCATGGCTACGACACAATTGTTATAATTGAAAATTTGGATAGGCTAGTTGAATTCGAGCAACTACCTACTATGCAAGGTTTGCCTTAAATTACAATAACGTCTACACAAAATTCAAGATCTTGCTTCCTATCATAGCGCTTTAAAAACCGATAGTTGGCTAAAATACTTATCAATCTGCATTAAATTGTCGTAAGCGAAACTTACATTGAATTACTTGCATTTGCGGGACGTATACAGAAGTTGTATTCAACCGAATGTTATGTCACTAACGAATCGTGAAGCTCTAAAATGGATCAAGGCTTGTCATGCAAATGCCGTACAAAAAGCAATATTATTAACAGTCCAACCGTTCGAATAATCTAAAAAGCTAAAGGCTAGTTAAAATGAACTACCGCAATAGTTTCTTTACAATGAAAATTAGATCAACTACTTTACGTGGGTGAGATACATGCTTAAAATACATATTAAGAGCAACCTAATGTTTATCGAGTACGCCATAGCACAATCACGAAAGCACCTGCAGATTGATCTCGAGGCTCGAGGGGCCCAAATAAAAATACAAAGTAACCGACCTTGCGATGATTTTTCCAAGCTGCAGCAGACGTAGACAAGGGCTCGAGGGACTGCAGGGCGGCCGGCTCGGGCAAGGGTGCAGAACTATCGACCAGCAGGTAACCTGTCGGAGGAGGTCACACAGGAGCTTCACCTGCGCTCTTTATTGTAGACGAAGGATTTCTACGCACTCGCCAAACTCGGGGCGGCAGCTAGGGGCTATCTTCGTCGATTAATCCTAGGTGCAGATGCGTTCGCAAGGGGCGAAATATTACTCGGAACGCCACCAAACAAAAGGACGCCACCAAATCAAGGACGTAGCCCAGCGAAAGGTACGTCACCAAACAGAAGAAGCTAAAAGAGCATCAAACCATAGAATTTAGCTAATTTATTTATCCATAAAACATACCCTCAGGTGTTTCCGGATTCATTTCGCCAAAGGGGGAAACATGTGCTTGCCAATACAAAAATCCAAACTAGGTATGGGCTTGGGAAATTACCAAAATACACTTTACGGGGTCTGCATTAGAAGCTCCGTAAAATTCCAACCACAGCAAAATTTACTTCTCAAGCGAGATGCCATCGAAATAACCAATTAAAGTACGTCTTCAAAACGTCGATTTTTGATGCAGCTATCTTTAGCAGCACAACATGGCGAATGGCAAGAATGGTCCCAAAAATCCTGATAAGAAAACCCAAATTTGGAAGGGGCTTTTTAAAAGAAACCTGACATATACAACCCAAAAAGCTTTATGCGCAAAGTGAAGTCGAAACTCTATTAAATGGCTTAAGTTAGATCAAAATATAGCTTGCAGAAGGTCTGAATGCTTAGTTTTATTGTAGGCAAAATTGGACTTAAAGAAAGATAAGGCAAAAAGTAAATTTTAACCAAGATTAGGGCCATTAATTAAATGAACAGCTGCAAATGACTTTTGAACCGTAACAGCACATTATATATTTACCTGGCATGAAACCGAGAAAATTTCAGATAAATATATACCGGTTGCGCACCTTAAAAAAATAAAATTTAGTTTATTTTTGATTTAACTTAGCAATAAATACAAGCAATAATTTGTACATAGCGCAGGCTTTATTCTTGGCAAAAATGGGCAATAAATACAGAATAAATGTAGTACGATACAAAAAGGAGCAACAAATTAGTGCGTTACTTAATACAGCTGCAACGCAGGGATTCGAAGGGTCGGTTCTCCGTAGCTCAGGTAGAAATAGCCCGTTCCCTTGCAATATCCTACAAAACGTTGGGACTGCATACGTGGTCCGCCTGCCTTCCGAATTCAACCACCGGTAGCTTTTCTTTTATTTGAAAATTTATTTAATTTATTAGAAACGTGAAGATATTTTTAATCCCAACTTATTGTCACAATGTGGACGAGGGTAGTTCTGGGTAAAGCCCAGATGTTTTAAATGTATTTTCTGAAACACTTATTTATCAAGTGAAATATTGCCTAATTGCTTTTCATTTCGAACTCCTGTAATGTCATAGCAAGGGCACTTACATCAAAATAAATAAACCAAGCTCGTTAAATCATATTTCCAAGTTACGCACGAGTCCATTTTTTAATCCAGAACATAGTTTATTTTTAAACTCAAATGTGGGTTTGCTGTCGGCAACATGGTTCTTCAAACACTATCATATATCATGAACGAACTAGTCGCAAAGGACCGTGTTTGCAATATTTCAAGTAATTTTTTAGTCAAAAATTATTTAATTTAATTGCTAATTTAATTAAACCGGTCTTTGATTGCCTTCGTATTGCATTTAGGAATAAAGCTCACAATGAACATTGTTTGGGTTACTATTTTTCTACTTTAACATTAAGGATTTCTCCTAGCCTAAACCAGGCAAAAACAATTTAAAACAGTCTGTTTCTTACTAAACATTTGTACTTCTTCAACCGCATTTCCTAGATTGCCTAGATTAAGCTATGTAGTTTGTACAATGCTTAATCAAAGAAGGATATTTATTGTCATTGAGTATATGCAATACTTGAGTTTTATTCTTTTCCGATGAGATATCAATCAGGATTTACTCGGGGGCACTGTGAAATAGCAGTTTATGGTGGAGAATCTAGTGGTTTCGATGAAAACGGTGGTAGTAACAATAAATATATTTCGAAACATAGTGATTTAGAGTAATATATCAGACACATCAATACTACACCCAAGAATTGAATTAAGGAGCCTACGCTTGAAATGGCTGTCTGTGATACAACCTTACTTATATTAGTTGTGCGCACATAAAACATAAACAATATATAAATCTAGTTCGCAGATATAAAAAAAACATTATTCACCCGTCATGCTTTTAGCGGAGATGCCTTGATAAGAAGCAATAAAGCAAATAGTCTTCTCCACGAATATTTATTGTAAAATTGTGGGTGGCGACATGTTTCTAAACCAAACTGGTTTCATCATCAGGCCATAATGATCTTCTACAGAGGCATATGGTTAACAATGGTCTACATAATAAAGGAAACCACTTACTGCTATTAGTATTCGGAGCATATGTTAAAGTGAGGTTAAAATTTTACAAATTGAAAACGTGATAGAAAACAGCTTAAATATAGCACCAGATGGGGTAGTAACTGATTAACCAGCAAACTACATTATAAAAATCGTTGTGCTGTTTAATACGCCACTCACAATTTCACAATAAATATTCGTGGAGAAGACTATTTGGTTTTATTGCTTTATAAAAACATACACGGTATCTGCGTTTCTTCGCAATCTGTTAACACGGTGCTTTCGGTGTGGGGGTCGAAAACGCCTATAATGTAGTATGTCACATTCAAAGATGTAACTTCAAAATTTCAAAGCATATCTAGGTAGTTAGGTATCTACAATAAATTCATAAAAAAATCAAAATTAACATTTGTCATTTAGAAAAAAATATATTCATAGACAACACAAATTCTGCAGCGAGAATTTGAATAAAATTTCAAATAATTATTTTTTATGAAAGTGATTGTACCAGAAATATTATGCAACACTCCTGTCGACAATTATCAACCTTGTATCGCAATAGGATAATATAATATATTTATTAGTTATTTCTGTAACAGTTTTGTTTTAAAGGTTGAGTTTAATAAACCATAGAAAATAACTTTCTGTATGGACATACATATACAAACATCAATTTGCCCTGCTTATGTTCAGCATGTTGATATACGGAGTAGTGCTATTAGTAATTAATGAACCGCATAGCACATCTTTGAGAAAACTGTGGGGTAGAAACCGTGCAGCACAGAAAATTCTCAGCCTATTTCCTTATAAGTAAAGGCTTGATATACAGCCTACGGTTTTGTGAACCAGATCGACCATTAATTTGGAATTCTGGTGGTCCGTTTTCGTTGAAAGCGACGCAAGAAATCCCTGCTCTATTCGTTTCAGATGGATAGCACTTGAGGATTAAGCAGGCTGGGGACAACCCCTACACACTGCCAAATTTGTTACGTGAACCTAAGCTTTATAGCACACAAAACACCTATAAAATTGCACAAGCGATAACACCGAGAGGCTGAATAAGTCGTAAACTCTACACGTGTTCCTTTAACCACTTTAATTAGTCAGCATGTGACTGCAGGAAACTGGAACCGTCTCCAAGTTTGTTTTCAAACTCAGGAAAATTGAAACGCAATTTGAATGCAGCGGACGCGGATAGCTGTCGTTTTCCGATTACTGTCGCTGGGCAAGTGCTTTAAACTGATTACAAGGAGAAATGGCCTATCCATTTTTTAGAAGCATTGGCGCCGGCAATGTTTTCTTGTTCATTAGATATTGAAGAAGGATAATAGTACGCTCAGCGTAAAAGTAGATTTTACAGAAAGAACAACCGCTGTAATCGGTTTCTGAGGAAGCAAGAGAAGCTACTTATAAAAAGTCTGTTATTATAGTAGAAGCAGAAGGTTTCAAGTCGTCGGCGAGTTTTAAATTTCCATCTTAGTTGTCACTTTTAATGACAATAAACAACTTAAATTTTGTTAGAAATTCGCCTGCTTGAAAACATCGTAATGGACAAATAAATCACGTCCTTCCTCTTTACCCCAATTTTCGCCTTCTTAACGTGTCTTCTTCCATTCAGGAACTTAACAAGAAAGATAATCCCTTATTTTGCAAGCTTCACTTTTCGTTACCATTGACATTAAGAATTAAATAATTTTATTTAATAAAAATTTGCAAAATTAAATGTATTGTTTGTAACACATTAAAATGTGTACCTGTTATTTTATAAAACATATCAACTTCATTAGACACTTTCGAAAGATTTCTATTATTGCAATTTTGCTGGCTCAATCAAACCAAAACGTGTACATTTTAAATGAGTAATTGAACAGCTGATAGATATTATGTACATAAAACTATGACGATTAACATTGATATAATGATAATGATTAAAGATACTAACTAGTATCGTCTGCTATAATATTTGAATACTAGTTTTTCAATCCACCGCATAGTTGAGCTTACCCAAATTGAAATATTTTGTAAATTGAATTGCGAATCAGAAAGTTTCAGAAGAAAATGCTTTTTATCTCTTTACTAAAAAAAGTCCTCTGCGAAACAACGTTTGCTAAATCGAGTAACGTTTGAAGAGCATACAAAATAGTTGGAAATATATTAATGTTTCTTATAATACTGAAACAGTAAAACGAAGCATTTAGCAATTCGAGTTACATCAATTGGCAAAAGAAACATCGTAGTTGATAAGATTCGAACCTGCGCTTCCAGGTGGCATTCAGTTGCTAGTCAGATGCTTTACTTGCTGGGTCAAAACCGTCACCAAACGCACGTGCTTATCGTTTTATCATGAAGGACCGATCGGGGGCGAACTGCGCCCGAACGGTAGCCATAAAACGAGACACACGCATACAGACACACAGTCACGTAGACTTGTAGAAATGTACAACATGCATTCACATTATACACTGTAGCAATTAAGTAACTCTTAAATTCGGCAACTCCATTAATGTTCGCTTTCAGCGCTGGCGGATCCAAGGGGGTGTCAATGGAGTCAATTGACACCTTCTTGCGCTTGTTAGAACATGTATTCGAATAAAAAACTGACTAATATGTTTTAATTATAAACAGAACACACCATTATAGCATCCGCCGGTAATTTAAACTTGAATTTTCTGAATGCTTCTTCCACATCGTCATCTTTTTTTTTTAATTCCAATAGGCTCAAATTTGTCCTCACGCCCCCAGAGCAGGTGGAGGTTTTCGTCGCTTGTCGCTATCAGTTCTGTAACCTATCTAGTGTCTACTAGTCTCCACTAGACAAAACAGTAAACTGCACTTGATGCGTAAGACTGTCGTATTTTGCAATGTTGCTAATAATATAATTTTTCTCCAAACCACACGAATAAGACGCCATATTGTCGAATAATTTTGTATAAAAAGTAAGTCATTCGGGATGTTCACAAATTACCTTGGCATGTGTACACAAATGGACGCAAGATAGGGTTTTACATGGTAAATTTGAAATAAAAAGCAAACGCTTCGTCAATATTCGGCAGTCGCCGTCGTTGTTGTTTATTTTTCCCGTATAGTGATTGTTTATTTGTGCCATGACAGTTCTACAATATAACCTACAATGTTTGATTCTAAATAATAAGTCATATTACCGAATTTATGAGTAGTTGGAGAAAAAATAGTATGTTTCATTCGTACAAAAAATGCGTTTTCGGGACGCGTAAAACTCGCTGGACTCCGCTGCGCGTCGTCCGGTGATCTGTTTTACTTGTCCCGAAATCATGCATTTTTTGTACTAATGAAACAAATGACTATTAAATTGTACGACTATTTAGCCAATGTTTAAATTATCCAAAGCTTGAAAATTTCAATTGTAAAGGTACATACTCGTATGGAAAACCATGCTTATTTTAAAACATATTTTCTTTAATTTTGCCACATAATCCATTCGCAGCGTTTCCTCCACCTAGTAGGCTGTTATATTTTTATTAGGTTGCATGCAGACGTTATGGTATGAAAGAACTATGACATTTTTTACAGCTGTTTTATTTACATTGTTGCAATTTAACTGTCAACAATGGACGTTCTCAAAAATCATAACCATAAATTGAAAACAACGTAACCCAATTTTCTCATGTCTAGTTATTTCGCACGCGTACCAACAAAACTGTCACCCTAAATTAGCCTGCTGGTTGGAGGAAACGTTCTGAATGGATTATATGAACTATCACTTCTCAAAATTGAGTAAAGTGTCGAAACATCTCATTTTTTGCATTCAGCTGTGGAAAGTAAAATATTTTACAACCAGTGATGAAATAGATATTTAGAAAACCAGTTACGAAATGCCTCATGTTATGCAACACGTGGAATTTTGTGGGACAAGCGTAGCAGTTGAGTGCTACTTATTGCGAGACGCCTAAAGTCGGGGTAACTGGCAATCCTTTTAGTTGAAACACACTCGGACACGAAGACCAAAGCTACTGAGATTAATAAGAACACTTAAGTAGATACAAATACTTGCATTTATTTTTCTGCCGTTTACAGAAACCTTAAGTTTACGTATTTACATCTTCTTATTAACTAACTTAATTCTAAGTCCATTCTGACCAAGAAAGCTCGGTGGGCGTTTACAAAGTTCCCAATAACCTATCAGAGCTGGTCTAAATTTTGGACATTTGGCATTACATGCGGACGTGACCGTTCATAATAGTTCTATGAATTTTTACAAGCTTGAGGATTTCCCACAGTGAAATGTGGCCTGTTCGGACCCTTAGTAAATTACCGCTATAAAGATTTAAATTTCTACTAAAAGCATTTGGTCCCAGCTGCAAATAGTTTTTATGATCGAGTTGCAACCGTTGCTTCTTCTAATCACGTACCGGTCATATACATCACTCAATATTTCGGTTTATGAAGTAAACGCTGCATAAACTTACTCAAATCTTATTCGTGAGATTGGAATATCTCCAGCTTCCCAAGCGAAAGGCACGTTTCTGAACATCCGCTTGTTGTAATTTAAATATGACATTTTCCTACGAATTTTACCTTAAAATATTATACAGATGGCTTACAGCTAACTAAAGTACAGTATATTCCTACATAGTTCATTAAATTAAAGAACGCAAATCGTAACAGTTGCCCCCGGATTAAGATAGTCTTTGGGGTTTAAATCTATCGATTTTTACACCACAAGACGTTCTTCTTTCGCACTTAAGCAATACCAGTCATAAATCTCAGAACTCTATGGTCTCATTATGCTTACCCTAATTTAACTAACCTACGTGAATTAACATCAGTTATCTGGTGTAATTGTCAGTACTACTTTGGTTCTCGGTGACTTAACTAAACAAAATACCTAGATAAGGAATCCACGTTTCCGCATTTCTTTCCCGGTTTATAGAGAACAGTGAAATTTAACATTTGTAAAATTAATGACCACCCAGTAATCTGCCATTCTTATTGCTCATCTGCCGTAACCAGGTCAAAGGACAGTGATCCGTTTCTACGGTAAAATGGCTCAGAAACAAATAAGGCTTTAATTTTCCGACTGCCCAGACTAAAGCTGCACATTCGAGTTCACTTGCGCTATAAGCTTGCTCCCTATCCGTGAGTTTTTTGCTCAGATACAGCACCGGATGCTCTTCTTGATTAGCATCTCGTTGCGATAAAGTCACCCCCATTCCTCGCTTCGAACAATCGGTTTGTACTATAAATTCGCGGGAATAATCTGGAGCTCTCAACACCTTACCGCTCATTAATTCGTCCTTCAATCTTTGGAATGCAACTTCTTTCTGATCATCCCATTCTACTCTTGTTTTCGCATTTTTCCGTAATGCGTCTGTAAGTGGACTAGCTATGTCTGCATAGTTCGGGACGTAATGATTATAATACCCAGTGATCCCGAGAAATGATCGAATATCCCGTTTGGTTTGGGGACGTTGAAACTCCTGTATGGCCGCTACCTTTACCTCCGACGGTTGTCTAAATCCCTGACCTATTTTATGTCCCAGATATATCACCTCGGCTTTTCCCCACTCACACTTCTTAGCCTTTATCGTTAGGCCTGCTTGATGCATTGCCTTGAATACCGCATGTAGATGTTCTAAATGCTCCTCCCAAGTCATCGAATGTACCGCCACATCGTCCAAAAATGGTTCTGCGAAATCGTCCATTCCCTCCAATATGGTGTCCATTAGCCGCTGAAACGAAAATGGAGCAGATTGCAGCCCGAACGCTAACGTCACTGGTTCGAAAACTCCACGATGCGTTATGAAAGCAGCATATTTACTTGCTCTTTCAGTCATCCCTATTTGCCAGTAGGCTCTTACTACATCGATTAAACTCAGGTATCTGGCCTTGCTGCATTTTTCCACACATGCTTCTATATTAGGAACAGGATGTTGCTGTGGCACCGTAATAGCATTTAACGCTCTGTAGTCGATTACAGGCCTTGGATCCTTCTCTTCAGCCTCCACAATCATCATCGGCGATGAATACTCGCTGTTACTGGGCCTAATTACTCCCAATTCTAACATTTTATCGATTTCTTTGTCGATAATCTCGCGTACCCTCTGTGAGTGTGAATACGCTCGAGTTCGTATAATTTTTTCCTCCTTGAGAGCAATATCATGTTCCACTAAGTTGGTTCTTCCGGGTCGATTTGAAAATAACCCTGGAAATTCTTGGATTAATTCCTCCAAGCTTTTCATTTGGGTTTCCGTGAGTTTTCCTACCCCTTTGGCTTGTTTCAACACTTCCGAAGCACTTAAGATTTCGGTGTCTTCTATTTCCAGTTCTGGAAGATCGAGTTCTGCTCCTTCTTCCCCAGGTTGTGTGATTACTATCGCAATGACTTCTGCCTTTTCAAAATAAGGTTTCAACAAATTGACGTGGACAAGAGTTTGTTTACGTTTTCCCGATATTTCTTTAATTATATAATTAGTATCGGAAATTTTCTCCACAATTTCTTTGGGTCCAGTCCATTGCATCTGCAATCTGTTGGTCCTGGCTTGCTGATATAACATAACCTTCTCGCCAACCTCGTAACATGAAGCCTTCGCCTTCAGATCATAATAACCTTTTGATTTGGTTTGCGCTTCCAAAGTCGCCGTTTTCGCGATTTCCTGCATTTGCCTTAGCCTATCGAGTAACTTTAATATGTACACTACTACCGGTTCGTTGGTTTCCTTTCCAACCCACAACTCCTTGATCATGTTTAATGGAGATCTAATCTGACGTCCATAAACCAATTCTGCGGGACTAAATCCGTGTGCCGCGTGCGGTGCACATCTTAAAGCGAAAAGCGCTTGATCGATATATTCATCCCACTCATTTCCGTTTTCGTAACACAACGCTCTTAGGACTCGCTTGTATACGCCGTGGAATCGTTCTACTGCATTTGATTGCGGATGATATGCTGAACTGTGTATGATTTTTATACCACATCGGTCAAGAAATTCGGTCGTTAGATTGCTGGTAAATACAGTGCCCAAATCCATCTGGATTTCGGATGGAAATCCTACTCGTGAAAATATATTTAATAACCCCTTTACCACCGATTCAGAATCTGCTACTTTCAATGGGATCGCGTCAGGAAATTTTGTAGCACTACAAATTAGCGTTAGTAGATATCTGTTTCCCTTCTCGGTTTTCGCTAAAGGTCCTACAATATCCACATTTACTCGCTTATACGGTTCGGTGATTACTGGCACTCTACACATTGGAGCTTTTTTTTCTATCAGTGGACTTCCCTACGCGCATGCAAACGTCACAGCACTTGATTTTGTTTTTCACGTCGCGTCCCATCTGATTCCACCAATAATTCTGCTTGATTCTGTCAATGGTTTTGTTACAACCCAAGTGTCCCATCCACATGATATCATGTGCGATATCTAGCAACTTGCTTTGTAATTTTTCTGGCACCATCACTTGCTCAAAGCTCCGACCCAATTTGTCAGTAATTCTCCTGTGCAGTATTCCATAAGCAATGTAGAATTTTGCTCCATTGTTCTCCTTCTTTGATTCAGCCATCTCAAAATACTCCTTTAATTTTGGGTCTTCTAATTGCAGCATTCTTAAGGTTGTCGGTGTTAGTTGTGTTATGTCCGAGTAATCGACATCCGATTTAGGTATTGAAAATTGTTCGTCCTTTTCCAGGCTCGGTGATTTATACCCAATCTCCTTTTCCGCTTCTTCTCCCTGTTCGTCGGAATCTTTTCCGTCTTCTGAACTCTTTACTTCGGCATTCGTTTCTTTATTTTCATCGTGAACCTTTTCCTTTTCCATTACAGCCTTCGCCTGCGCTCTCGTTAATGCGAGCACTTGTTGAATTACCACATCCTTTTCCTTCGGCAGCATCTCCCACGTTCTATTCGATAGCAGATACGTATAATCTCGAGGCAAACGATTCGCTACAGCTGCTTCAGTTTCCACCTGAATTTCTGGCAAATTTAATTTTACCTTTGCAACTGGTAACGCCACACATTCTTCATTCAGGAGTCCTTGCACATATACATATTTCCATGTATAATCGGCTCCTTTGATTAAATTTCTGTGCACGATATCATAGCTGGCTCCGCTATCTCGTAGTAATTTTGCTTCCACTCCATTTACTTTCGCTATTATGGTATAAGGTTCTAGCAGACCTTCCTCGTTCTTGCTCTGGCCTATCGTTGCTAAAACGACTTGTGTTTTGGGACATTCCGGTGAACCTTTATAGTGACCTACTGCACCACATCCAAAGCACTTCCCCGGCCTTCGTCTGTCGAAACTGCGTTTGTCCAAGTTTTCCTTGACAACACTTTCCGTTTGCACCTGACTTTTCCCTAAGTCATTTTTCAAGTTCGACGTCGTTGGCTTAGTTTCGAACTTATTTTTCGATGTCTTGAAGTTTCCATTATATTGCCGTTCCGTACCTGGTCCTCTTTTGGTGACGTATGTGTCTGCATGCTCTGCAGCTTCCTCCATCGTCTTGGACTTGTTTCGGTCCTCCACCCAAAATTTCATCTCCCCTGGCAACGAACTATAAAATTTCTCCAAGCACATCAGTTGAGTTAGCTTGTCGAAGTTTCCTTCCGCTTCTTCGCTCTTGATCCATTCCTGGAAATTGGTTTTTAGTTGGTATGCAAATTCCGCATAACTCTGGTCAGTTTTCCGTTTCCCGTACCGAAATTTCGTTCTAAAAACTTCTGCTGTTAGCTGATATTTCTTGAGCAGACTAGCCCTGACTTTGTCGTAATCTTTGCTGTCCTCTTCTGTTAATCGAGCCACGACCTCATTCGCTGTTGGTGACAACACACTCGTCAATCGAATTGGCCACGATTCCTTGGAGAAGTTTAATTGCACACAAACCCGCTCGAAATTTGTTAAATACAATCCCATGTCACCGTCATCCTTGAAAGGTTGCAATTGTTTTGTCATATTCAAGGACATATTCCTAATTGCATTGACATCATGTACATTATTTTCATTTGCCGTTTGAGCTTGGGCCTGAGCAATTTTCACTTGAGCATCTAATCTAGCTACCTCCAATCTTTCTTCTCGCTCCCTTTCAGCTAATTCTAACCTTTCTCTCCTTTCAGCTAATTCTAACCTTTCTCTTCGTTCCCTTTCAGCTAATTCTTCCCACTTGTCCTTCCGAGGGTTTTCCTCCCAGGCACCTAATTCTACTTTAATGTCCTCTACCGAATGTTGAGCCTTAATCAATTCTTCTATGATCTCTGCCTTTTTCTTTTTCTCCGGTAATTCCAACAGATTAGCAACATATTTTAATTCGTTCACCGAAAAAATACTGTATTCGGAAACCATTGTTTGTTTTTAAATGAAACACTTGATAAAAATTTAAATTCTGGAAACCAGGAATTTTGCGTAACCCGTAAATTACCTATCGCTGCTGTAAAAACTTAACTAGTTCACACCCGTCGAAAATTTACTATTACTGACAACTACGAGCAATACCTGATCCTATTATTTCAAAAAAATATATACACAACCTTACTAAATCGCATAATAAGACCATATAATTCCGAAACAAACAACAAGTATTACTTACCCACAACTGGAATTTTCTGCTTTCCCCGCTGTGCTGTCGTCTTATTCCCACAGATCTGGACGCGCCGCCTCCCTGTTCTGAAGCCGCTTTCCTGACCTTTTTTCTGGAGCTTCCGCCGTCACTCACTTCGACACATTTACTGGCTTTTACTGCACTACACTGGTTTTTCTTCGTTGTCAGTTTTACTGACGTTGTTCCCAGAATGCTGCCTCGCCGCCCCTTCGAATGACTGCCCTCCTGTTGTCTGGCCGCCTCCACGGATTCCTTGCCGTCACCTCCTCGACGCTTGCTGGTTTTCCAACGTTTCCACTCTTACGTGACGCCGTCCCCAGTCCTCTACGCCGTTCCCGGATTGACCGCTTCCGTTGGACCACGGAATTTCCTGCATTCACTCCTCGACGCTCCTGGATTTTATCTACGCCGCCCCTTCGGAATGAACGCTCCCGTTGTACCGCCTCAGTTTATTTGATGCTTTTTCCCGTCCTGTTTACGTGCTTCCCCTTGTATATTTCAACGCTTGCACTTGGACCGACTTCGAAACAAAAGAAATCTTCTGTCGTGCGATTTAAATAAGTTATAAATTACACCGCTTGATCACCACTATTGCGAGACGCCTAAAGTCGGGGTAACTGGCAATCCTTTTAGTTGAAACACACTCGGACACGAAGACCAAAGCTACTGAGATTAATAAGAACACTTAAGTAGATACAAATACTTGCATTTATTTTTCTGCCGTTTACAGAAACCTTAAGTTTACGTATTTACATCTTCTTATTAACTAACTTAATTCTAAGTCCATTCTGACCAAGAAAGCTCGGTGGGCGTTTACAAAGTTCCCAATAACCTATCAGAGCTGGTCTAAATTTTGGACATTTGGCATTACATGCGGACGTGACCGTTCATAATAGTTCTATGAATTTTTACAAGCTTGAGGATTTCCCACAGTGAAATGTGGCCTGTTCGGACCCTTAGTAAATTACCGCTATAAAGATTTAAATTTCTACTAAAAGCATTTGGTCCCAGCTGCAAATAGTTTTTATGATCGAGTTGCAACCGTTGCTTCTTCTAATCACGTACCGGTCATATACATCACTCAATATTTCGGTTTATGAAGTAAACGCTGCATAAACTTACTCAAATCTTATTCGTGAGATTGGAATATCTCCAGCTTCCCAAGCGAAAGGCACGTTTCTGAACATCCGCTTGTTGTAATTTAAATATGACATTTTCCTACGAATTTTACCTTAAAATATTATACAGATGGCTTACAGCTAACTAAAGTACAGTATATTCCTACATAGTTCATTAAATTAAAGAACGCAAATCGTAACATACTATAGTAAGTATATTCACTCTGTTGTTGGAACACATAATTTCGGATTTGAATTTTCGTTTCAGCGACGAAGGCATATACACAATCAATTTAACAATAGTATTGCCTCAAAATTTACTTACATATAATGATAAAACTATTAATAATTACATTACTTCCGTTTGGCAGATATATAAACATATATTATGTAATAATAGTAATAATACTTCCACGGGTGGTTTATCAGCAGCTGTTTCAAGTCCGAAGTGATGGCGTGGAAACTTAAGTTAAGCTCGAGAATTAGAGATTTCAGGAAACGAAACCCATATAATTCCTATTTGTTAATGGCATTTCTAAATTTTGCGATCCAAACTGTAAAATATTGCTTCAAATATACAGGGTGTTTTAAAATTACATAGAATAAATATTAGAAGCGTTATTCTGCAGCAAAGAAAATAAGGAAGAAACGCTAATGAAAATATGTCCTAAAACCATTCATTTCAAAAATATCGTTGATCAAAAAATTAAAGATCGTAGTTCGTATTTAAAACATTCAAGATTTAGTAGGCTGCTGTTTTGTTCTAACACACGTTTTTTACATACAATGTGTGGGTGTTGTTCTATAGTAGAAAGTAAATTAATAATGAGCATGCCTTCAAAAATAGTTTATTTCAGGTTTATCTTCAATTAATTTTAAAAAAATAGTCAAGTTTGTGGCAACTGCTCGAAGCGCCCTCCTCTTTTTGTATCTTCTCAATGAATGATTTTAGGACATATTTATTAGGGATTTTTTGTTTGTTGCAGAATAACGCCCTTATATTTATTCTGTGCAGTTTTGAAACACCCTGTGAATGTACAATTCTTAAAAATCATATTTTACTTTTTACTTCTTTTATTGTAAATATCTACCTAGTACCGGCCATTAGGAGGCAGTACCTATCTAAACGATTGGTTTAGCCTTATTCTACTTTTAGCTTAGACATTGAACTTCATGTGGTATATAAATATAGACTTTGTATGTTAGTAATTCAATACAGTTTCAAACACTACTATGTTTCTTTCCTTGTTAGTTAACATAGGCTACAATTATTTTAAAAGAGAAGTTTGACCTGGTTTCATCCTCACATAAATTATTGTAACCCTAACCACTTGTAATATCCCATTAACCAACTTCCAACTTTCAGTATCTGCGAAACATAAGAACCTAGTCCTGCAAATCACCAGTTTCTACAATGCTCTACTGGAAGACTTCAGGCAGTTCTTAAAAAGGAAATAGAAAAATATATTTAAAATTACAAGATCAGGGGCATAATTTCAGCTTTTGATTGGGGAGGGAGCAAGCACAAAGCGCAATAGTTTTGTCAATGTTTTTATTTAAAAAAACGAAAAACATAAAAATAGAATAATACATATACCTAAGTAATAAATAATGTATCTATTTAAGTAAGTACTATTTTATTTTTATTTGACCAACGCTTAACATAATCTAAATTCTGACGAAGCAATAATATAATTTCATATAAGAAAATGACACAGCTGAAGCCGACTGAGACACTGTGCATGCGACGTTGCCGAACTTAATGTCTGTCCTTGCAACGTGCGTTCCGAACAGAAACAATCGATGTTTGTCTCTCACTCATCTGGGCTTTCACTCGAATTGTCATTCAGTCAGTCACTCAGTCCAGTGCAGTTGTTGTGGGTGACAGGTTCCGAAACCACCCAAGCTAAACTTCGGTATGCTTTTTTTATCTTTATTTGAATTACGAACAGCGATAGAAGATCAAATTCCATGAGATAAAAAATAGAAACTTGTTAAAAATGAAAAGAACTCAAAGAAACATCAGTGACTTTTTTAGTAAAAAGAATAAAGTGGAAGTGGATTTGACTGATAGTGACTGACCTGCTCCTCATTCGTCTGAGCATTCACCATTAACTTCAGTGTCTACTTCAGCGTACGACAACTACTAAGAATGTCAAAGGTAGCACAACAGCTCAGGCATCTTTCCTGGCTGCAGCAACAGCGACACCTGGAATATCCCACCTAGCTACTACGTTAACTCCGTCTTTCTCTCAAACACGCATCAAAAGTAAATCAGAGTAAGTCACTTAGCAGTAACCCACTAGAATGTCCATTCCAGCCAAACATAGAATTCCCAAAGACCAATGAAAGCATGAACTTGGAGAAAGACACAAAGCGTCAATGACATTATGGGCTGAATTTAAAAATCGTAGCTCCCAACAGAAGTCAGTATCATCTCTACTGAACTCCCAACGATAAGGAAATATAGAAGAAAATCGAAGGCACATTAAATTTCTACTGAAAGCGACTGGTTTTCTTGGCAGACAAGGCTTAGTTTTTAGAGGGCACGACGAATTAGAAAATTCTCAAAACAGAGGTAACTTTCTCGAGCTGTTAGACACCATGACTGGTGATGATCCTGACATTAAACATAAATTAAACCGTCGATATGTTCATTACTGCTCACCGGAATATCAAAATGATTTCATCGATGTCTGTTCTTCGAGACTGCTGAAAAACATTATCCCCAATGTTAATCAAGCCAAATACTTTGCTGATGAAACCAAAGATACATCAAAATCGGAACAGGTTGCAATTTGAATTCGTTATGTTGATGCTGAAGAAACAAAAATAAATGAACGTACAATCGGGCTGCACCATCTATAGACTGTAGTTCCAAAAGTATTGCCAATGCCATACAATCGATGTTATCGGATCAGGGACTAGACATAGAACACTGAGTTGGTCAGTGCTACAACGGAGCGAATGTCATGAGAGAATGGGTCAGCGAGTCCAAACGAGAATTAAAGATTTAGCCCCTCATGACGTACTTCCACTGTCATGCTCACGGACTTAATCTTGTTTTGGTGCGTAGCTTGGGTAATAGCGACGAAGTTAAAAACTTTTTGCTACAGATCAAACTCTCTATCAGTTCCTTTCCAACAGTACTACTCGTCACGAGCTTTTCGTAAACATACAACAGAGGATGACTAAACCAGTACTGAATTTGGAAAGGACGGTCCCTACAAGATGCTTCTACTGGTTTAATGCAGTTATGAGAGTTGGAAAGACATACCAGGCCATTGTGGCTGTTCTAGATGAACGAAAAAAAGAAAAGGCAGAGAGTATAGGAAGAAAAGCGCAAATAATGCAGGAAAAGTTTATATTTCTGCTTTGTGCTATGGAGAAGATATCAGGTATTATTTATTGCCTATCGCAGTAGCTACAAGCTGAAGAACTTGATTTAGCAGCCGTCGTGCATCTTATCAAAAGTACCGAAGAAAAACTTAAAAAATCCAGAATTGACGACACATCTCTAGAGGTTTTAGAGAAGGCTAAATCTTTGGCAGACAGTAATGGTGTTGTGTGGGGCGAACAAAAAAGATCGAAAACTGCTCCTCATATGCTCGCTGATAGCGCGATAATGTCGACAACAGGTAATAAAGATACTGAAACTAAAGCCATATACTTCGAAGTTGTCGACAGCATTCTCGTGAAATACAATCGCCGATGCTCCAAAAATGAAGGCCTGTTCTCAGCAACGGATGGCTTTAAGAAAGAAAATCGAGCCTTCATGGCGGAAGAGAAAACTACGGAAATTTTCTAAATGTAGAACTTCTACAACTGCAACTGCCCCTAGTTAGGAACCATTTACAAACCTGCGATGGGGACTCCGTTTAGTCACTACTCGAATCTCTCCGAGTTCTTCCAGTGGCATAGTCAGAAGTGATAAAACTGCTGCTAATGTTTGCTACACTGCCTATCACCATAGCTGGAAATGAAAGATTTTTTTCTGTACTGAAGAGAATAAAAGGATACCTGCGATGTTTTACTGGTGATGAAAAACTGCCCTCACTTATGTTGATGGCGATTGAAAGAGAAGAAATGAAAAAACTACCACTAGACTAATTGGTGGATGATTTTACGCCGAGGAAATCACGACGATACCTTTTGCTACACTAACATGACATTGAAATGCACCATAGTTATTTTGTTTCATTGGTAGATATTATAAGGTTTATGTTCCTAATTTTCAGAAATAAATCGTTTGTAATACAATTTCCTACTTCCTACTGCTGTCTGGGTGGACTTATAATTGCTTATCTCTGGTTTATATGTTGATCAATACAACACAATAGCAAGCGATCAATTTAATAAACTTGTAAAACGTCGATAAAAATATCAGTTTTTTTTGTAAATTCCAACTGCCCCCCTCCTGCCCCTATCAAATGACGCACCTGTACAAAATATAAATAACGTAGCCGCAGTTCAGTAGCTTATATGGGCATGTCCGGATTTGCTGCGCTTAAAATAATACAGATAATATGAAAACAAGTTCTAACCTCAAAAAAACTATCCTCAAAGATGCAAAAGAAAACAAGAATTTTGATTTCTACAATTCTTGCTCGCACGTTGGCTTTCTCTTAATACTGAATACGCATACGATGAGGGTAGCATAATGGAAATTGTGCTGATTTAATTATGGTGTTCTTGATTGATTGATTAAAAGCAAAGATTTAGATGGGTTAGTAGTGCGCCCAGTTTTGCACTTCGACTCTGTGGTCTTTTGGGCCTCCCCTGAGATCTACACCTTCAACGAGTTGTAGGATGTTTTTTTACGAGGTGCTCGTGTGTGAGAGCTGCTCCATGTGGAGTTCCCCCGAAGAGTTGCTGTCTTTTGCGGAATAACGCTGGACAGTCGAAGATTATGTGTAAGGATGTCTCCTCTTCCTGACATAACCTACAGAGTATATCCCCTCTGTATATACCTATTTTTTGTAGTTGTTTTCTCAGGTGGCAGTGTCCTGTGACTAGTCCTACCAGCCGTCTAATCTGAGTTCGTCCCACATTGAGGACATCAGTTGTTAGTCTGCGAGAAGGCGTTCTAATTATTTCCTTCCCCAGTGTTTGTCACTGTGTGGCATCCCAGCGAGAAGCATGTTGAGTAGCGGTCCATTTTTCTATGGCTGTTCGGATGCTTTGTTTGGGTATACCAAATACAGGTTCTGGGCCCATAAATGGGGTAGATGCACCATTTTTGGCGAGGGCATCTGCCGCTTTGTTTCCCTCTATCCCTGTGTGCCCTGGCACCCAAATTAGCTAAACAGTGTTCTTTTCAGATAGGAGTGTGAGGTGATTTAAGCATTTTCTTGTGAGCACAGAGCTTACACGAGGTGATTCAAGCGCTTTTAATGCCGCTTGACTGTCGGAAAATATGCTTATGCGTTGTTGGGAATACTCGCGTTTTGCATTTTCCTGGACGCATTGCATTATAGCAAAGATTTCAGCTTGAAAGACCGTGGCTTTGGTCCCAAGAGATACATTAATGTCCTCTTCTGGTCTTACGCCATGTATTGTAGCACCCGTGCCCTCTGCTGTTCGGGATCCATCTGTGTACCAGACTAGCCCGTTTGGCAGGTGGGTTGAGGTTTCTTGGATCCGGTCATTGTGATCATACCCCACAGTGAAAGGTTTGTCAAAAGAATACCCTGGAAGGCTGTAATCTGAGCCCATTTTTAGGATGGGGTTGCCTTCGGCCACTTCCTGTATCCGTTTGTGTCCGCACCGTTCCTGGTTGGTGTTTCAGTTTCCGGTGGTTTTCATTCTGTATGCTCTAATCTGGGCTTCTCCTTTTAGATATATATCTAGAGGTATTAGTCCCAAGAGAGCTTCCATAGATGCTGTTGGAGTGTTATTCATAACTCCACAGATGCACAAACAAGCCAGTCTCTGTATCGTAGATAGTTTTTTTATTACTAGTTTTTGTTCTACCTTTGGCCACCATACCAAGATGCCATACGATATCACGGGTGTGACTACTGTTATATAGTACCAATCATTGGTTTCAGTCTCCGTGTTTTACCAAACATGCGTCTACCCATCAAAAAGGCCATTTTTGCTTTGTTTGCGTTTTTATCTAGGTGTGCATTCCAGTTCAGTTTTGCATCTAGGGTAACACCCAGAAATTTAACTTCCTGGCCAACCTGAATTCTTTTACCAAAGACTGTGAGGTTGTTGAAAGCCTCTACATTTCTTTTTTTAGTGAAAGTTATTATAGATGTTTTGCTAAGGTTTACCTTGAGGTTTTCTCTATTGCACTATCCCTGAGTAATGTTCAGTGTCTTTGCATGAGGGCCGCAATGATGGTTGCATACTTGCCCCTTATGAGAATGACTATGCCATCTGCCCTTCATCATTGAGTGTCTGCAGGAGATCGTTTACTACCATGTTCCACAGTAGTGGGGATAGAACACCCCCTTGTGGACAACCTCTGACATCACGTACCTTGAGGGATTCTTCTACGAAATCGGCCTGTATCTGGCGTCCCTCTAAAATGGTTTTTATCCATTTGTTTGTGATGTCAACGCCATGTCTTAGGGTTGCAGTCACTTCTACCCTACTGAGTAGGTTGTGAAGTGCCGATTCTCATGATTTTCCTGGTTGATATGCATATTGGCTACGATGTATGGGCTTGCCTTTCGAGGCCCCATCTCGTATGTGCTTGTCTACCAGGTTTTCGATAGTCTTTAGACAGAAAGACATTAGGTTAATCGGTCTGCATGCCTTTGGCAGGGTGTACGATGCTTGCCCTGGTTTGGGAATAAGGACGACCTTGATCGGTCTCCACGCCATTGGCAAGTAGTTTTCCGCTAGGCATAAGCGACTGATCACTTCCCTAGCTACCTTCCACTCGGCCCTCGCGAGCCTCTTTGAGAAGTTGCTAGGGACTGGCTGTGATGGTGTCCTTAGTAAACAATTAATAAAACGCCGGTGGTTATTGCGCATGCCTAGAATTTATTCCTGAATCTAGGTGCTCGCATCAAAATCCTTGTCTTAGAATTTTTGAACTAATTTCATCTCATAAAGTTAAAGCTATTACTTTTGCAATATAGTGTAGGAACACTATAAGACACTAGTAACATTTTATAGTTAATAAGGCTATTATTTGAAAAATTTCATCCTAAATTTAATTTACTAATTTCGTATATACCTATATAATCGCATAGCACACTGCTTTTAATTAGGATAATAAGGTTTCCCGGGAACCTTGCCTCAAGCTTAATAAATTCACATTTTACTGTAAACTGAAAATAACCATAAAATCAGTGTTCTACTTTCCGTTTTCCGTTTCGATATCCCTTAATGGAAATGAGTTGATTATATTAATACACACTGGTCGTTGTGACATTAACTGCTTTTATGTTACTTCTGAATATTCCAACTCGGTGTTATACTCAAATTATAATAAGCTTTTACAACATTTTTATTTTAATATGTTTATAACTGAAGCAACTTAGTGAAAACGATAAGCTAGTTTATGGGGTTGTATGAAAAAATAAGTGCTCTAAAAACCAATAGGATTTGCTCTTATATGCCTCTACAATCTTAATAAAAGTTTTACTTTTCAATGATCACGGAAAGTTGTAAAAAATATATAGTGATCTGACTGAGCTAACAGTTTTCCGATAATGGCATACTTTAATACGGTTCAGCGACTGTCATAAACTCACTGAATGTATTCTTATGTGTATTTCATAAATCAGATATTCATAAATATACGGAAATAAAGGCAGCACTCGATTTTTATAGTGCTTAAAGTGGGAGCCATCAATCCTGCGGATGTCAACGCAAAATTAGTTAACGAGCAAAGCGAAACCAAACTGTTCAAACTATTATTAATAGCCCTGACGATTATGTACAAAATCATTTGTTCTGTGATATAGGTACATATACAGAAGTGGAATTCTGAATCGAAATGGTATCATGGCTAGTAATATATTGGCAAATTTGGAATATCCGAAAACAATTGTATCGAGTCCTTTATTATGGGCATAAATAAAAAGAACACCAAATATTTACAAAATATTAAACTTTATTAATTTACCCAATGTGTTCGTAATATAAATTTTGGTTCTGTGATCTTTCGTATACATAATAACTACCAGATTTGAAATGTATTTACAACTTTAGATCTTAGTAAGTAGCACACATATTGAGAATAGATTGTAACTGGTGAAATAAAAACAAAGAACGAGAATTTTAACATTTAAATTAAATTAAAAAGATGGGGCGCACTGTTGGCATGGAACGGTTTTGATACGCTATTTATGCATTAAGCTCTTACGTATATGGCGGGTAGTGCGAATACAAATCACCGACGCATACAAAGAAAAGCTAACCATATTGTCTGAAAACTGGATAGGTTATAATGTTATCGAATTATCAAGTTTCTATCCATCTCGTATGACATACTCACTTTTATTAATTTTTCAACTTTCCTTTAACAGCTTTAGCAGTTGCTGTTACCACAAAGGTTATCTAATTTCTTGAGAAATTTCTTCGAATTTTGGTTGGTTGAAATTGCTTGAGTAACCAGTTGCGATAATGCAATGCTTCGACAGGTTGTGCGGAAATAATTCGCGATAATTAAATACTTTATATTATTTGTGTACACAAATTATATATCTCAGCCAGCGTTTTATTTGAACTCTAATAATGTTGTTGTTATTATTATACATACTATATGCCCTTGTAGAGACACAAGTATTTTTTCAAAATGAGTCTTTTGAGTTGTTTATAAATCAATATTCTATCATTTATTAGTATTCGTATAATTATGGGTTTTCGACTAAACCAACCACTGAAATATAATACGTTCTAAATTTAGCACAGAATCGAAACAAGCCCGGAGTTAATTTGGATATTGAGGGTTGTTTTTAAGAGCTTGGTTTGGAACCGGCGATCGGCGACCATTATCATGGGTGGGCGGATACGAAACCCGAAACGATCGACTGTGCGAGCTCTTATGTGGTTTTAAAGTGTGATTTGTGTTAATTAATATCATGCGGACTAATATAGTGGATGAAGCAATAAGGTCTATAATAAGAACTAATGCTTGAGTAGCTTTGCAATAGAGGATGTATTTAGTTTTATTGTGCAACCGAGTTGAACACTGTTTTATTGTTAGAATTGCAGCTGGTTATAGACAGATTTGTTGTTTGGGTTCTTGTACATTTATTTATTGGCGGGTTGGAGCCCAGTTGGAACTGCCGTGGTGCACTATGTGCTTGGGTTAGAAATTATCCGGCGAGATGATCAATAACTCTTAACCTGATAAGTAGTAATTCTCGGTGATTTAGAAAGAGCACCTGAATAGCCCGGTATGCTCATTTCCCACAAATGCCTTGTGATTTTAGTGTCCTGCGGAGGCGGCAGCCGCGGATGCACATCACATTAAATAAATAAGTCTTTATTGTGTAAAGAAAGAAACACAAATTACACAAAAGGTATGAACTCGGCTACGCCGTTCTTTCGTTCTACCTAATAATATAATATATGTTGCGCATACGTTCACTTAAAAGTAGTGCGAAATTAAGATTAATAACAAAAAAATGTAAAATCTCTATTTTTGATCATAATGTTTTGTGATTAGTTTAGCACACTTAGCAAATTCATAAAAATTTAGCAGGAGCTGATTCGCGACCATATTTAACAACAAAGGGGCATTATATGAGAAGGTGCTCTCATATTTACTAATAACGTGCTGTGGGATGGTAAAATCATAAATATTTCTAATGTTGACATCATGTATGTCTGATCGTCTTAACAACAAGTTATATAAATTTGCGGGCATGTTATAAATTGAAAGTATATATAGGAAAATTAGAAATAAATATTTTACTATATCTATTATTTTTGGTTCTGATGTAATTTCGAAATATGGGGTTACATGAGTACCATAAGGAATATTGCAGACAAATCGGATACAAACATTTTGAATGCGTTGTATTTTTTGTTTGTTATAACTGGGCAGAAAATTATAATATACTATGCTACAATAGTCGATGTGCGGATAACTGAGTGTTTTAACAAGTTTTAGTTTTATATTTTGATTAAGTTGATAATTTAGATAATACAACGAATTTATCTTCAAAACCTTGTGCTAACATGTTCGTTAAAACATAACTTCCTATCTACATACATGCCAAGATTAACATTAACATGAATTAGTCTATTGACATAATTAGCGTTCGGCTAATAGGTACCAGCTACTGTGTGCATCGGAGGTGCACCGAAGAATATTCGTGGACGATGTACTGTGATATATGCTACGTGGGAACGCCGCGTTGGGCTTCATAGTGTGTTTACTGTTACTTAAATATTTGGCTTCGGAATTTGTCTGGCTTTGTGTTGGTGAACGATTCCGTGTGACCACATACCACGTAGAGGGCCCACCAATTTCCTAGCTTTCCCCAAGTGTCATGTTCCTGACCTGCAACCTTTATACCGAAGGGGTGTTCTCGAATTCAGGAAAAAATAAATTATCTCGGGACCCCGAAAATTTGTGCCTACAAATGTTACAAAATCTCTTTAAATGCGATATTTGCGGTTATATGGCCTTGAAGAATTTATTTGAACCATTAAATATTTAAACGAATGTGCCGGGATATTGCTGCTTACAAGTTTATTGAGTGTATTGTCCATCACTTATATAATAGGTTGCCGTAAATATAAGGCAACACCATCTACTGGTTACAACTGCACTATATTTATGGTTATTCCAAATGCGTAACGTGTGATAACAATCTCACCCATGGTAGTTTTTCATGAAAGCGTTTAGAAAGACTCATCAAGAATGGCCTAAAGGGAATGTTTAATGTACAACACCTTTAAAAAATCGGATTCAATCAATCAAGAAAAAATAAAAGCTTAAGGTATGTGAAAGCCCATGCAAAATTGTCGAGACACCATAATACCGTTGAAGAAAGATCGGTCATTGTTCACACTTTTCTCGACTGTTTCAAGAAGTTCAACTGACATTGATATACAAGAATGCCTAAGTAAATACTAATCTCCTTCTGTACCTCGTTTAATGTTCAATAGTTAAGTTTGGTGTTTGGTCAGTTGGTAAATATCGGTCTAGGTCGGTAGCTCGCCGTAGAGGTCGGGGTTCCAACAAAGCGAAGACCTTGTATAAAAAGAAACTAAATAATGGGAGCCAGGTCCTAAGCCGTGATACACCAAACCCCTTACAGTAATAACACTTGGCAAGCTAATATCGGGAGCCAGTATTTTAATAAGTAATACCAAATACAATACAGAAAGTGAATAAATTGTTTACCTGAATAATTACAAGTTAACCAAGGGGGCTGGGTAGAATACCATCGTACACCAGCGAGATGTTTAAATTTCTGAAAATAGAGTCAACAAAATGTATGCTTAAATTAGTCTCATGTCACATGTAAATTCTAATTAAAGCCATGGCCTGTTTAATAACTAATGAATATTTGACTGGACTGAACGAAAATGGTATTAAGATCGTTAAACTTATAATAACTTACAGGTAAAATATGTTAATTGAACGAGGCAAGAGCGTTGTACCACCCAAATATTGAAATGGACTGGAAACATCCGCTTATAAGGTCATACAACAATCTGTTATTATCCTGTGAATAAATTCATGTATAAGCAACGGACTAGGTACGATCTATTTGCGCAAATCTCTAACAATATAATTGGAGTTATCGGCAAAAATATCGTAGTAAATTGAAAGATTATGTAGTCTGTGTATTAGGCACTAGTGATGGGAAGTTTCGATACTTTTGCGGACTCGTTCATTCCAATCCCATTCCGCAAGTGGATCGAGTCCATCGGACTCGATCCTCGGATCGACATCGAAATTGAATGTGCATTTCAGACACCCGGGGTCCTCGGTCATTCCGGACCCGGAACGAACAACGCGAGTATCTTTGTTTTGGTGAGTGGTCACGCAGTCGGTAATTCAGTATGTTTATATGTCTCAGACATCAATTGGGCACATACAAAGCCGCCAAAAGCTATAAATCACTGATAACTGATAAAAAAGCATGCAAGTTCGGCCGTATCATGTGTCGCCTGTCGACGTCGAGCCTCTAAAACGAACACCATCATCATTTGCTATTCCCCATCAACACATTGTATTGTATTCTGTATTGAAATGGATTGAATAACGGAATGCCAAGGAATGAATGAATGTCCGCGAGAATTGACGACTCGCGACCTTTTCGTTCCTCGGAACGAATCCGGACCGAAACTTGGACTCGATCCAAATCGATCCTGCCCCGGATTCGATCCTTTGTATCGAATCCGACCGGATCGACACATCGCTATTAGGCACAGGCGAGACTAGCGACTTCATTTTAACAGGAAAGCAACTAACTTCGTTCATCAAAGTTGAAATCTAATAAGTGATAATTATTCGTGTACCGGACGGCCTCTAAATCGTGCTACCATTTGGAATTTAAATAACTTTTTTGTCTGTGAAATATTTTTAGTTACATTTTCCTTAAGTCAATCCACAGACCTGTGCATTTTTTTGGTCTTGATGTAAAACATAACCTCCGCTTTCATTTTCGCAAACGACCCTGTTTTTACTGTACTCTTCATAGCCTTCGTGTTTGGCTCTAGACCAGAAATTTGGACTTGAATATTCTTCTGCTTGGTACTTCAGCGTTTATTGGCGCAAACACGGTGCTTGAGGTAGCCTAAAGGAAAAATAAATTGAAGTGCTTAAATCGGGCGCACATCTAGGCCAATTGAAAATGACATTTCGTAAAATTACCCTCTCCAAAACAATTTCCTAAAAGCTCTAGCTCTAGCCATATGAACAGTCAATTCGAACTGTTGCTACCATATCATTTCAATGTCCTCAGTTGATAAACGAACATTAACTTCAGAATTCCGTGATATATGGCACGGGCAACTGTTACTGATTTGCTGTTTTCATCTTCGAAGAAATAAAGTTCAAGACCCTTACTGATGGAGTAAATATCTGCGCAGCGTAGTCTCCCGGCTCGTGCTAAGTCACCCACTGACCCATCTTACCGGAAACCTTGAAATAGTCGGAGTATTGCAGATTTAGGAGGCATATGCTTGACATGGAAATGAAGGGTAAATGCCATTTCAGTGATCACAACGAAGCACTGATCTTGCTGAATTCGTCCATAGCTAATTACCAAAGATCATACTTAAAAAATTAAGAGGTAGATACAAAACAATTGACAAACGCGACTTATGGACCACCCAGTATATCGAAAACCAGGTAAGAAAACATGCATATAACACCGTACTAAACTTCCCACAAATACATAGTAATAAATAGTGAGGCACAGTATACACTATAAAATAACATCACGCTCTGGACGAACGGCGAAGGTATTCGAAGAAACCAGGACGTACATGAAACATCGCTGAGAGTTGACCAGCACACCGTCCGAGGCATCCAGGGACACAGAACTACCAAATATCCCGAACGAGATCTGGAGTAACTATCGGAAGCGCCTACTGCAGGTAGTGAATATGTAGCTTACACCAGGTCTAACCTTATCGGTGAGATGCAGACGCACAGATGAGGCAGATGACGTTTATGTCGAGGCAAGCCTCTCTGGGCTTCCAAGAACCTCATTGCGACCAGACAGGTTATGTGAGAGTTGAAGTTCTACCCAAATAATTCCTGGCTAGAACGTAGCCTGTACTGGCTATTTGAAATTTATATTATAAACTTAACGAGATTGCTACAATTTGCCAGACTGATGCTGGTTCCAGGAAACTCAATTTTCCAAAGGTATTATTAATACACTCAAGTTTAGTAACCCAGAGAAGGTACACAGAATATATTTATAAGCGTATAATGTGTTTAACTAGTCATACATAAAATTCAATTGTATTCATGATGGTAAAATAAAATGTAACAATGTTTATAAACAAACTAAATCAGGAACTCTTTGGTCTACGTCTCGGTCGGCGGACTTCAGGTGGTGTCAGCGACTTTCGGGACAGCCTCAGTATAAAGTAGTTCTTGTGTCTCGTGCGCTCATTTGACCTACTAACAAAAATATGAGAGTTTTAGCGGGGATCGCCAATATGGCGGTAGTGCATAAACGAACTTTAATTTATTATCTTTCTAGCCGGCAATATGTAGGCAGGATTACAATTAATAAAGTTTATACCTGGTGCTGTTTACGCTCTCGGATTTCCTACGTGTGCAGAACGTGCAGGATCTTCATGTGGTCGTAGCGGAGTTATGTTCTTTACATTTGCCGTTGTCTACGAATTGCATTTGTTAAACGATAAACAGTTCATCGTATTAATGAAAACGAATTCATTGAAAACAAATATTCGTTCCATTTATTTAACGAAATATGTCATTGCCGTAACGAACCCGTTTACTTTTCAATAACTGCAATTAATTGATTCAATAATATTAGGTTATTGATTTTACGAATATATTTCATAGTTTTACTAATGCCAGTAATAGATGAAATGAATAAAATTATTAATGCAATGAATTTTATTCGTTGGTACAGTAATCGTTAGATATTGATCTGGTGTATATTGTTCATTAATGTTACGAAATCTAGTGCTTGTTGGAGCGAATGACGTAGTAAATACTATGAACTATGTTCGTCGATATAAAGAATTTTAGTAATGGTTAAAATGAATGTAGTGATTGTTGAAATGAACAACGTTGTGAATACTAGGAATTATATTCCTAGATATATAGAATTTTAGAAATTGTTAAAATGAATCTAGTGATTGTTGGAACGAATTACATGGTGAATAGTATGAATTACGCTCGTAGATATAAAGAATTTTAGTAATTATTAAAATCAATGATTTTATTAATATAATGAACTTCCATAATCAATGCAACGATTACTAATTATTGAACATTATTGATATTATGAATGTTACTTCCTGAAATGCCTTTTGAGTTTTTGACGATAGAAGAAGAATAATAAACAGTAAGTATGATTGGTTTAATTTTTATTTTTTAAATCAATGAATACAAACACATACGGGGTGGGGTGTTTATGCATGGCTTTAACAAAATTTCAGGGGTTGTATTCGGTATTACCGTTAACTTGACATGGGTGCTTGCAGAACTCAAATTGATTTTCTGGGCAGCCCGCGTAAAATCTGAAAATTTATTAGTCATTCATAAACACCCTGTATAGCTAGATGTCTACACCAAAACTAAATTAAACTTAAATCTATAATTACAATGTTTTCTCTTGTTCTGCTGTACAGTTTAAATATTCTGAAAGCATAAAAACTTTCGTAAAATTTTGTGTGGATTTATGTAAAAAAAAAATGTTTCGAGAAAATTGTAAAACATAATCGATTCTATTGGAAAATTTAAATTAAGAAGATAAATTATTTTAAAACATGTCCACTGCCCTTAAAAGAAGGAAAAACTTTATGTAATTTGGTCAAAATATATATAAATTTCTTCAATCGAAAATATATCTTTTCCTATACAATAAATAAATGGCTGTATACTTTGCTTTCTTTGCCTTAAATGATTTACATGGTCTTCTATGTCTTGTAAATATGTTGCCAGATACAAAAAAGATTTCTGTGAATCTTTGATAGTATAGCGGGTAACTGTTTTCTTTGAATTGGCGTCTTTCGTTACCGTTTTGTTAGTTGGTACAAAATAGCCATGCAGGCCCCTTAATAAGCATGCAGTTTGCGAATCTGAAAAGAAGGTATACATATTATTTTTGCTTGTTCACAGCACAGAAACTAATAGGTAAGATCAATCTATCAATTCGGGCTGGGCTTGAAAATTGACTCTTGAAATTATGAAACGGGATAAATTGAAAAAAGCAAAGATATCTATAGTAGCAAAATGCGGTTTATACAGGGTATCCCTATTTTTTACCAGACCTAATCATAGTAACATTACAAGTTATAGGCAGTACCTATTAATATATCTAAACTTTAGGTAATAATAGATGTGTAGGTATAGTACTAACTTTCAGAAATGTTATTATTATTTTTGAGGTTGTGTAGTACCGCTTTTATATTTTTATCCTTCACATGGTGCTCTTCGCCTAAAAATTTTAGCAACTTCTGGAAGTGCCTACTCCAATTCTTAAATAGCCCATCTGAGTTAGTAAAGGCCACACTATAATCCATGTCGATCTGTAAGTAAAAAAATTAATAAGGTACTTAAATGTAAAAGTTAAATAAAAACATACCAATCGAAAGCCTGTCGGATTTCTGTAAAAATGCCATTTCTCCATTATTTCATCAGTAGAGCCAAAGTTTTTAAAATCGTTAAGGCGATACTGACTGCAGGCCTTCCACGTGGAGTCGAATTGCTCATCAGTTAAATTATCAAATTTTAATGCCGTGAGGCAAGCTTCAGCGTCATCTTGTGGTTCTAAAAAACAATACTCAACATATATATGCACAAAACAAAAATTTAGATTTTGATTCAAAGTAATTAATAAACATTGAATCATATGGGTATAAGTACCATGTAATTTTAGTTTGCTTACCAACATTTTTCTGGAGTGTACATTTTTTTTCACACTGTTCTTTTTGTTTTTTATTGGCATGCTGGGCGACGGCAGATTTAAACGATGTTTTCAAATTGCAAAATTTATTATAAATTCTACCTCTCTTGTTGGAACGATAATATTCCTGAAATGAACAGAGAATAGTTTATGACGACATTGTTCAGTATAAAACAATCAAAATTCTTACCAATCTTTCAGTAGCTTTGTTATGAACATCGTTGTTGGATTCCGCACGTTCATTTTCATTTTCTAAATTATCCTTATTTATATGTTTTCAGTTCATATGCTTTTTGAAACTACTTAGGCTTTGAAAACTTTGACCACAGTTAGCTTCAAAACATCTAAACAGTGAATTAGGTCGTAAGGTCGTGATTTCGCTTAAAATGCAAATGCAAATAAAGCATAACATTGTTTTTATTTAAGTAGTTCTTGAATTTTGAAGAATTCTAAACTTAGATTAGTTTTACTACGTTTGCTATAAATTATACATACAATAAATATAATTAAATTGATCAAAATTACATTTAATAATGGTACTACATTCTTACCTTTATATCTTTTCCAGAAGCACTTCTTGTACAAGTGGTCTGCACTATCAAATAAATGTCAGTAACGCTCGATACTTCAACAAGAAGTGAGAAGATACTGAACCTCTTTACCTGTACAAGTGTACATAGATGAAGCAAGTACAGTTAGGAAATATTTGAGCAAACAACCCTAAACGAGATTACAAATTTCTAGGAAAAATAGACAAATGGCTAGTTGCTCAGAAAAAGAGATACATACAAACTTCTGATAGCAGATAAACGGTAGTCGCCCATAACTGTAATAATGCAGATGTACAGACCGCACCATTTGCGAAACTCGTCTGCAGTTTCTGCTAGACCGTTTAAGTAAAATAAAAGCTATTGCTGACAATACAAACAATTTTGCTGCAACGTATCCTAAAAATTCCTTAAAAGTAATGTAACTTATACGTTGTGACAATCAAAGCATTTCTTTGGTTCAGTTGTACGTCTATACAATGAAAATTTTCATAAATATAATGAATGTCGTGTTTGGAATGATGTTTGATCATTAGAACCATAGAACCAAGTTCGTTGATTTAGCAAATCTGTTCGTTAATATAATAAATATCTTTCGTTAATCGATGTATAGTGAACATTAATACAATGATTTGTGATCATTATGACAAATATTATGCTTCAAAAGTTTGAAGAATGCATTCGTTACTGCAACGTATACTTTTAACAAGTGATGTTCTGTGTCGTTTGGACAATACACCATATCACATTAAGCGATGGACAGATTATCATTTAATACTTTGCGACGTTATTATAACGAAACACTTTTATGAAACATGTTCGTAAACATTAATAAATGTATTCATGTTTTCAATAAAATTGTTTATTGGACTTGCGAATTTTTGTTTGTTAGAATGAATATTGTACATTAACTAATGCAAAATTGTTTTTTAATAAATGAATACAAATTCAATTCAATAATGAACCTCACCATTATTTAGCCAACAACTGTACACAACATTTCTTTATATTAATGAAAGAAATCGTTGTCGTAGTGAAATGTAAGTCAATAAACAGAAATTATTGATAACATGAACAATATTTTTTTCAGTGTAGTAAGCAATTTGATAAAAATACTTAAAGCGCAAGAACTTTCAAGCACCAACAAGATAACCGCGCTTCCTTCATTTGTTATTAATGAAGAGTAGTTTTACCTAGAATAAATGGTACCTGAATTCTATTTAGCAGGAGTTTTTAGTGGAATGAAAAAATTGCAAGTCATACAATACATAAACGTTAACACGTGAAGACATGCAGTGACCTTGCAAGTGTGTATTCGACAAAATGATAGAATCCTGTTGAAGTATAATAAAGCTCATTTAGTATTTACTCTATACTAGAGAATTCACTCAAGAGCTCTTTGTGAAGAAAAGTAACTGGAAAAGCAACACCTTTTGTGTACAAACTCACGGACTCTACTCGTATGAGAAAGCTGACCATGAGATGCCTCTTCTTACTCTAAAACTAAGAATGAGTTAACAAAATACCTCGCAAATAAAGAACTGTAACATGTGTAGAGGATGTTAGAGAAATGAAGTCAAGTCATCCCGAGTAAATGATGTTAGAGGACTTAAAATCACATACGAGGAGGCAGATACCAGTATTTTTCTGCACTCCCTGCGCATCTGACCTTGTGCTAGTACGTACTATCTACATTTACTTACTATATGTTTTCCTCGCTTCACTGCGGTGGTCACAGTTTTTTCCCATGAAACGGCAGCTGTCTCAGGAGTTGGAACTAATTTGTTACAGATAAATCGAGTAACTTGTTTCATAATTACTAAATTAGTTATGACACAGTCAGTGGTTTTCAATAAAGTATCAGTAAAGGAAACTTTATCTTGAAGATGACAAAAGTTATAAAAAAACCCTCTAAACAATATTTTTCATTTATTATCTTACTCGGAACGAAAAAAAAATTCTAAAACAACTGCCACAGAAATGACATATAACGAGTTACAGAGAAAAGAGAGATACCTAAGATACATTTCTGGCAGCCATCTTGAAATTGTGACACCATATAGGCTCCCGGCCACAGATTTAGACAAAATACCTGCTTTTATATTCGGGGATTAGGTGATTCAACAAGCTATGCATTCCCACCCATCTGCTCATCTGTCTATAATAAACGAAGTAATCTCTCGTAGCTCCACATCTCAGACCGGTTTTTTTTTCTGTTTGCTTTTAAGAGCACAGGTCTTTGATGCATACAACAATATGAAAATTTGAACCTGTAGCAGGAGCATTTTTCTGACTTTGGGACGAATACATTTTTCAAATTTTTATTAGTTTTCTAGTTGAATCCCTAGCCATTTTGATTCGTCTTCATACTTCATATTCGTAACTTCTATCAAGTGTAATAAGGAATGCAAGATAAATGAATTTTGTGGTCAAGCTCATATCCAGATATTTGCACACATTACGCTAATTGCTATAGGCTCTGTCGACTATGATGGCATTGATTCTGGCTTGAAGTATTAATAGTTTCAATCCGTTGTAAGTGACAGATTAGTAGGAATAATCTCTCTTTGCACTTCCCACAGTTTTGGCCACATCATAGAGTCAAAAGTATTATCATAGTCGATGATAGTAGGAACTGTAGGTATATTAATTGTAGTTTCAAATCTGCTCGATCAGTTGTCGTACATTTAGAATCTCCATCTTTACCCTTAACATAGCCCGTCCAACCTGATAGGATAGGTGGTGTTGCAATCGTTCATTAGGATATGTAGCAGTACTTTACCGGTAGTTCTGTATTCAGGTACAGCCTTTTTTTGTTCAGGGTTCTATACATCGATTTAAGTTATTTCTTGGACCATCTCTCAAAACTCCATATGATGCTGAATATTTGATGTAAGAGAGCAATTGCTTGTTCACCTAGCAGTTTGATAACTTTTGTAGTAATTACATCGAGGCCTAATGCTTCACTATTTTTTAGATGTCTGCTGGCAGCTTCAATCTATTCTCTCAGAGTTCTTTTAAACCGGTAGAATCAGGTATATTAGGTGCTCATATTCGTAGCGAAAAAATCTTGACCATATTTTCCCCTCATTTTTAATGACCCATGATTTCGGTTTAAACTTTTTCGTAATTTACTATCTTCCCTATCTTGTAGTTTATTGTTGGTTCGATTTATTTTCCTTCTCACTACATAACTGCTTTATAAGGTGGTTTTCATCCTTCACATATGCTCGTTGAAGTAGTATAGTTATAGAACTTTGCCATTTTCCCTTGCTTAGGGGTAGAGTGGCGATTTTAGGAGCCTCTCTCAAAATATATGTTCATTCTTTTCGTATCTATTTCACTACAATATTCTCCTTTAGGCCTAAGAATTGCAATGTTAGGAAGATCTACTGTATCGTTTGCTTTAATTATATAGGACGGTAGGTGTAAATGAGTCTATTCACCACTTCCAGAAAGATGCTGGACATTCAGAATTTTTAATAGAAAGTTAGAAGTTCTAATTCCAGTAGACATGTTGCTAGGTTAGCTTTAATATCGTAAATGTTGACCATAAACGAGAATTCTTAATGATTGTGTGGTAAAGTGTAGGGTAAAAGCTGCCTAAAATTTCACCTAAGACAATTATTATTTCACAAAACGGATATTGTTATCCTTTACGTCTTTAAATAAGTCAGAAAAACAAATTACTATCTATCCTTCCACAACTTTGCATTAAAATTAGTTCAAAAAGTGATCCCTGAGGTCGGCTGGTCGGTGGCGGTTAGTTTTTTAATATAGGTAATGTTATCGGAATTAAACAATATACTAACTAATAAACTAACTAACTTTTATATTTTATATAGTTTGCATCTACTATTAGAAAGGGAGTTATTTAGTAGCGCACAGGGCGGATAAGTTGCTATCTTAACAAAATACAAAAGTTTACCATTTATAACTGACACGCTGAAAAGTGTGCTAATCTGAACAATAATATGAATAATTAAATTAAAGTACCAACAGAAACGCATAGTAGTTAGAGCGGCTAAGCGAAAAATTGTTGAATTTAGTGTTTCTGTAATAACTGTTTTGCAAGTAGAAGATCGCCTTACTATAGAGCGTCTCACGGTGACAAGACAGCGTGGAGAGGATAGGGAATGCTTTCCTTATGGGAATTTCGCTCCGACGTTGCCAGTTCTATGCAACGGGTGATGGTATAAGTTGACCGAAATAGACGAAAACCAGAAGTTCCCAATAAGTTCTCACGCAAAATTTTAATTCAGAAAGCATCATCTGTAGTTCAGATTAATCAGTTTGAGAAAGTATAATTTGTAATTCAGAAACCATTATTTATACAGGGTGATTTATAATAGGTGTAAAACACTTTACTATCTTGTTCCGGAAGTAATTTTAAGATAAAAATGTCATATGGACATAGGTCATATTCCAATTAGTTACAGAACTACAACAGATTTAAATTTTAGTGAATTAGTAATGATTATTAAAGAACAATTTCAAAACATAAGTAAAAACAAATTGGAATATGACCTATGTCCATATGACATTTTTATCTTAAAATTACTTCCGGAACAAGATAGTAAAGTGTTTTACACCTATTATAAATCACCCTGTATAGAAGATTATAAATAATTAATACCTATATCTTATCATTTTTAAAACTGAAGTAATTTACTGCACATCAGGTTTAACGTCTGCTGTATGCATCAAATTGGTTCTTAATTACAACCATAATGAGGGTGACAAATTTGTACTTCCAAAAGTTTGAGTGATTCATAACTACTTTCTAATGCAAAATAAATTAATAAGCCATTAGGGTAATTTTTGTACAAAATATGTTTAGTCTTCATCTGTTCTCAGAGCCTGTTGACATATTCCATTTGCGATTATTTTTGCATAGTGTTCTATACATTTATCTATTGTTAGTGCTTTTATTGCTGTTTATTGTTGTTTTGACCGCTCAATGGAGGAAATTGTTAAATGGAAACGTGGACAATCTTTGCAAGTTTCAGAAAAGCAAGTAGTAATGAATTTCGTCAGTTACCATTTAAATCAAACTAACGATTCGATATCCACTATAATCAAAAAAGTGTCCGAAATGAGTGGCGTGGGTGAAAAGAAGCTTTACAACGTGAGACAAGAGTACACTTCACCAGCTGGACTACTTCCTCCAAAAGAAAGGCCCAAAAAGCGCAAAATTGTTACATCTCGTGAAAACAAATACGACGGAGAAATGAAGAGTGACATTCGCAGAATAGTGCACCAGTTTTATCGGGACAATATACCGCCTACAATAAATTCTGTGTTAGCTGCAGTAAATGGCAATGCAAATTTGCCTAATTTTTCGCGCGCAACAATGCATCGCATACTGAGTGACATGGACTTTGTGTATGAAAAGCGTTGCAGAAAATCTATTTTAATTGAAAAGCAAGAAATAATCTCTTGGCGTCATCGTTATTTACGCGAAATTCGTAATAATCGTGAAGTTGGATACAATATCGTGTATTTGGATGAATCGTGGGTAAATATCGGACATAGTGTATCGAAAGAATGGGTCGATAAATCGATTAAATCGCATCGGGATGCATTTATTCGTGGATTGACCACAGGTTTGAAAGCTCCTACAACTCGTGGTCCACGATTTATCCTGTTACATGCAGGATGCAAAAACGGGTTTATTGATGGAGCAGAGCTGACTTTTTTGGCTAAGAAAAATACCCAAGATTACCATGATGAAATGGATGGACCCAACTTCGAAAAGTGGTTCGAACATCAGTTGATTCCGAATCTACCAGAAAAAACTGTTGTTGTTATGAACAATGCGTCTTACCACAGTACAAAGTTAGAGCAAATTCCGAACAGTACTTCAAATAAAGCCGAAATTCAGGCATGGCTTCGGTTTAAAGATTTATTTTTTGAAGAGGACTATTTAAAAAACGAATTGTTGGAAGTAGTTAATACCTTCAAACGAAACTATGATGGGTATAAAATAGAAGAAATTGTAAAAAGGCACAATGTGAAGATCTTGAGACTCCCGCCCTACCATTGCGAACTGAATCCTATAGGATTGGCGTGGAGTGAAGTAAAAAGGTATTTAATTTAAATATTGTCGTAAACACTGTTTAATTTTGGCATTTATTGAATTGTAATGCAGCAAAAGCTTCCAAAATGTCATTTAAATAAATTTGTAATGTTATCAAAGATCGACACCCAAGATATTATAAATACATAATTAAATTAAACATCCTTTGCTTAATTAGTTTATTGTCCATAATTTTCTTATTTAAAATTATAACATCCACGATTTATCACCATATTTTTTAATTGTTTATTATTAATCTTTAAAAAGTAAATTTAATGCACAATTAAGCGGATTTTTTTTAAGGTACGTAGCCGGACATAACACGAATTTTAAGGAGAATGAAGTCCGAAATTTAATCAGTGAAGCATATTTGCGAGTTACGCCAGAAAAATGGAATAACTATGTAAAGCACGTAATAGCAACAGAAAGGACAATGTGGGAAGTCGATAATTTGTTAGAAGATATAGAACCAATTATTATAAATATAAATGATGCAGATAGTGATAGTGACATTAATAGTGAAGCGAACAATAGTGACAGCGAGTAGTGATACACGAATTGTACAATCTTTAAACTTTACAATTAAAAATTATAATCAGTTACTGTTTTTTCCAATTTCTATTTTAAATATATAAACTCGATTGCCGTGAAACACATATTCGTCTTATTTATTTTTACCGGCTATCAAATCAACTAAATTTGGCGAATTTTATGCTTGTTAAAACCTAATTTTACTCATTAAAAAACTATGACAAGTTCCGATTAAAAGAATTATGTGTTTGTGATAAGGGAGATCCTACTGTACATAATTGTTTCGCTCTTAAACTTGTTTGAATGCCACTGACAAAACGTACCAGGTAATGGGGGATTATAGTTAAGCTGTCTCTATTCAAATAGCCGGATTTTTTGTCTGTGATGCGGGCATATTTTCTACAGAACACTTTTGTGGAGACATGGCATCGCTGTTTGCCATAAGGCCCTGTACTGTCTAGTCACCCTGAGACGCAGTATAGTCGGCCAACTTCGAGTGTCCTAGTCGTAAGATATTTTGGGGCGCAAATGGGCCGAAAATGGCGTAAATGAGTCAGGCGCCAATAATCAGATGGTCAAATTCACCCACGGAGTCAATGCTTATTCAAAAGTCATAAATAATAACCTTCTTTTTACAACAAGCTGGTCCATCAAGTAAGGAACGAAGAAAATCTTTATGAAGCAAACTGTTGTGTTCATAAAAAAGTAGAATAAATCGATTATTCTCTCAAACCCTCAAACAAACCGATGAAACGCTTCTTCCAAGCAATTTAGCTGTTAGCGAATATTTTGTTCAAATACGAACGAAAAGATATGTACACATAGCATCACTATGACTTTCAGAACGGTATACGTGTTAAACATTGTTTTAATTGTTCCAAGTAAAATAGTCTTCTGAAGTCTACAGCTTAAATTGTTTTCATAAAAAATACATTTGTATAGTATTTTGTCCGTTAACCTAGTTTTATACAGAAAATGCTGTCATAGAAGCAGCATCATACGTGCTAATTTAATAGCTATTTATGCAACAAGTGCTAAAAGTCGACGTTTGTGCACGAGACATGAAAATTATTAAACGAAGCCGAAGGCTGAGTTTCATAACATGTCTCATGCATAAACGACTTTTAGCACGCGTTGCATACAATATTTTATCTACGACCTTAATTTTAACGTTATTAATCCATAAATATCGATTTAACAAATGTTTGCATCTACGACACTTCTAATTCATGTCATAATAAATAGTAGACCATGCGCGGGCGAATGTTTGCGAAGCCATTAGTGCTGTCAAGGTCAGTTACGAAATGTAATTATTAATACTCCACATCTGAGTGTATTCATTACATAACGCTTTAATTATTTCAAAAACACTTTACCTGTACCACAAGAAGCAACTAGAATAACTTTACAACTTCACTTCCAGTTCGAAATTGTAGTTTTATAACCTCACTTCACTTTTGACACTAGAGCTAAAAGTAAACAACTGATTTCTTTAACCGCGGTAAACTATAAAACGTCACTTTTAGTGAAACAAGCTAGCGCTAAAAGACCTACTTTTAGTAGTGGTCGTAGATAAAAGTTCATTATTTACCTTTTTAATTAGTATAATTCAACTTCTAAAACCATGTCACGCAAGCTAGAGTCAGAAAATATTCAACTATGGGTCTCGATCTTAAATTCTATTGACATTCACATTTATAGCAGCAGTTTCAGTGCTTGGTGCAAATAGAATGTTCAATACATTCACAATTTATCACAATTTAAACACACGTTCTATTAAATTGGCATCACTTTAATGCTTTGAAACAAGTATGTGTGAACTTGAATTTAAAGTAACCCATTTAGTTACATTCCTGCTAGATTTATTTGGAAAAGGTCAAAATGCTTTCTGAAAACTAAAGAATGTGGTATTACACCAAATTTCATAACGATTATATCTTTATGACATAACACAGTCCACTGGGATATTTCTCAACATTTCAGTCTGCTCATCCATATCTTATTTCGTAAGTAGCATCGTTTAATTATTAATATATACTTTATCTTCCTTTGAAAAAGTGCTGACAGCCCTTATTGTATTGCGTTTGTAAAATTTTAATCTAAAAATGGTGGTTGATGTAAGATACGAAAGGTTAAACTCAACGCGTTTATTTTCAAAAGATATATTGCAACTTCAAACTCAAAAGCGCATATATAGCCTGCGGCTGTGAACTTTATTTTCTGCTAGATGTTGTTGGAGCGCTGTCACGGCAGTTTTAATTTAAAGTTTCATTATTTTGTAAGATTTTATCTTTAAACCAACCACAGCACGATATTCAATCGACACGTGCACTTTATTCTCTCACAGTTGATTTAACACCTTGCCAATTATTGGATGTATGAGTAATACCCCCAGTTGATTAAAATAAAAATTGTTAGACTTAATTTTAACATTGATAAGACTGCAATATAAGTAATATAGTACGTCTACACATAACCTCAGACGTAAAGTTCAGTACGGGAAATATAAGACAATGTAAATCTTAGCGTAGTGTGCTGGTCCTAAAATACAAAAGAAGGATTTATTTATTATTGACAGGTGGGCATTTACTTCCAAGATTTTTTTGTGGTAAAATGTAGCTTCCTTGCCTTTTTTAGGACTCTGTACTGAACTTTTAAGGCTGAAACGATGTATAGAAAGTATGTGGAACTAACAAAATTCCCGATAAACGAACAAATTGTTGGCATTGAACAAAACTTAACATTTTATACGAAAAACAACTTATCTTACTTGCTAATTGTCATTCATATTTTGTTTTAAAGAATCACAAGCACAATCACAATTTTACGGGCTATAGTTCAACTATCGGAAAGCTGCTGGGGTTGCTCTTCCACTCACTTTATTTTCGACTTCCGATACAACCACTAGGTGTCATGGAAATGAGTGAAAATATTTTAACCCGTAATAGAACTCGCTAAACTGAGCAACTTCTCCATTTATAATTTTTTCGAAAACGCCCACAAAACTGAGTTAAAATGCAAAACAATTTTACTCCAAAACCGCATACCCGCCTATGGAATAATACTTTAATATAATGGCACAAAACAAAAAAAACATTTCGTTGATATGTAAACCAACAAAAACGGCATATGTACTGATAAAACCTTTAGTTCACATCTGGTCACCACCGTACTTTATCAATTGAGGTAGGTAAGTTATTGACCACGGTTTTTTTTTGTACAAGAACCTTGCAGTTTTAATATACTTGTGTCGTTCACCTTTAACTTAGCTTGGCTGACTCGGCGCATACTAGTTCGCTCCCGCGGTCAGTTTTTGAAAAAGGTCATAGGTAAGTTCGCTCCCGAAGCATAGGTAAGTTCGCTCCCGAGGATTAAAACGTAAATAAGTAGATTACGAGAGATTAAAATTTTACCAATATTTTATTTTACCAATATTTATATTATTACATACAATATTATACATACAAGACATTTAATATAATTTTAATGTGAGCAAAACTCTTGGTAAAAACGATAACTACTCATTTAATGACAATAACAAAACAGGAATAAACTTATATTCAAAATATATCAAATTTAAATTAATTAATTTTTCTTTACATATCTTGACAATTTTTCAAGAAATTGAATTTTTGTAATAGCTCCAGTTTTGAAGCTGGCCAAATGATCTTCAATTAATTTAATTTTTTGCATTTCTACCCTTCTGTATACTTTTTTAATTTTATGAGCACTGTTTATTTTTACATATGTCTCGACTTGAAATTCTTTCAACACTTCAATAAATTGAAAAATATTTGGATGGGCAGCGTAAAACGACCCATTGAATCTGCTGTGGAAAGCTTCACAAGCATTTGTTGATCTCGTCCTTGCTGAAGAATGTTCGGCCCACATTTCTGGCGGGAATAGAGAATCTTCTGATATATATGTTTCCACCAAATAGTTATTAAAAATCTCCAATTTTTTGTCTTGTGGCAAAATTTCCGCAAGATCAAAGCAGAAACAATCTCCCACATCGGCTGGTTGTAAGTAGGGAAGGCCAAATACGAAATTTAAATATTTTCCAATATCTGATTGGGATTTGTAATCTTGAGTAAGTCCTAAGTGCTGAATTTTCCGCCACCTGCAGCAATGGAACAAAATAATTAATTTTTTGATAAAATATAAAAAGTAAGATCTTACCATGACTGGGTTAGATGAAATAAGCAACCCTTAATCACAACGTGTGGAAGTTTTCTTTGGAATGCTAAATGTATTGCCATTTCAAAATCTATGTAAACACATTTTGATGTTAGTGCAATTTCCATTTCTTGTAGCTTGTTGAGAAGAATGTTTAAGCAATTTTCATAAGTTTTTGTTGTTTTATCCGGTAATAGGAAAAATACTAAAGGCATGTAATGACCATTACATATTCCATGTATGGTAAATAATTGGTAGAAAAACTTTGGGCAACATTTAAATGTTCCATCCACATATAAACTTTCTAAAGTGCTTAAAAAGTTCAAGTTTGTCACGCTTGTAAACATCACAATTTTAGAGTTTATATCATTTGTTAGCATGAAATCTTCATTTCTATTGGTTTTTATTTCTAAATTGCTTAAGACTTCTTGAGTGTTTTCTAAGCTAGTTGGTAAGGCTGGTAGAAAGCTTCGTCTATGGTTATAGATATTCTTTCTAATATATTGCATATCAGTTGTTGTGATTGTTTCGACGTCATTATTTAGTAGCACACGGTTAATTATTTTCGACGGCTTTTCACTTACGTTTTCCGCTGCTTTTCTTTTCAAACTGTTGCTCAAAATTTGTCTGTTTAAGACGGCGTTTTCCATCGCCTCATGAGCATGATTCAAATTTGAATCAACCAACATATTTTCGTCACCCACACTTTTTAAAAATGATTTACAGCTCCTTACTATACACTGCCACCGTTTCACATTTCCCGCCAATAATTTATGGAAATTAAATTTATAGGAATTCACCACCAACATAGGTTTTCCTTTTTCACTAATAATTTGGCTTACGTCCATTTTAAATCCAAGTGTAAAGAAGAAATGATTTTGTTTATTCCGTACATTTTCTTATATTTATACAGAAAAATAGGCTCATTACTAACAAGTTTGTTATTGTCATTAAGCGATAACATGGCATGCCATTAACAGGGGATTATTTTTGAAAAATATTTGGCGATAATATTAAGCAATAATGTGGATTAACATTAACAGGGGATTATTTCTGCAAAATATTTGGGAGCGAACTTACCTACACCCTTTTCACGTAGGGGGATTAAAAACTGACCGCGGGAGCGAAATAGGTTGCGGCCGGCTGACTAAGCGGCTCGTCAAATTTAGGGGAGATAAATAATTGAGAAAATATACGATAAAATGAAAAACGATAAATAGAAAAGTTGTTCACTTTAGTGAGCTTTATCACTGGTTAAAATATTTGCACTCATTTCCATAACACCCTGTATACTTAGCAAACCTGTAAGTAATATTCGTAGCAATTTAAGACCAGTCGACAGAGCCACTAAATAAAATTGTGGCAGTTAAACTGCATGGTGCATGCAGGTGCTACAAAATACTAGATTTTTATATAACATATCTGGATAATAGTTACCACTTTTCTTGTAAAAGCTATGATAAACTAGGTGGTACACTTCTTGTCTGTCGTTATAGATCCTGGACTCATTTAGGATATTCACTTTATTTCGATCTACGTGGTACCTGCACTTAATAGTAGATATATTGATCGGCAACTTCAAAGCATCTGTTGCCGTTTGGCTTATCCATTATCTGTTATCAACTCCAATTCTAACGTGGCCCTTTTTATTCTTAACTACTGGTTCTATGTATTTTTGAATCTCATTCTTGTCGTTCACCAACCGAGATGTATTGTCTACGTAGCGTAAATTATTTAGAATCTTTTCGGCAACCGAGATTCCAGGTTTCAAGTACCCTTCCCAGGACAAATTCTTCCTAAATCTTAAAAAGTTGTGAAGACAAAATGTGAATAGAAATTACAAAACTTGATGTTGTTCATTTCACTTTGAGGAAGTATTGTAATCGGGGAAAAATTATCTCCGAGATTTTTGCAGATTTTTACGTTTCAGGGTCCCTAGATGACGAAAAACAGGTTTTCTCAATTCCGTCTGTCTACCTACCTGTCGGTATAACGTTATAACTATTTGTTGGAAAAAATATGCAAGGTGAGCACCTTAAAAATAGAATTCTACCTATTTTTGCTTTAACTTGATGACTATTACTTAAATGAAAGTAACATTTTGCACATAGCAGGCTCTTGCCTTTGACGAAAAAGAGTATATTTTGGACCCAGCATATACAGGATGAGCATCTTAAAAAGATAACATTTTGATTATTTTTGTTCTAATTGAGAAATATATAAAAGTGATAACTTGCACATAGCTCAGGTATTACCCTTGACGAAAATGGGACCCCACAAAGAGAAGGTAAATGTTGTAAGTAACAATAAGCGGCAACGAATAAATGCATTGTGTTCTGTTCAATGTCTCTGTATAGCAGGGAGGTCCGAGAGGTGCCGCGTGGCTTTTGCGACAAATGGTCGAGCGTTGAAATCGCATTCGCAGGCGTGGGAGTTAGAGTCCTACCGCCGGTGATCGTTTTTTTATTTGAAAATTTATGTAATTCGCATTACCAAGTGCTTCTTTGTATTGTTCCAGTATTATTGGAACGTTAAGATTTTTTTAACCCTAGTTTAATTTGATTTTTAAAATTGTTTGATGTCACAACGTCCACTTGCGGGGAAAGTTCTGAGTAAAGCCGTTTGCATGTGATAGTCCGATCTACTGGACACCGATTTAGCTTTACCAACCACATTATGTCTACAGTCTACAGAGCAGATGCCCAATCGTATTTTCTTTGAAGGTTTTCACCATTTATTTCATCTTTTTTTTGTATTTTAATTTGATGGTTCTTCTGATTCAGAGGTTTATCTTAAAAGTTGTATTCATTTCTGTGCCTGATTTATGTCATTGTTCACATTTGTTGCCAAGGGCGCCGGAACAAAATACTAAACCTGTAAGTGCGCCGCGGACTGATAAAGTTTGGGAACCCCTGGGTTAAACCATGTACGACAATTTTAATTTATCTGTAGCCATAAAAGTATATTATACGATATATTGTACATAGAAATTAAAATTGTTGGCATGTTAGTTCGTTAAAAAATATCTAGCACAATCCGAGTTATACTTGTAAGTTATACCTATAATCACTAAGGAAATGAAGTATTTCGTGCACGACAATAATTTTGAGAAAAATTTAAGTGTGCCCAATATTCATGTCGCAAGCTAATAAAGAAATGGCCAGTTCACGAACAGAATCGGATATGGGTCGCGAGAAAAGGTAATACAGTAGATAACACTTACTAATTACAAATGCACGAGAGTTTAGGGCGCCATATTCTAAAACTTACCGTGACACACCTTACAGAACTAGGGGTAGGCGTGACACGACAACGGATAGGCCCTTAAGAGAGTCAAACAAGCATTCAGGAAACAAAAAGAGGTAGCGCCGAATATGTACAATAGATTTACTTAAACAGAGGGCCTTAATACACCGAACACATACATATAGAACGGCCATTTGGCGAAAGGTTCAATAAAACACCAAACTGAAAAGTATATGATTAATAATGTAAGATCCAATAGAAATTTTTACCCAAACTCAGATTGTGTGTAAAGCATTAACCGGAAATTAAAATTAAACGAATCGACGTAAGAATTCTAAGAGAATTGAGATTCAAATAAACGGTTAGGTTTTAAACTAGTATTATTATATAGATACATATAAAGGATGCAACGGACGTATAGCATAACCAGAAATTATTCCAAGTGCAAATAGATGTTTTTAATTAAAAGCGCCCAGTACCGATTAAGCGAAGTTTAGAAGCTCTAGTTGAATTGAGCATATTTTTAAATTCAAAGCTATTAATTAGATAAAGATGTCCTGTATATTTCGGTTACGCGACAGGATATCGACGAATAAAAGCACGGAAAGGTACCACATAAACAAGACAAGATAATTAATACCTGTCAGCAATACTAATCCGTGTACTATTTTATCAAATAGTGAACACAGCCTACGTAAATTTAGAAAACTAAGCAATTTGATGGTTTGACAGTTACAAATTACAATGAATTAAAATATAACAGTAAGTAACCTCCGCCGAAAGCGTAGTTCAGCAAGTTAGACGATCTTTGATGAAGCGAGGTGCAAAAGCGGTTAGGTGTGGGTTCAGGGACAATAAAATACCTCCAATTTGCACACACTAGCTGACCACGGAACCAATGGGATGGAAGTGGTATAGCAGACGGGGCAAGAGAGATCCGGTGCGATAAGCTCCTTCCCAGCGTGCGAATGCAATCCAACAGGTGAAATGTGCCGAGAGCTGCTTAATCAGCCTTGGAGATTATTTGGAGATTATTAAAGACTACTTGAAGATTACTTGAATCTTACTTGAAGGTGTTGATATATTGCTTGAAGGCCTAAAATAAATCCAGTAAAAGGTTAAACCACGTGAAAGCAGAGCGATATAATTTCACACCTGAGATTCTGCGTTGTCGAAAGATAAGTTGCTTACGAAATATCGTCAAATCATTGATCTACCGGAAAGGCCCAGAAGCCAAAAGCCAGTATACTAAGCCTCCACTTGCAGGAAAAGAATCCCAGAAGTGTATTTTTCGACATCAAAAGAAAAATGAAAACTAAAAAGTTCTAAAATAGAAACTGGAAAAATATTTCAGGACCGCTGTACCATACTTAAACCAGTTTCACTTGCATTCAAATTAATTTCGGTGTATCACTTGAAAAATTAATTATTATCTCTAGTAATCGTAACGAATACATAAATAACATATGGTCCTTATGTTTTCAAAAGCTTATCCATTTTACCATGCGAATAAGTAATAGCAACAACCTAAAAGCAGATTATAAACTCATTCAGTTTGTATCCACGTCCAAATTTTGACATTAAATATTTATTTTTGGTCTCCCGACCTGCAAAGAACAGAGTTGACATCCACCGTAACTACGATTTTACAGTTACTCCGTGTTTTGACGCATCCCGGTGCGGTAAAATATTAAAAAAATGTTTAGGTTTCAGACACCCTTAAACAGAAAAATCGCTTTGCAGTAATAAAGGGTATTTTCAGAATCGTTAATTACGTAATTCAGCGTGCAGTTAAATTTTTGATGAATAAAGAAAATTAAAATAATGCTACGAACAAAGCTATTCTGACTGACACTTAACTGTATCTTTTATTCTTTAAAAGTTCAATCACCATAAAACATACCTTGTTGTAGATATATTCTTGCATATAATTATTAACTCGGCTAGCTCTATTTGTCTTAATCTGCAGGGTAACTGTTGCATTATTTTTAATAAGACACATCACTCTATTTCAATGTACCTTTTCTAGTTAAATGAAATATTTTTAGAAAGATAATATTTATGTTTTATTAATGTAACCAATCATAACCTTTGAATGACAATTTATCTGTTTTGTTATTTAATACATCAATACTTTTTACTTATATTGCTCGAAGCTCAGTACTAAGATTTGATTTTTAAATTGACTCACTTTGCTTTTTCACTTGTAGCCACGTGTCTGCAATCTTCTCTGCAAAAGGTCCCCCCTGGACTTCACTTGATTCAGCCACTTCTGTATCAATGTTCTCCAATGTTAACGATAGTTCTTCCACTTTGATATCACGCACTGATAATCACTTTTAACGTCGTTATAATTAAATTCTACCAAGAGTTTATCTGTCTTAGCGTTAATTCTGGAAGATTATTTTATATCTGTCATAAAATAAAAACAATTTCTACCCTCCTCCTTCTCTCTTGTCAAAAACATAAACAATTTATTTTGCTTCTCTTACCACTCTTTTTCAGAAGTAAATTTTATTAATTATTAACTTAAATCAAGCTAGTTAAATATCTTGACAAAAGTCATGTTTTTAGGTTATCAATATTAATCTAACATTTTATAACATATTTAAAATTTTCCTGGATTATAAATAAACATCACACTTACAAAATTAGTTTATACTTCAGTACGTTGTAAGATTCTGCAATGTATCTTATATGAACAATAAATAATTTTTAAACAATTCAAACCACTTGCTTTCGGTCATTCTTTTCTGAATTGTGCTTCAATACAATGCATTGACGAAATATTTATACATTATTAGTATCAATACCGATTTCTAATATTTTCTTTGACTTTCTCATATTTTGGAGGTGTTATACCAATCTTGGCCAGTTTTTAAGCGATTCAACCTTTTATAGAATATATTCTTTTTTTACCATTTTTATATCATATCAATATAGATACCACATTGACTCTTGACGTTTCAAAGAGTTTTTATGCAGGGTCGACTACAAAATTTACTGACGGTAGCTTGGCTTGACGGCAACGGTAATTTTGATATTCGGAAGTAAAAAATCGAATTTATAGAAAATTTTAAAGACATATGTCGACCGGAAAATGTAATACAATGCTCGTGCGTTAAACAGAACTTCGCAAAATGAAACATGCCTCACTTACAATATAGATAACATTCATTTATTCGTTAAAATATCATGTTTTACGCTAAGACGTATGCTTCTTAATTAAAATTCGGATAAAAAAATGCATTGCCTGGGTAGGTAAATATAATAGTTCTAAGAAATTCAATTCAAGTGATTAGACATACATCCATTTACTCTGTTAAACGTATAAAAGCGAACACAGCTAATACGCAAGAGTTTACACTTTTATTTGGTTTATATTTAAATATTGAGAATAACTTCCAGAAGTTTTATCAAGCAATTTTATTATAAATATTTCCTATAATTTTAATGCCAGACGTGCTGCTATAAAGAGTTGCATGATAACAGCGTAACGCTGCAATAGCCACGGTTGCTTGATACAGTACCACAATTCAGCTTGAGTATACCGATCTATTTTTTAGACGGGTTGCAAATGTTTAACTATATAAATAATACTAGGAATACAACCTTTGCACCTCATGTTATTCGTTATTCTCGAGTCCATGCCACCTTAAGCATACAAAACTGTGATAATGCATATAACCTGCAGAAAATTAATTACATAAATTATTTAAAAATACACTCGGTAAATGTGTTCACCCTTCTGTCTATTTCTCGTCATTTAGCACATTATACCGAAATTTCAAATATAACTTGTAGCTACCTCATATCTCCCTTAAAATTATAAATGTCCTAAGTCACATTTCTAGGTTTAGAGGATTGCGGTTATTTTTAAGGCGAGTTATGTAGTAATCAATATTCCCATTACGTTGACCAAACCCATGGGAGATATAACCATTATGTAAGCGCGTGCTTAGTTTGATGTGAGCGAGTTGTTAAAAAATTAAAAATAAGTAGTTCTCCCGATAACCTACATACACTGTTGCGATTCAATTGCACCGCTATTTAATTTCGAAGTCTGTTATACTTATTTCATATTGTCCTGAACCATGAATTAGGGACGTTTCAAATCCACGCCACTGTTGGCGGATTCTATGCTTGCTGACTTACTTCTTCGAGCATGTCCCAGAACACTTCGGGGTGAGTGAAGAGCGCCTTCTTAGGGCTGTATTTAAATTCAACCGTGTTCCATCGTGAACTCTTTCTCCTTATCGCAGTCAGTAAAGAGCTGTAGGGCATAGTCTGCAGAGGTGTTAGCTTCCATTGCATATACGGTTCGCTCCGCGAGCTTTGTACCTGGAAGCACACTAAACGTTTCCTCCCAATTCACGATGTAGAGACCGCTATATAAACGCCTTGTAAACTATTCCCTTATTTTAATGTGTGCGATAATATTGTATCGGTGTATTGTAAACTTGTAAGTATTAAAATGTATGCGCCTTTGTTGAGGTTCCTCGTAACTTGTCGGCCTTTATTTATGTTTGCTAATCTACACCAACCTGCGGGTAACCATATCTATTGCATAAATTAATTACTACTATGCTGTGATACCAGCTTTGTGGTTTTGATCTTGTTGCTGCTACCTGTGCTTGAGTTGAGCTTCTCTTCCAGAATATTTTGTGCTACCCGAGTTTACGAATTCTCTATGAATGCCTGGATATACTTGTCGTTATCTGGTAAAAATCCGTTGGCGCCATTTTGGCTCTTTAAGACTGCACACTCCGTCTCCAATTGAGCTAGCTCCGGCCAAGTAGTCACAAGTTGTTTATTTTCTTGAGAGAATATTAAATGATAGCTTTGGTATAACAACAATTTATCTAATTATTGTTACGATATGTTACTCCAATGCGTCAATTACTGATTTTCAATCACCAATTCAATGGTTCAATCTTCGACGGGTTGATTATTTTCAGCTTTTCCTAAAAGCTATTTAAAACAACCAACACTTCTCGAAGTTATAAATAGAGGTCGAAAGTTCATTATCTCCTTCGATTGATCTTCAATTTTGCATAGAATTATATAGATTAAGCAACACTGATAATCTAATTTAATTGTAGATAACATTAATTAATAACGTTACTGTATCGGTGTATTGTAAACTTGTAAGTATTAAAATGTATGCGCCTTTGTTGAGGTTCCTCGTAACTTGTCGGCCTTTATTTATGTTTGCTAATCTACGCCAACCTGCGGGTAACCATATCTATTGCATAAATTAATTACTACTATGCTGTGATACCAGCTTTGTGGTTTTGATCTTGTTGCTGCTACCTGTGCTTGAGTTGAGCTTCTCTTCCAGAATATTTTGTGCTACCCGAGTTTACGAATTCTCTATGAATGCCTGGATATACTTGTCGTTATCTGGTAAAAATCCGTTGGCGCCATTTTGGCTCTTTAAGACTGCACACTCCGTCTCCAATTGAGCTAGCTCCGGCCAAGTAGTCACAAGTTGTTTATTTTCTTGAGAGAATATTAAATGATAGCTTTGGTATAACAACAATTTATCTAATTATTGTTACGATATGTTACTCCAATGCGTCAATTACTGATTTTCAATCACCAATTCAATGGTTCAATCTTCGACGGGTTGATTATTTTCAGCTTTTCCTAAAAGCTATTTAAAACAACCAACACTTCTCGAAGTTATAAATAGAGGTCGAAAGTTCATTATCTCCTTCGATTGATCTTCAATTTTGCATAGAATTATATAGATTAAGCAACACTGATAATCTAATTTAATTGTAGATAACATTAATTAATAACGTTACTGTATCGGTGTATTGTAAACTTGTAAGTATTAAAATGTATGCGCCTTTGTTGAGGTTCCTCGTAACTTGTCGGCCTTTATTTATGTTTGCTAATCTACGCCAACCTGCGGGTAACCATATCTATTGCATAAATTAATTACTACTATGCTGTGATACCAGCTTTTTGGTTTTGATCTTGTTGCTGCTACCTGTGCTTGAGTTGAGCTTCTCTTCCAGAATATTTTGTGCTACCCGAGTTTACGAATTCTCTATGAATGCCTGGATATACTTGTCGTTATCTGGTAAAAATCCGTTGGCGCCATTTTGGCTCTTTAAGACTGCACACTCCGTCTCCAATTGAGCTAGCTCCGGCCAAGTAGTCACAAGTTGTTTATTTTCTTGAGAGAATATTAAATGATAGCTTTGGTATAACAACAATTTATCTAATTATTGTTACGATATGTTACTCCAATGCGTCAATTACTGATTTTCAATCACCAATTCAATGGTTCAATCTTCGACGGGTTGATTATTTTCAGCTTTCCTAAAAGCTATTTAAAACAACCAACACTTCTCGAAGTTATAAATAGAGGTCGAAAGTTCATTATCTCCTTCGATTGATCTTCAATTTTGCATAGAATTATATAGATTAAGCAACACTGATAATCTAATTTAATTGTAGATAACATTAATTAATAACGTTACTGTATCGGTGTATTGTAAACTTGTAAGTATTAAAATGTATGCGCCTTTGTTGAGGTTCCTCGTAACTTGTCGGCCTTTATTTATGTTTGCTAATCTACGCCAACCTGCGGGTAACCATATCTATTGCATAAATTAATTACTACTATGCTGTGATACCAGCTTTTTGGTTTTGATCTTGTTGCTGCTACCTGTGCTTGAGTTGAGCTTCTCTTCCAGAATATTTTGTGCTACCCGAGTTTACGAATTCTCTATGAATGCCTGGATATACTTGTCGTTATCTGGTAAAAATCCGTTGGCGCCATTTTGGCTCTTTAAGACTGCACACTTCGTCTCCAATTGAGCTAGCTCCGGCCAAGTAGTCACAAGTCTGTTTATTTTCTTGAGAGAATATTAAATGATAGCTTTGGGATAACAACAATTTATCTAATTATTGTTACGATATGTTACTCCAATGCGTCAATTACTGATTTTAAATCACCAATTCAATGGTTCAATCTTCGACGGGTTGATTATTTTCAGCTTTTCCTAAAAGCTATTTAAAACAACCAACACTTCTCGAAGTTATAAATAGAGGTCGAAAGTTCATTATCTCCTTCTATTGATCTTCAATTTTGCATAGAATTATATAGATTAAGCAACACTGATAATCTAATTTAATTGTAGATAACATTAATTAATAACGTTACTTAGATTGAACTATTTTTATTCAAATCCAGCTACGGTTTGAAGGGTAACTGGGAACTATAATTAACGCTTTTATTTTATGATTCATTCCGAACAACATCAACCTAAACTCCAGGATAATGGAACAAGTTTCAGAAGGTTGTCATGGTGATATCCTGAAATAAGCAACAGGTTTTCGTACTGCTGTTTAAACACACCGACGTGGGGAATCGCTTGAAATTCGATGAACGTCTAAATAGAGTGCACAGAAATTCTATCC
>OW679195.1:104014747-104111939 GCA_940337035.1 Agriotes lineatus | reverse complement strand
TTTAAATAGAACACCCAGTATATTATATTGATGATTTTATTGCTTTAAGCAAACATATTAAATCAATAAATGAACGCTATCTGATCATATCTCAGCTGCCTTTATTGCTTTATCTACCCTTCTTTTCCAATTTGCTTTGGTTTTCCTTTTTTGTGCGTCCTGTGTAAATCCCAGCTAAGTACTTGTCTTTCAATTACAAATGAATCTTTCCGCAGGTCGTTCACGATGCAGTTCTATTTTCGCCTTGATTTAATATTCATTGATGTTTCACGTGCTCCAGAGGTCAATATTCGAGGTGATTCTAGCTCAGAATATCTTTTAAAGAATTCTAAGACATCTATTTTTAAATATTTGAGAGCTGGTTGGAATGTTGTCCATAGTTCTCCACGTTTCACTACCACGAAGGGGTACAGATGCTATATTGCTTCTAAAAATTGGAAAGTTGGCTTGCTTTAATATTACTATGTTCGTGTTCACACATCTTCCATCCAGGCAGTATTGGTCATTGCACTATATGAATAATTCTGTAGGCAGATTTTCTTAGGATCTATTGCTTTGTTATTTTGATTAACATTTCTTTTGTTGGTGGTATAAATTTATAGCGACTTAGATTTTGGTAGCTGATCTTTAAATTCAAGCTTCTCCCTACTTCAGCTGCGCTGGAATGGAAGGGATATATCATCAGTAAAGACTAAGTCCTCAAACTATGAGGTTCCAATTTGTGCTTCTTCTCCCTTTGACGATTGCTATATTCATTGACTATTAAGAACACTCTTGAAGACAAGATGTAGCCTTCTTTGATTCCTGTATGTACTTGTGTGGATACTGACAATTTGTCTTCACTTGGCAAGCGTATCCTGTATAGGTTTGTTTTATTCAGTTTGTTATAGATATTTGTAGTTGTGTTGCGTGTTTTGTATTTTTTACGAGGTCGAAAGCTTTTTCAAACCGATTAATAGAAAATAAAGTAATTGGCTTCTTTCGAGAATTTTTTAATGGTGATATCAAGCTCTATCTGGTCTACACACGATCAGCGGCTACTTGTTTGTTCTCTGATTAATTATTTCTCCACATTTGTTCTTACTCTCTACTTAATAGAATCATGGAGAATATTTTATATGGAATCGAAAGCGATGTAACATCTTTACAGTTTTTGCACTTACTAGTACCTACTTTCTTTGGGATACTTTCTGAAAGTCCGCAACTACTAAATTATTTCTTCTAATTTTTACAAATAAGTGTAATACCTCCACAGTCTATGTCTGAATTTTATCAATATTTGCCGTTTTGACACTTTTTCCAATTTGAATTGCTTGCCTAATTGCTAGTCTTCTGGATGCTTCTATTTCTACGTTTACATCAATTGCTTCTTGCAGATCATGTTTTGCTTCTTGTTCTTGTTTCACCGTATTTTCTATTTCACTAAGTGTTTTTTGCTATCCATGCTCTCCAGTATTCAATTTTTGGGCCCATACCTATTGGTCAAAAGAAATTCTTCTTTGTTCTTAAAAGACCGGTTTCTTCTTTGTTCAAGTTCTACTGCAAGTACACTCTATATTTTGTGTCACCATCCTTTGTCTGTTTTTCTGCTTTTCATGTTAGTTCGCTAGTCCATCTTCTTCAGTTTGTTCGTACTATACGCTTGGTTTCTTGGTATTTGAATTGGTATTGATTTTGATATTGTCGAAACCATCATTTTTATTATTGTCTCTCGCATTTTTTCCATTTTTCTTCTGATTTTTTGTGTTTTTCAATCCCTGCTTCGGGTGTTTTTATAGGAGCCCAACAAGCGAGCGAGCAAAAGTGACATAGCGCCGATGTGCGCTTTTACACTGAGAGTGGATGCCACCCCTTCTCGGGGGTGGAAATTGTTCACTTAAAATAACCCCGGAAATGGATAGAGGGATAAATTCTAAGTAAAAAATGTTCTATATAGTTTTTTCGATAGATCGATATTTTTCGAGCTATTCGCGATTGAAAACTTCGCGTTCTATCAAATAAGTTTCAATAACCAAAAATGAAGCTTAGAAAACGGCAAAGAGATTGGTTTTTTTATGAATGCTCTAGGTCCAAAATAAAAGAAGTTATGGCTCGTTGAAGAAGATTTTTTTTTGCAACAACTTTGTTCGAAGTAATCAACGTTAATTAACGAAAAACCGATGCATTTTTCGGAAAACACTTATAGAACATTTTTTGTAGTGATTGAAAAGACTTTTAAAATGAGCACTGTTAAAAGTCGATTTCATTATAACTAAGCGAGTTAAGATGCAAAAACGGTGGGTCACTCGAATTTTTGAAAAAAAAATGATAGCGAAAACCCAGCCATTCCACCAAAATTGATATTGACCATTATCCCTTTACAAATTACTTTATTTTAGTATTACTCATGCAATCCAAAAGTTTTTCGACATGCTCAGACTTTGCATATTCAAAAAGTAAAGGGTTGAAGGGCTCGGGAGGGGTGGTCCGCGCACTATAATGCAAACTTCTAACATTTATATCTCCGTTATTTTTTTTCCTACAGAAATAAAAAAAACCTAAAATGTTCGTAAATAAAAATTCCACATTTTTGTACTATATTATTTTTTAGCTTTTTTTCTTCAGTTTTAGGTATTTTCAAAATAAGGTATTTTTTTAAGAAATTTGAAAAATACGTTTTCCATTTTCATCATATTTTTTTCGAAAAATACGCATTCTAACCCGCCCAAACTTTTGGATTACATAAGTAATACTAAAATAAAGTAATTTGTAAAGGGATAATGGTCAATATCAATTCTAGTGTGGCTGGGGTTTTATCGCTCATTTCTTTTTCAAAAATTCGAGTGGCCCACAGTTTTTGCATGGTAACTCGCTTAGTTATAATGCAATCGACTTTTAACAGTGCTCATTTTAAATGTCTTTTCAATCACTACAAAAAATGTTCTATACGTTTTTCCCGAAAAATGCATCGGTTTTTCGCTAATTAACGTTGATTACTTCGAACCAAGTTGTTGCAAAAAAAAATCTTCTTCAACGAGCCATAACTTCTTTTATTTTGGACCTAAAGCATTCATAAAAAAACCAATCTCTTTCCTGTTTTCTAAGCTTCATTTTTGGTTAGTACAACTTATTTGATAGAACGGGAAGTTTTCGACTTATTCGCGAAAAACCGTCCAAAAACATACATTTTTAACACGAAAAATTTAAGTTTTCAATCGCGAATAGCTCGAAAAATATCGATCTATAGAGAAAACTATATAGAACATTTTTTACTTAGAATTTGACCCTCTATCCATTTCCGGGGTTATTTTGAGTGGACACATTTCCACCCCCGAGAAGAGGTGGCATCCACCCTCAGGGTAAAAACGCACCTCGGCGCTATGTCACTTTTGCTCCTTGAGCCATCCCCTAACCACTCATCAAATTTCACCAATCGGTCAAGGTTCAAAGAATTCGGAGCGGAAAACCTTCAACGACTGGACTATTAGTTTCCTCAGATCAGTGTATGCTGTTACTTTTATACAATTTGTATAGAAAATCAGTTTTGAATCGAGTACAAGTGGTATGCTAAAATCGTCAACTTACGAAATAGGTATTGAAAAAACGTTTTTTTATACGTATACTGGTCTAGCAGCCACTATCTACCAGCTTAGGAACGAGTCCGGTAGATACGTTTCTATGGCCTAGGCCGGTATCACTGTTAGTCCACGTCACATTTGAGATTAGTAGGTTAGATTTATCGTTAGTCTGACACTATCTGGCGCAAAAGCTAACCTTAAATTTGACATAAAAAGTGCCACCCACACTCCACTTCAAACCGAACTCTGTAGAGTAGTGGTTATCACATTAGCTTTGCATTCGGGAGGTCGCGGGTTCGATTACCCTGGTCGTCTGCTCTGATTCAGTGTTTTAGGTGGTTTTCCTGAGTCAGCAGAGTACTTTCTCTGAAGCAAATGCTGGGGCAGTATTTCTCCACCTTCCCTGGCCTCTCTTTCATTCTCCACCCCTCGTTTCTCTCACCCATCCTATAATTCCCGTTCTTGGCTGAAGGGGGACGCAAGGTTGTTACGTGTAATTTTACATTTAGATGCAGTTGAGAATTGTTATGTATGATTTTCGCTTAAATACATTCATATGTAAGTCCGAGATCTAGATTGACCTGTAGTTCCTAGGTGTACATTTGGTTGCATACTCACTTTTGCATTTTTGGATGATTTTGGAAAACCTTGAAAATTCTAGGGGATTATAATACAATTTTCAAAATACATTATTAGTACGATTTCCGGCGGCCATTTTATGAGACTGATTTCGTGAGATTATTTTCTTTTGGGGCTGCATGTGATTTGGATACTTCACTTTCGTGGACAAGTAATTTCCAAAAATTATCGGTAGATTTTGTGATCAACCCTAGGAAATATGGTGTTATATTGCTGAAATGAAGCCAGTTATACTGGGATGATTATGTATTTCTGCAATCACTCACTTGAGGCCATCCAACAGCTCTGGTATGTTATTTGTGCTTCCGTTGGACGTCGAATTCAGATATCGTGTGATTTTCAGGCTTCTTTCGTAGCCCCCTAAGCTCTGGCTTCTGTCGTAGCCCCCTAATTGGTACGTTAGTACTCCTGTTTCGTTTGCGACCTTTTGGAGTTTCATTATCGCTTGCCACGCACCTGCAAGACCCCCACGCGGTCTGTGCACCCTCAATCCATGTGGTAGCCTTTGAACGCACGGCTTCTCTCCAGTGTGACAACCACGAGGTTTTTTCCCCGGTGCAAGAACCTGTTGCACTTGAAGTTATTTCCAACTAGAGGACATCTCCGTGAAGCAAACCCCTGCATGGCTGTTCTGTCGACGCCGCTGCGCTACTGAACAACCCCAGGTATCTACCTCCTAGCTTTTATTCATCCCATCGCTTAATCTAGATATATCGTTCGGACTAGTTTTGTGAAAGCTTGTGCACTGCGCTTACCTTGTTTGATGGTGATCTCCATAACACATGGTACCGAGAAATTTAGGAAACTCTGTGTAGCTATCGGCGACGTTCACCTCGTGCAAATGTGTATGTGGAATAGGTTAATTTCATTTTGTACGTTTAATATTTTCTTCGATTGGCAATAGTGCCTTTGCAGTTTAGTTGCGTTCAAGTAACTCAACATATTAAAAATTTATTAAGATAACTTTGGCGAGGGTTTTCGGGAGCTTGAATTTTTGCATTTAACACACTGCGCTGAATATACACAATTTTTAGTGTAATAACCCCACGAAATGGTACCACTTCGAATGAATCGCGAGTAGGTAAATGATTTGAGTGTGCTGAAACGATTTATTAAGATCTCCCGTATTCCGCTATCGCTGTTTAATGTTTAGTCACTACCGTCACTACAGTTGAGGTACATGTACTCGAACGAAATTGCGAGCTAAGATCATCGAGTTCTGTTTTGGATTTCAGATTTATTAACTTAAAATCTTGTACATTTTTTTATACATAAAACTAAGATTACATCTAAGCACTATTCCATTTCCTTAACACCTTAGGGTAATTAAGGTTATTGATTATATATATATATATATATACTATTCCATTTACGAACAAACTATTGATCACAGATTTATGTTGCCTTTTCCAAGCATGATGCAGATTTGTATGTGTAAATAAATAATTAGGCTATATCAAGTTATGGTGTTTTCTGTCTCTGATTATTTTTATGTAACAGCTGAGTGGTTTAGGAACTTACACGACCACCTGTAGGTTTTATGGTTTCGACCGTCTCGAACCAGTAGCGCTTCCGGACAACCCCCCCCCCCCCCATTCCTCCTCAGGAACTAGCTTGGCAAACGTTTGCTACACGACTAGACAATTCCTGGACCACCCTGCTCTGAAGTATATATGATTTTCTTTTTCTTTCACGTGCAAATAAATTCCCTTGTGTAGCAAATGTAATAAGGTCCCTATAGCGGCCCGCCCCAGTTGGGGTAATTGAAATAACCCTGAACCTTTACCTTTTTTTGCCACTTCAGTTCTGCCAAGCGTATAACACGAATTACAACGTTTTGAAGGCAAATATTTTTTGGATAATACTCTTTAATAAAATATTGTGTATTCGAGTTATACATGCTTAGATACCGGAGTAATATCTTAAATAGCTATGACATGAAAATGATTCAGATTATTCCGACGTAGACATTTAGCAGGACGAAAACCATGACAGATTTGGTGCCCATGACAGCAAATTTATTCAAAAACAAGGTAGCGATGATGACAATGATATCAATAGTTTACAACCTTCGGCTGATGACGATTATTATTTAGGAAAATGTTCGAATTATATAAGTTTTTCAGGGAAAACTGCAGAATTCGAGGCCAATTCCCCTCGTATTGTTAATATTGATTATTGTTAACCGGGTTTCTTTAGTAACCATAACTAAAATTGTAAAGTTAGCCACTAAAAGGGGGAGAATTTGCTCCGGATTCTGCAGCTGTCTTTCGGGTGCATAATAGAATTTAGCGTCTTCGAATACGCGGATACGTACTGGGCGTATAGCATTTCTGAAGTCAATGCTATTGTTACCAAAACCTAACACCTGAGAAAATTTACAAATGTACGGCAGCCAACACCAAATATATTTAGAAAGTTAGATCAAAGACAGAGAGACAGGGCAAGTAGTACCAAAGCTCATTAACGCTGGTGATCCTAGTACTCGCATTGGCATTCTAGAAAAAGAAATTTTACAGGCAGTTGCAAACGAACCAGGAAGTAGCACAAGGGAAATTGCTCGCCAATCATGTTTCCAGTTCATAGTGTTTTAAAAGAAAATGATTTGTATCCATTTCATTATCGTACTGTTCAGTCCCTATCAGAAGTTGGTTATCAAAATCGAATCAATTATTGTAAGTGGATGCTTTGTCAAATTGGGGAGAAGCAATATTTCCATAACCATATTCTTTGGACTGATGAAGCCACTTTTACAAGAAAGGGAATTTTCGATACCCACTATAGATACCAGTGGGCACATGAAAATCCGTACTGCATGAGGGAATCCAGCGACTAATTTAAATACCCTGAGCGTTTGCGTAGGAGTCATTGACAATAACGTTATTGGTCCATACTTTCTGCCAAACAAATTAAATAGTGAAGACTACTTGCAGCTTTTCTGAATGAATTCGTGGACGATTTACTACTCAATCTCCTGTTAGAAAATGGCTAATTAAAAATTTCGGACAACGACGGATAGGTCACAACAGTTCTATACCATTGCCAGCAACATCGCCTGACTTAAACGCTTTGGATTTTTTTTGTTTGGGGATTCGTCACAGAAAAGATATACCAGATATCACCAGAAAAATTGGTTGGTACTTAATCACTCTGGAAATGCTGCAAAACGTGCATATATATTTTTTTAATTTTGGTTCTCAGCCAACAGCCGTTAGGCCAATTATAGGCATCGCTGTACATTTTTTTGGGGACCCACTAACGACTGTCATGATGTTATTATGACATCCGGGACCAACTATTTCCGTGACAGCCGTATCACGAGGTGCCGAGAGAAGCAGCCATGGAACTCCCATCGAAGTTCTGACCAGAAAGAGCGTTGCTTATAGTTGGAGCAAAGATATTTCGGACGCCTCAGGCTACTACTTAAAGGTTAATGAGCATGGCAGGTGGGATTATGTTGTACCCACGACAATCCCTTTGTAATAGTTCACAAGCAAATCCATATCCTTAAAATCGAAATGCGGCTACGGAAACGCAATGTTTGTTAGTGTTTAAAAACTTATTATTTTTATTTAACAACATTGTTAATAAAAAAAGATACAATCAAGAAAGACAAAACATTATAGAAAATATGTATATGCAACAAATAACTACAGTTTATTGATTGATATATACAAAAAACAACAATTATGAGTACAATATATAAATTAATTTTCGTTATCGCCATCACATGGCCTATCGTCACTATCGCTGTCTCTTAAATTAATAATTAATTCTGGAATATCAATAAATTTTAAAAATTGGTCTTCAATGCCAATCACATGCCGAACACAGTTTTTCCAGCTATTTACATGAATTTTATTAACTTCTTTAATTATTTCTATCATTTTCTCACTAAACTTGGGGCATTGGTTACGTTTTCGAATGTGTGTTTTTAATTCTGCCCATATCATTTCTATAGGATTCATACAACAATGATATGGTGGCAATCTTAAAACTCTATGGCCTAGTTCTGTAGCTATGGTGTCTACTACATATTTTTTAGAGAACTTTTTAATGGACAACACTTCCAGTAATTGATTCTTATTGTAAGTTTCTTGAAAATACATGTTGTTCTTGTAAAGAAAATCTGTAATTTCTGCTTTAGTAGAATTACTATTTGGCACTTTTTCAGCAAGCCTTGAGTGATAACTGGCGTTGTCCATAACGATCACACTATTAGGTGGCAAATTTGGTAACAGCTTATTTGAAAACCACGACTCAAACACATCTGAATTCATGTCTTCATGGTAGTCCAATCGACAGTCTCTTATATTTTTCGCAGATAATAGGAGACCATCGTTCACCCATCCCATCTCAGAGCCTACATGTAAAATTATAATACGTTTTCCTCTTGAAGGTGGAATGTCTAATTGGCATTTCCGAGAATTATCTGTCCATCCTTTTTGAACCACATCATGTGTGTCATACCAAGTTTCATCCAAGTAAAATATCGGTCTCTGTTCTTCCCGAAACTTTTTTATCTGTTGTAAGTATTCGCATCGCCATTTTCTAATCCGCGGAGATTCCATTATTTGTTGTCTTTTATCTATCTTCTTATAGCGAAATCCCATATTTTTTAGCGATGTCCTTAATGTCGTCATTGAACAATTTATACCCATGTCACCAATGATCGTATCATGAATAGTTTTAATTGTTGGCACCACATTAGTTTTATACATGTCATAAACTACGCCGCGTATTGCATGTTCATTAGGCTTTGTTAATATTTTGTGACACCCATAATCAGAACGCCGTTTACGTGGCAGCGCTTGATTTTTCGCAGTTTGAAAAACCGTACTTTTTGGCACTTTAGTTAAAAACGCAGTTCTTCTCACAACATTGCTTTCTCCTTCAGAAATTAGTGCGTTGTATACATTCAAGACTATGTTTTTCGCATCGTCGGATAAAAAATGCATTGATCGCTGGCTTGGTCTCTCTCCCGCATCATCAACTTCTTCTAACTCATCACATGGAGCAGCGACTTCTTCAACTTCATCCTCAATTTTATTAGTATCCCATGGTCTCCACATATTCCACAAAATACAACACAACACAAATACTAGATGATAATTAACGTGCGTCAAAGTATAACAGCAACGTTATTATTAAATTTGGGAAGTAAAGACAAGTCAAGTGATTTATATAATTTATCTTTCATTCTAATTACTGGAAGGGATGTAGTTGTAAATACATACTTTAATGCCAATATGACGCGACGAAACATTAAATGTCGATTTCTCTTATCTAGGAATGTCATTTGAGCAAAAATAATTTATTCCTCAATCAGGGCATAATCGCATAATGTGTTTATTTACCTAGTAAAATTAATTTTGTCATTCAATATTATTAGATAATTAAATATAAATTAAGTAGAAACTTCACTACAAAACGAAATAAATACCACCTTGGAAATATTCCCACCTTTGCGTATACCTGGCACGACTTAAGCGGACTAACAATAGTAAACTCATTTGCGGTTTAACTTTTAAAGCTCGCTCTGTCCGAAGTATCTTTGCGTCTACTATACCACGACTGATCGAACGTGGACGCTTGTTCAAGCTACACCACCCTAGACCTAACTAATGCATAAGAAACGACGTCATTTTGTTGCGTAATGACAATGGCTGTGAAAGCTTACGAAATGCTATTCCTGTAAGACCAACTTTGTGTTTGAAAGCGAATGAGGCACAGTTTGAACATTTGATCCATTTTAAGTTCTAAATTTTTGTTCTTGTTATTTAGTGTAATTTCCAGTTTATCGATATGTTAACTTTTAGAAATATTTATGATACAAGTTGCTAATTTAAAGTGTTTTAGGCACGCGACGTCGTTTATCAAACGAGACCGAAAGTCGAGTTTGACATCGCGTCAAGTGCCTAAATGGTGTAAACATTTATATACTGAAAAAATTCCATTAAGTAAGTGCGTAAGCAGAGCAAATGGTATAAAAATTACTATTAATTGAAATACTTGCGTTTAATTATCTCCTAGTAAGTATCTAAGGACGATGTATAATAATTTAAATATGCACCAGTATCTCTCTAGTAATCATTGATATCATAATCAATGACACTGTGGAATTTTATAAATAGGTGTGTATAAATAGGTATGTATAGGTATTACCACAAATACAACCTGGAGTAATAGGATTTGCCTAATTTCAGTACTGAATTTTGTATCTTCTACTTCATCATCATCTTACTATAGGCCAGTGGCCTGTATTACCCACAAAGTGGTTCTATGAGCCCTCTTTAGCCTTAGGGCGGGTAGTTGGCTAGCCTTGCCCGTCGAAAATGAAGAAGAGTTCCCTTCTTTAGGGGTTAACGACTACCATAGGTGTTAGCGTGGTAGCCTGGGAGTGTACGATTTTTAAAATGTTTCTAGAGTCTGCCTGGATTCGAACTCGGGCCGGCCGAGTTAGAGGCGATAATTTACTCGTTCGGCCATCCACTCAAACTTTTTTACGTAAAACATTATTGAAATATTTTAACATGTAAACATATACAAAGTACGTTTACGCTAATATTTAATGACAAAAAATAATATTTCTTAATTGTCCTTTATTGGGGTATGTACATTGTTCTACCCTAACAGTGAAGTTGTGCATTCTACTACCAGCAATAAGTTTTCATTTATTCTTCGTATTTCATCGTTGATGCAAATTTTCAGATCCTCTGTGTCTCGAGGAACCACATTAGAATAGTCCTTCGTGTGGCAACGGGTTGTCATAATGGTACGTTAAACTCCTCGACAAATTCTGTGAGTCTACATAATGGACTTATTTCAAATAAAACACTTTAGGGCAAAAATATGTTGATGCAGCCGCTAGTTTGTCATCGTACAAAAAACTAGCATTAATAAATAACCATTTCCTGACACTTAAACAATCGTCGTGTTGCAATATTGTATCCACTATTAAAGTTAAGTCAATCCTATTGCCCTTTCTTGTACTTCCGTATTGTTTTTGATTTACTACAAAATTACGTCAGCGTCAAAATGCAATGGACAGTTTTTAAATGAATAAAGTCAATGAAGATACAAAAATCGGTTTTATGGTAGTGTAGCGTGCAGAAACGGGAGTTTATTTTTGGAATATAGCATGGGTCAAATGACCAGCTTCTCGATCTATGCACTCTTTTAATAGTCAATTCAACCATTACTCGCTAAGTATGTGTTTATGCCAACCCATGGAAAAAAATATGAAGGTCGTACCGAAGTATTATCAGATATGAGACGGGTTGGGAAGCATCGCCGAATTTGAATGTTGGTTCTTGAATTATGACACGCGACGTCATCTTGCTGGAACCAATGATGACTTATCTTGTCTTCAATTTGTGGTATAAAACTCTCAAACAAAAGATTTTGTGCTGAAAGCACCGATGCTCTACTATTATCTAATATCCATTATCTCCAGAGGCCACTCTTCTGATTATCATCTGTACCATCGCAACTGAGAAGCTATTCATTTTAAAAGTAGCTAATACATTTTGTCGCTTACTGTAACTTATATTATTCTTATCACGCAAATTATTTGATTGGTTGAGGCAAAAATCTTTGCAAAAGATAACGGTTACTTGGTTAACAAGCAGAAATAAAATGATCTTTGCAAATTTAACGAGTCGAATGTAATAGGTACACAGAGAGCACATAAACTTTCCTACAATAAACTGAAAGCTTCTTATTATGTTTATTATCAAGAGAAGTCTTAGAGGTAATAACTTTGTTGTATTCACTTTAGGGTTACATTTTACGGTCTTTAATTCTGCTTTTATGCGTTTCGGGGCAACACGAATGATCTTTTCTAGAATGCGAGGAAAATATTATACTGTATAAAAATATTATAGACATTGCGGAGCAAGTCAAATATGAAATTCTAAAGATGAGTAGTTGCATAATGAAGTTAGAGCATATTTATCTACGATTTTCAATAAAAACATTATGTAGAACTTAATACAATCTAAAATATATAAATAGGCAGGGAAAAATGTATACGCAAGTAAGTCTACTATGGAATAGTAAGCATAACACATAGCTCAATGTTATTTTGTATATTCAAAAACCAGCAGAATAATCTAAGAAGATATCGCAATAGTAAACGTTAAATGTCTTAAATTTTGAAAACAACAATTTGTAAGTGTTTCAAATAAATATAAAAATAGCTTTAAATCTACATTAGTAGATGGCTTCACCCTCTGTCACTACAAATCCTACTATAGTTACATAAAAACTGTAAATTAAAAAATGCGTTAAATAAAAGGGAACCGTATACGTTACTAATTTACATTCAATATTCCTAAAATTACCATGCTTCACACGAATCAACGTTTACATTGCTTTTATAAGAGCGTTTGAACGTGCTTATAATATTTACATGGGGTTGCAAGATTTATGCTTTGATGCTGTGGGTAAAATAAATTTGTGGGTTTGTATTTTTTCAGTAATAGATGTTCCCGTTTATCGACGAACTTTTAGCGGTTTCCGGAAATGATTTAGAATTCACTGCACACCCGAATTTATTTAACCGCTCGTTTCCTGGTGCAATTCAAAATCTGTTAACCGATGAGAATACGTATAAGTCGATGGCTTCGAATCCTGTTTACGTAATTTTATTAATATCGCAAATTCAAGCTAAATTCTATGCACCTTTCTACTTTTGCGGGACAGGTTGCAAAGTAATATGTACAATCGGAATATATATCTATTACGTTTTATTACTTTTTTGCACGATAGAACGATTTTACTTAGTTAGGTACCGCTTTTGTTGCCAAATCAGTAAGTTATGCTTACTGTTCTAGAACCGTAAGTAAAAATTCGAGGTTAGCAGGTTAGGTTTTGCGTCAGTTTTGACACAGACTGACGCAAAACCTAACCTGCTAACCTCGAATTTGACGTAGACTTACAGTACCACACATATTATTCTGTTTTATAATGTCACATTTTACTGACGTTTGAAGAAAGATACATTTCTATCGTGCAAAAAACGTTATAAAGCATCACACACGTTAAGGAATTACCGATCTCAGACAATAATTATTAGAATCAATTTCTGGAAAAACGCAATTCTTGGAGTCCTCTGCAATATCTCCAGTAATTATAGTACTTAAAGTACCTACTATACGGTAGCAAACCAAACACAGCATAAACTGTTAATAGGTAAATGCCTTCCTTGTTACGCCTATACAAAACACGTTTGGTAATACTTTCGTCAAGGATAAGGGCCGAGCTATGTGAAAATTATTACTGTTATCTATTTTATTCTTTGAAGATGTTCATCCTGTATAACCTCCAAAATATGCCCTTTTTCGGCAAGCATAAAAACCTGAACTATGTGCAAACAGATGGACGATAATCGCAATTCTGTGCAGAACCGTTTATTATAGTTATGATTTGTATTTAAAATAAGTATGATCGAAAAATTTTACCCTCTAGAAAGCTATGGAATTATTTTGTCAAGAAATTTTGTTGGCAATCGTAGTAATAAAGGTCACATTGTTATTTTATATCTGTCAGTTTAAGGTTATATCAAGAATGTCATTTTAACGAAAACAAAATCTTTTTTAATGCATAAAAATTTTAGTAACAAAAAAAAACTACATCTGTTGAAAGCGATTTCCTGCACTTTCCATACACAGCACCACCTTATGTTCAGTATTAAACATCCTGTAAAAGGTGAGTGATTTTGTAAAAATTGTACAGGTTATATTATTAAGTACCTTTACTCATCACTGCCAACATAAAGTAAATTTTAAAAACATCTTCAGCCGTCTTAAAAGGTTAAAAGTTTTCGATCATATAGTATACAAAAAACACTAATTTTTTTAAACACAGACTAAATACCGGGAGATCAAAAATTATTGATTTGGCCGCTCTCACAAAATATGGTTTTAGTAAAAATGTGCCGCCTTGCGCTGATTGGGTCTGAACTATAATAGCTAACTTCAAGTCAAATAACACCACTTACGTATTTAAATTGATTTAAATAGCTTTAAATGCACTGCTGGACAAAAAACCGGCCACTTATATGTTTGGCTTTAATACTTGAACTCATCCTATTTCATACTGCCTCCACATATTATGCTATAGTATAATAAAAGAGAAACAGATCGTAAACATTTTACTTCTAAATATCCAATTATAATAAGAACAACAATAAAATTGCAGCAAAACGAAAAACCAACAACTAATCAATATCTAATAACAACCCTGATAATTTCTTTCAGAGACCACTGATATCTCGTACTTTTTTTCCGCGAACCCTAATGACCTCTCATGCGTCAAGAAATACTGCGAATGAGGTCCGCAAGCTCCTGTTGGTCGATCAAAATTATCATTCTTCGTGCAGAGCTGCTTGGAGGTCATGTAGTGTTCCTAGAACGCGGTGTTCGAATGGGATTAATAACTGAACTGAGAGCAGGTCAAATGTGCAAAAATGAGGCGTAGCGGACCACAAGAGGAGCAAGACAGTCCTGTATATATCGATGAGCATTTATTGTTCCGCGTTCTCAGACTACAAGGTCTGTACGGGCCTCTAAATAAATACCTGGCCAGATCATCACAATTGATGCTCGAAATGTGCACCACCATTGGCTATACATGAATCTACTCTTCTTTTCATACTTCCAAATACTGCATACAGCTGTTCTTCGGTTATTCCTTGCACGGCACCTTCTATCGCTTCTTTTAATTCGTCCAATGTGTGCCATCGATTCTGGTAAGTTACATTTTTTAAATAGCAGAATACAAACTAATCCAGAGCAGTAAGATCTGGCGACCTTACCGGAAAACGTCCTCTCCCAATTACTCTGTTATCATAATACCCTTTACTAAACTGACAAGTTGCTCGAGCGGTATGCGCAGTGGCATTTTCATGCTGAAAATAACCTTCCTAGAGCTCATCATCGTATAGTTGGTCTATAAAAATTTGCAACATATTACGATAACGTTCCGCATTAACAGTATCGTTGAAGAAGATTGGCCCAATAATTTTTCTTCAGGAAATTGCAATCCATACTCCAACTTTCACTGGATCCAACGGTGTCTCATGAAATACGTGAGGGTTTTCAGCACTCCAAGCTCTGTAATTTTGGGAATTTACATAGCCACTTATATAAAAGCAGGCTACGTCAGAAAAAATGTTTTGTCTAACAAATTATCATTTCGTGCAGACGTTTCTCAAAGTCAGGTAGAAATAATTCTTGAACTACAGAAACCTTGTAGGGGTGGAAATGCAGCCTCCGCTTCACAACGGTATGACATGAGTCATACGACAAATCAGTTTGTTGGGCTAATTGAGGTAAAGGTTTTCTCGGACTATGTTCAAAACGAGCACGTGCATCTTGCACAACATCTTCGGTGATCGCTGTGGGACGACCAGGTGACTTCCCTCGAACAACGGTTCCTGTATTTTGAAAGCGATCAACAACTGTGTGGGTGTGACAGCATAAAACTTCATGTTCTACTTCTGCTTCGGGAAATCTTTCCCAGAATTCGACAACAGACGGCATTATTGGAAACCCACCTCCCATTTTCATCTTTTTTTTCAATTTCGGAGGTACGATTGTAAAAGTAATTTGTCCTCCTCAAGTGAAAAGGGCATGATTACAATCAACAGTTCTAACCTAAAATAGAAACATTTGGTAAAAGCTTTGAATAATTGATAAAAAGGAGGAATCGACTTACTTTTTTCACAAACGTGGATGCTAATGTTAGTTTTGAATAAAACTCTGTTAAAAATAGCGAAAAATATTGAAATCAATGGAAAATTTAAATTTACAAAATACAAACAAGATGAAGATGGCAGTTGATGTACAGCTAACTTTACTACAGAAACTTGACGTAGATATTGTTAACCACCTGCGCGGAAGAAAGTTTTTTTCGGTCAGTCTGTTTTGATCTCTCGATATATGTATATATTGCTACCATAATATTATGGAATAAAGTACTTGAAATAGTTTATTATTATATTCGTTGACTATTTGCTCTTACATGGCTATAAAATGTCAAAACAAGTTGCAGAAGAACATTAAACAAATAAATAGAAACAATAGCTTAAAAAAACAATTTTATTAGAGCAAGAAAGCTATTTGCTTTACCCAGTTATACAGTTAATTCAGCAACAAGAAATTACTTAAAAATTTTTACTGTGTTATACTAAATTAATTCTATTTTGACGAAATGAAACTTATCACTTCACAATTACATTATTTCCATTTACGAAGTTCTCTTGTCTTTTTATTTTGAAATCCCACAGCTTCTTACTAATTTTATTATAACTAATTAATTTCGGTTCAATGTATTTGAATCTCTTCACTTGTTGTTTTTATTCTTTTTCTGCTAGTTTTGAAGGATGTCTTAAATTTTAAGTATTTCATCATTTTTGTGACCTAATTTACCTTGCCATTGCCACTGAATTGTGTTCCTGTTACAGTCAACTTTCGTAAAAAAATTGTACTTCCAGTTCAAGTTCCCAATTAAATAAAGTTTATCACTTAGTGTAATTATTTAATATATTAATTTGTCCATAAAGTAATAATTTTATTGTTTAAGTACTACTTATCCTATTTAAGAACCATTTCCAACTAATAATAAAAGTTTGTCAAAAGCACGTCTGAATTTTAGTATGAATTACAGTTACCGTTTCTTATACGTATACGAAATAAATCAGATCGGTAGCTTCCAATCAAACTGCGATGTAAAGTTAGGAGCTGCGAATACAAATAAATAGGAAGGCATCATTTACGATTTGTAGGACGCCGAATAAATCACTTTGTTGGAGACACACTTCTTGTAATCTATTTACCAGCTTACTTTTGAAATAGCCCATATGCCCAAGTTACCTAGAGTTTCATTCTTGACAGGAAAATATGTAGTGCTTTCTAACCAGAAAGTAGTAATTAATTAAAACCGTTAACATATCTGTGTACTAAACAGTGCAAGGTGAAAACGCAGCATAAAAATGATCTCGAAGGATTTTAGTATTTGTCACTTAGAAATTCCCAAAGCATAGAAACAAGGGGAAACAAAAATTCTCGTTATGGATAAAGTACTCTTAAAATCAAACAGCATTAATTTATAATAATAGTTACAAGACCTTGCCTTATATTAATAAATTACTATGTATGCTAGTATAAAGTGTTTATAATTTATTTATGGGATTTGGAACAGAGAAAACACAAAAATGTAAACTTTTTAAAGTCATAACTTCGTAAATATGTATTATTGAAGAGAGGTTAACTTAGGTCGGTCAAATTGTGCACTGACCTTTTAGATACATTCTATACACTTTCCAATGAAAATTTCGAATTTTTAATTTGAACACTGAATTCGTCTAAATCAATCTGCAAATAAAAACCGGATAGATGTACAATATATGAAAAGCAGTAAAAATCTACATGTGAAAGCTGCTGGTCAACAGGAGCAGATACAAATATACTGTCGGTCATAAGCTTACAGCCAACAATGTGTTTCCACGACCTTTATAATATAATGCATGTTCAGCCTCTGGAGCATCGTCAGTTAAGTGTATCATTCATCATTTCATAGTACGTTTTTGCTGGAGACATTCATTTACTTCGCAGTATCTCGAAACATTAGACATTGTTATACACATATGGCGCCTTTATTGCTGCATATTTTGGGTCAGAAAACAACAAGCTAACAATAAGTATGACAATCGAAAGGGTACTAAGAAACGATACTACTTTTTAATAAATTTAACGATCCTTCTATTGAAATATCGTACATGTAATTTTCATGTAGGTTGGCCATGAATTTTTGTTGTCAAGTTGAACATAAACGGAACCACAATTATTAGTATGTTGTATAACATGTATAACCTCCAACAACCTGCCAAATGGACTGCTTATTTTGGTAGAAATATATAAAATCTAAAGTATTGCACGATCTTTTATGCATTTACTTAAAAATGTATGCAATTACACAATTAATGAAACTGGATACATTAAAAAAATCTGTAAAATGTTTTAATCCGAACGTCTCTCGCAAGTGGACGTTATGACACTAAAAAATTTTAAAAATCAAAGAAAAATTGAGGCAAAAATACTTTAACGTGTCTAATAATGCCGAAAAAATAGATGGGAACACTTGGTAATGCGAATTACATCAATTTTCAAATTAAGACAAACATTACCGGTAGTAGGATTTGACCTTCAGTGCCTAGAATGCGACTTTGACCCCGCCCGTCTTTTGCACGAAGCCACCCAGGGCCGCCTCGCACTTTTTCTGGCCGCTGAATAATGTAGAACACGCTTTTTGTCGACCACTTCTGTTCGTTTTGCAACATTTACCCTGTATCTGTTTGGTCCTATTTTTGCCAAGATAAAGCCTGAGCTATATGCAAGCTATACCTTTATCTATTTCTCAGCAAAAGCAAAATTATACAACATTTTATTTGTTTAAGGTGCTCAGCCAGATATGTTGGGTTCAAAGGTCAAGGGTAAAAAGCTGAGCTATGTGCAAAGTATCATTTTCATTTATGTAATAGTTCTTGAGTTAAAGCTAAGATAGGCAGAATTTTATTTTTTATGGTTCTCTCCCTGTATATAGGGCGTTCGGGAAAAGTGGGAAATCTCTCGAATATGGAAAAAATACGTGAAAAGGATACTACAAGTTCATACAAACTTTTTTCGTATAGGCTTCCTCTTCGGAGATATGGGCTCCCAAAGAGCTCCAATGCAATCAAGTTTTTTATACATAATTATTGAACTAGCAGGTATATTCCAATTTATTTAATATGATGTATACCAGGTAAGACCCTTCAAATTACTATCCAAGAGAGTGTTGTGAATTACCCACAGCTGCAGGGACGGACTAGCTGTGACACTCATGACCCAATTTTTTTACGCCCTCTATGATAAGAACTTTTTACAAAGTTTTTTACATACCTTTAACTATTGACTAAAAAGTAAGTACTCTTCATTCATGTCGCTAATCTTAACCGTTTTCGATAAAATGTCATTCTATTTACTCTGTTAGTCCCATAACTTCTGTCGGGTTGAATATGAAAAAGAAGATTTCTCCCATGTCACCAACATAGTTTCAATAAAAAGTTCAACTCAGCAGTTAAACTTTAACTTTTTATTGAAACTATGTTGAGGATAAGAAAACTTGGTTATGCTACTCTAACATATATTTCTCGACATCTGTTTTATGTCGAATACAATAGATGTAGTATTCCTTCCTGATCCATTTGGTGCCATTAGCATACGTTGGTATTCCCGTTTTATTTGCCATTGCTGAGATTGTGTCAAATGGTCGTTGTTGTAGGCTTCTGTATGAGCAAATTTGTCGCTAGTTCCCGACTTCCGATCTGTGACAGAAGTTCAGGCGTATTGGAAAAAGCCAGTGTGTCAAAGTTATGTACTTGCGATAGAATAAATTATGAATAATTAAGCTAGGGAAATATTTTCAGAGTTGAACAATAACGGTGATACTTAGAATTTAAAATAAATATAACGGCGTGAACAAATTTCTAATGAAGTTTACTAATAAAAAAACTTTTAAGTAATAGTACATATCTAAAACTATACAGGTTGCCTAAAATTGTACAAAAACTCGAAATTGAGTTTTCAATAGATCTTCACGTTCTGGAGTCCCGTTAACCCAAAAAACATGTTTTGTTTAGCCCGTGTGTGTGTCTGTGTTTCTGTCTGTCGGTCTGTCTGTGAACAGAATATCTCAAAAACGAAAAGAGGTATGGCGTTGAAACTTCATATATAAGTTTTGTGTACTATGTAGATGCGACAGAAAGCTTTTCAAGAAAATCACATACCGGAAGTAGGTGTTTACTCTTATCATTTTTCAGTTCTTTTAGATTTTTCCAAAAACGGCTCTAACGGTTTTTTTCCATCTTTACATTGTTATTACATTTTTAATTTGTATTGATGTGAGATAGGTGATTTTTCAGTTGAATACTTGAACACCCGGTATATTATTACATCGTTGAATTCAGCTTAAAATTTTAGAGAAAATTTGTCTCTTGAACTAACGCTCTATTTTGTACCCCTTTTTTAGAATTTGTGATTTTTGAAAATTTTTGGCAAATGCTTAAAAATTAAAAATAAAATTTTTAGCTAATTATAAGATCACTGTAAAGAGAAGTTGTGTAAGTGTATCACACCAGATTTTTCATATGAGTAACCTAAGCAGATATGCAATAATTATTTTGTTAGTTTGGTAACAATTAGCTATTGTACCTACTTGCTGTTTAGCTATCAAAGTAGATATTGTATTTTCTCTTTCGGTTACTCGTATGGCAAATGGAATTTGAATATCTTCAAACTCATGGAATTGCAATGTTCCGTACAATTTTAGGCAACCTATTCCCACATAACGTTATACTATTTATTAAAAATATGACATTCCAATTTTGACTAGATTATTTTAATTTATGGATATAAATAGTTGCAATTACTAACTAATTGTGTTAACAGATACTCCGAGAGGCTCTATGGTAGTATTTGAAAGTTTAATATATTTTCAATAGCTTGGCGCCCAGTAAGTAACTATCACTTATAATACTGTAACTACTCAAAGTTATGTCGATTATTTTTTGGGGTAGTAGGTATTACGAAGGTGATTGCATGTGGGTACAATGGAAGCAATGGACGCAATGGACATGAGGGATACCATCCCAAAAATAGTCTACCTAACTTTGCCTACCAATAGTATTCGGAACACTATTCAGTGAACAAAACTCATTTTCCAAATTAAAAAGACTCAACACTTAAACGTGTTAAAATACAATTCGTGTAAGCATCTTTAATCTTCTTCTTTTTCTTTTCCTTATACCCTTTCAGGGTGTCGGATAAGCATCTTTAATAAATATTTTAATTTGATCAAAATAGTCACTTGAGTACTAGTACAATAATCGGTGCAATTCGGTACTGGTCACTACAATTTATTTTGGATGGCTATTAAATGCAAAATCTGACGTTTTCATTAGTCCACTTTTGACAGATGGCAGGTGAACTAAATAGTCAGTAATATAAACTTTTAATCTCTTACCTATTATTGTATAAGGTAACATTCGGGCAATAAATTCATTTTGTTACGTTTTCCAGCACCTGTAAGTGATAAATGCAAAAAGCTGTAAAGGGCATTACTCAGAACTTCCCTCGCAAGTGGAGGTTGTGACACTTAACAATTTTAAAAATTAAGAGACTGTGGGTAAAAATATCTTAACGATCTTAATAATACTAAAATAATATAAATAAACACTTGCTACTGCGAATTACATCAATTTTAAAATAAAACTTGAAACGGTGTTTACCCAGAACTTCCCACACACACAAGTCGATGTTGTGGCACTAAATAATATTAAAAATGTCAGAAAATTGGGGGTAAAAATATCTTCATGTTTGTTATAATATTGTAACAATAAAGGGAAACACGCAAATTATATGAATTTGCAAATTAAAAAAATTTGTAAAAGGCTTTACCCAGAACTTAACCCGTCGAAATTGTGACACTAAATAATTTTAAAAATCAAATTCAGTTAGGAGTAAAAATATATTCACGTTTCTAATACATTAAATACATTTTCAAATAAAAAAAATTACCCCGCTAAGGGGATTTGAACTCTGCCGCATCTGCGTAGCAGATTGTAACTGAATCCATAAGTCGTCTGCGCCATCGAGACTTATCGAGGTATGTGCGGAGCGCGCCTCTAAGAGAACGGTCTTATTGTTAAAACTTCGACTCTTTTGTGACATTATTCTGTATCCGTTGTATCCGTCCTATGTGAAAATTATTACTTCCTCCTATTTCAAAATTAAAGCAATAATAAACAAAATTTTATTATTTTAAGGTGCTCACCTAATATATATTTGTCTGAAATTTTCAAGGTTTCATGCCAGGTATATATATATAATGTGTGTGTAAAATATTATCTTCCTCCGACAAATAGTTTTTGAGTTATACCGCCACTGTACTGTTTCGTACGAGTTTCTGTATAAGTGGAAAATGATGTGCAACAATAATCAGTTATTTTAAAGTTGCTTAACCTTTTTTTATTATTCCAGGTTAGTTGCATACCAATCACGACACAACCACATTGCTGAACTTCTGGTAAGTCGTAAAATTAATCAATTTTACGTTTAAATTCACTGCACGATTTATTAAGTCGCTGCATTATAAGGAATATCAACTAATACTAAAATACTGGGCGATTTTGATGCAGTATTAAATTTTCTAACCATGTGAAAGGTAACTGAAAGTTGCTCCTAATTATATTTTTTATAGTAATCAGCTTTTTCAATCCCTGCACTTACATATACCATTACTACCTCAGTGCCAACTAAATATATTGCTAACCATACAATTTAAAAGCATAAGTTTTGATTATAGCCATATTTGTTGCTAAGGTCGTTAAACTGGTACCCGTCAAACTTGATGGGTGGCAACTATGTTACATCAGCTTTTAGATAAACTGTAATATTAGCGGAAATGTCTGATAGCAATGCCTTAACATTTAGTATTGAAAAAAAAAGCTCAAACGGAATGCCGGTGAGAAGTCGTGGGCAAAAACAGATGAAAAGTAAATTAATTCACTGGTATGAACAACGATGAATTAAGCTATAAGGGTGCCACGTTTGGTAACTCCACGTAGTTCGCTCCGGCAAACCACATGGAGTAACTGAGTCGCAACGGAAACAGGTTGAAGGAGATAACAAACGCCCAAAATGAAGAAACGGTATCGGCTTGTATAAAACATAAATAGCTCGCTTATTAGTAATTAGAAAATACAATGAAACATGGAAAAGTATTAATGGCACAGACCAAAATAAATAAAGTTGAGCTCGTACATGCAAAACGAATCTAGAGGATAAATTATTGACATATTACTTAAAATAGTAAATGCAATAAAGCTTAGCGCATAAGACACCGATGAAGCAAAGCAATAAAGGCCTGAATAAAACACATCAATTAGTACTCAAGCAAAAACTAGAAATTGAACTGACTCGCGAATACCGTCGTCGAAAAGGCCTCCTCGAACACAGTGTGTCCATCAAAATACGAGTAGTTAATAATATTATCGGTTGCTGCTAACGCACACTTTTCGCTTTAATGTGCGAGTGATGCGTGTAATTTAATTAGGTTCTCTCTCTCTCTCTCATTTACTGTTTCTATGACAATTGAATAAAGTATACGAATTGAAAGATATGGTTTGCATAGGGATCGTTATAAGTTCAATTAATTTATAAAATACTGACGGACTAAACACATTCTATTGTCTTCGAAATAAACGTTGACAATCTTTGAATATCAACTCACACTCTTTGATTAAAATATTCATCAGAATAATTAAACTGAGTTTCAACAGCTATAATTACTGATGGCGCTGCTACCCTACTTATCGGGTACTTTACATTAATTTTACCTAATCTGATAACCAATAACTAAAGTTGCTTAAAGTAGTTTAACCGCGAGTGCAAGTCTTGCATTAATTACATGTTTCAGTGAGAGCTTTTTTGCTTTGTACGAGTATATATTTATTCGCCAAAAACCCCTTATTCAGTTTTTAATGAATTACGAAGCCTACTTAGAAGTAGGAGCACGTAGCATACATCTTTCGTTTAAAACGATCACGTTTCCATTACTACATTGAGATTTAAAGTAGGTCCTTTTGCAGAATTGACATATACAATCAATAAAGAGATGAGAGTATGTAACGCATGTTCTGCATCTTAATAACAAAATCATGCTTTCATACAATCCCAATGTCAATTATGTAATTGAAATACAATCTGACGTACGATACAAATAAAGCTAATTTTGTTATTTAATATATTTAACATTGGTTGTCTCTCTGTCAGCTTTCTAAACATAGTTAATTATTATGATTTACAAAGTGCGTTTCAGAAAGTCTCCTACTCTTGGGTGGTTCTATATTCTTGACTGTAATTATTCTACCTGAAAAGATTGATTAAGCTTCGACCCATATAGAAAAACTATAATACTACCGTAATTAAGGAAACACCCTTAGCAACAGATTCAACTGCGACAAGGTAATTTAATAATAACATGTCTATCTGCCTCTCACCTATATGAATATTTTACTGGCAAAATAATTAAATGTAGCGTTTATAAATTGCAAAGAAGCTTCGGCTACTTTTATTAAATTCAACCAAAAATTAAATTAATGGAAAAGGAAATATAAATTCATAAGGTGAATAACAATTATAATAAGAGCGAAAACGATTAATTAAAATCAAATTAAATCGCTTTATCGGAAAGTACCAAACCAGCCGGGGGAAAGCTTATTTATTAATGAATATTAAAATTTTGCTTTAGTATTCTAACATTTTATTAGCTGAAGGTAATCACTTAATATTCCAGTTTACATATCTGAATTAGTACTAGTAATCGTTACCGCCGGTTTAATAAATTATTAACGTAGACAAGAGTTTTTTATTTTTCATTATTACATTTTTGTTAGACGTACTGTTGAAATATCTCAGAAATCTTTATCATGACGTCATAAGCGTATGAAGCAAGCACGGATATGGTCTAAAGTTGTGTTTACATTTGTTAGGTGATGTTTACTACTTGTAAGTCGTGGAAGAGAATATCAGAACTGGATGAATTCTACGGCTGTTTTTTAATTTCAAACACACGTATAGTTAAAATCGTACTGGTAATTACCTCGGGGAGAAACAAAACTAATAACTTTGCTTTCAAACTCAACCTTCACGCCATCTTGAGTTACGAATATGCTATTTTTATACCGGGTGTCTTAAAAAGAAATACATCTAGTATGCTATGAACTTCCCATAATGCAATCTAAAATTTTATTTGAGATTGGCGAGACTGTAAGTCTATGTCAAATTCGTGGTTATCAGGTTAGGTTTTGCGAAAGTTTTGACACAAAGCGATGCAAAACATAACCTGCTAATTTCGAATTTGACATAGACTTACAGTTTTGCCAATTTCAAATAAAATTTTAGATTGCATTATTTGAAATTCAAAGCATACTAGATGTAATTCTTTTTAAGACACCCGGTATAAGCTCAAAACATTTAAACAATTTTGATAGTACGCCTTCTTATAGAAACTTGAAAATACAAACTGATTTCATGAAAACTGAGTATGCCTAGAAAATCATTTATTATAAATAGAAATGTGGTAGTAGTACAAAATTATACATTAAATTTGCATTTTGAACAACATTTTACAGTTGCTCTGAGACTGTTCTCTTAGACAATAATTTGCCTGTATAGATATTGGTACTTATTACTTCTCATACGTTAATCAAAATATATAATGACTTTTTTTTATCGTGGATGTTGAACTACCAGACATTTGAATTACTCAAAAAATTGCAGTTCAATTATCAATTATTTGTTAATTGTAATTGCACGACACAAATTACTTTTTCAATTAGTTTCAATAGAAATTATAGTTGTATACTTGCGGTTACTAGAACCTTGTTGCTGGTTGCAACTAATGTTAGTGTCTTCGTAATCAGTATCTAAAAGTGTAAAAATTTTAATACTTTATTAACTATAATAATCTTTAAAGGTTTTTTAAAGTGTTGCACAGTTGCACCTACACAGCCTACACCACCCAAGACACATCAGCAAACATAGTCTGCACTACATATTTTCCGTTTTGCTCGTGCACACGCCGTTGTAATTCCTAAAGTGGCACAAAATTTGCTGTTATCCGACTAGTCATAAGAAATCATAAATTATAGCTACATTATTTCAGGAATACCCGTATAACGGTGTGTTTGGTCAGTCTGTGGTTTAATTCACACCGTTGAAAGCCATACTGTAATGGTGCTTTTCATTTGTACTATTTATCTACTTCTCAGCTACCCCAGTTTACAAGATAAATCTTAACTTTTTTATCCCTCCTCAACAAAATTATATGTGGTCCACAAAACAGCGTACATTGAATTTTAAAACCCCTATATTTTATATTTTGTTATTATAAGGGCACGGTAATTACATTTATATGTCGACCAAACGTGGGGTGCCGATCGATTTTCCTAATTGTTTAAGCAATTAAAGTAACAAACAGAGTCAGTAATCAAAAATAATTTATTCACAGCATATTTGTGGGTACAAAATTTATAAGCAAACCATTATTTGTGTGGGTATTTATTTGTCTGCGAACATAAACGCTCTGACTTACATAAAATTTTACAACAATATATAAAAATCGTATCCGCTTTTTCACAAAAGAAAATCACTATTGCGTTACTGAAACTGAATTTTACTTATTGCAGTCAAATTTCAATAGTACACTTGCTTGATGAACAACTTCGCTACGTAATTTCCAAGCGGTTCCAAGCAACGTAAACTGTTCAATCATGATTTTTCATATTTCACATTACATTAAGGGTGGCACACATTAAAATTTTTAAGGCTTAATATCTTCGAAAGGATGCATTTGAGGACAAGGGTGTATTAGAACCCTTTGATCATAGAATACTTTTGCAAAGTGTGTTCCTATATTTTATAATCATGCTGTATAAATTTAAATTTATTATATATATATAACGGATTTTCTACGGCTGTTGCCGCCTCTCCGTTCCCAGTTTCCATCGTATTGTATCATAACATGTTTCTTTCTCTACGTATCTCGTACTCATGGCTTCGTCTAATCATCCCTCCAACTTCTTCTTGGTCGTCCTTCCGTCCATCCTCTTTGTATGGCCAAACCATGTTAACTGTATTTTTTCGACTTCTTCCTCAATGTTTGTTTCCATCCTAATGTTTCGCCTGATGGTCTAGTTTCTTACTCGCTCAATACGTGATACTCTGCAGCTACTCCTTAGATAGTCCATCTCGGTAGCTAGCAATTTACTTCTATTCTTCATGCTCAGGTCCCATACTTCTGCGTCGTACATGGTTACGATTTGCAGAATGCTTTTGTATAGTCTTTTCTTGGTTTCTTTTCTAACATTTTTCTTCCACCATATCGAATTTAGAGACCTTATCACACTCCTGCTATTATTATTCGTTGAGTAATTTTCTTGTCGCTATTTCGTTTTATCAAAAATTACTCCTAAGTATTTAGATTTTGCTACCCCTTGTATATATTCGTTTTCTAGTGGTAAATGGTTTAGTTCATTGGTTTCGATCGATAGATATTCAAAATTTTTCATATTTATTGTTAGTCGTGAGCTGTCGTATTCTTCCTTTAATTTCCTTACCGTATAGCTTAAGCCATCCTGGTCTTCTGCAATCACCACTTGATCGTCGGCGAAGTATAAATTGAAAAGTCTGTCATCTCCCACTCGTAGACCTATATTCTTGCATATTTTTGTCCACCCTGCGAGGGCTCTGTCTAAACAAATTTTAAAAAGTGTGGGGGATAGACAGCATCCTTGCCGAAGACCTTTGGTTGTGTTGAAAGTCTCGGTAAAAGCTTTCCCGTTTTCTATTCTTGTTAAATTGCTTTCATATAGCTGCCTGGTAGCTTGTATAAGCGTAGGTTCTATGTCAAGTTCCTTCATCTCTCTCCACAATTTAGATGTTGGTACATTATCATATGCTTTTCGATGTCTATTAGAGCTATTTGTGTTTCTCTGTTTCTTTGTACTCTTTTTCCAGTACTAACTTCAACGAGAGTAAGTTATCTATTGTGGATCGGCCAGCTCGAAAGCCCGCCTGTTCTTCTGGTTGTTTTGCTTCTATTTCTTTCTCAATGAGGTTCTTTAATATTTGTAAGTACATACTGCCCAATGTATTTATGACTGCTATTCCTCGATAGTTTGTTGGGTCAACTTTAGGTCCTTTCTTATGTATGGGAGTTATATAGGATGTTTTCCAATACTGTGGGATATTCTCCCCATTAATACATTTCAGCATGGTAATTAATTTTTCTGGTGCGTACCTTATTAGTTCTGGGTAGATACCCCCTGGTCCAGGAGCTTTCCTGAATTTTGTTTGCATAACAGCTTCTTTCACCTGATCTACTTTTAAATTTATTATACAAGTAGTAAATGTTTATATTTTCCTATAAATATTTCAATGTGCGTATATTAGCTTATTAGGGGCTTAACTAGCAGTCCAGTGAGACAAATGTCTCATTTAACGCGCCTTCAAACCTCGATCGGTTAGGCAACCACCCAGACCTGGAAGGTGTCAAAGTGGTTGCCTAACCGATCGAGGATTTAAGGCGCAGAGGGTCGCAGCTACGTTTGGCGGCCGAAACAGTTTTTATTTAATACGCGTTCTATTTGAAAAACGGTCTTTTTGTGATTTCTCGAAAACCGGAAGTGTCACGTGACTGAAATTCGGTTCCTGACCTGACATGACCATTCCAAACATATAACTTTAATAACTTTTTTCTCTATCTCTTACGGTTTGGCTGCTGAAACAGCGTCCCGGACAAAACAGCGTCCCGGACAAAACAGCGTCCCAGACAGACACGTCTATTAGATAAAGGATAGGTATTCTCTTGCAGAAATCAGGTACAAATTATAATATTACACTACCGAATAACACTAAAAATTTCATCAGCATTCTTTTTCTACGAAACAGTAGTTATGTATCTATCAAGGACGTAAAACATACGTTTTTGAGCAACGGCGTAAAAGTTATAGCACGCGGTGCAAAGCACCGAGGGCTATAACACGACAAGGGCCACAGACGTTGGTTGCACCCGAGGTGAATACAAAACTTTATGTACGATCGGACTTTAATCTAAAAAGTTAGATCCAAATTATATAATATCACTGCCAAGAAAAGCAGTACAATTTTTTATTATTTCAGCTGAATAGTACCTTGGTAACTATGGTCTCTATAAATACGCGTTTATAAATAGCAGCTAAAATTACGCCAGTGGGCAGTAAAGACTGCTGTACGTCTGAAAATGAGGTCCTATTAAACCTATTATTGGTCGATTATAATAGAAAAACTAACTTACATTGGGAGATCGCTGTTGCTTATATTGAGCGTTAAATGTGCAAACAGATATTTGACGTGCTTTATATTTCCATTAAATGAATATAGGTTATGCAAAAATATATCGACTTTCTGTTTCAATAATCAGTATGAATTATTATAACTTCGAATGCACTGTATCTAAACTTGATTTTTTTACGTTATTTTAGTAATTGACACAATAACAATGAGAACATTTTATGTTATGTCTCCTTTACTCTCCTACGTCATAAGCAATATTTAAATTAACTTTCTATTCTGCTCTTTAATTCTCTTCTGGCGCCATTAGGGTGGATTATTAATAATTAGCAAATTATCTTACAGCGAAACATATTACATTTAAAGCTTTTGATATCATTACTCAGTTAATTATAATAGATTCTGCGTAAATTTATTCCTTTCCGCTTGGTTTAACTTTGCCAATTTATTACTGCGGTTCGTTCTAATTTATTTATCATCAGACAGTTGCAGTTGGCAAAACGAAAACAGCAACATAGATCACATCCTCAGTAATTTTGATTTATTGCTATTATTGCACAATGCTGCCACCGAAAGCGAAGCAAATGAGCTGCTAATTTTAAACCTAAATTAAATAATCTTCATAAAACTAGACCCCCCGTGCTAAGACTTAGATTTTTAAACATTAAACAATAATTAATGCAAATAGCATGCATATGGAGATTCTATGAAAATCGGAGAAAAATGAGCGAGTTAACTTTCGTCGTTTAAAAACTTCATTCCCTGCGGCTGCGGCCGTGGCGAAGTTAAATAAAAAGTTCTGTTGATAATAAGTACATAGCCGTAATCTCAACCAATGCGTTCGCCCGTAGCTGCACTTTATGGCAATTCAGTTTAGGAAGTTAACGTGAAAGGCTTTTAAACTGATTAAGATTCATTGGATATTCCGGAACGTAAAAAGGGCATTTAACTCGGAGGCATTCCAAAGTTGCGCGCCGATGAAATTTCCGTCCTGAAAATGCGTAGACTTTGTTTTCTGCATCTTTTTTAAATTAAAATTCTTGACATAAATGGGTCAAAATGAAGACGAGCTTGAAAAAACCCTAACTCTTTTATGAGTGGTGCTATACTTTTTTAAGTTTTAGAAAAATAATTCGCGAATAGATATTCTTTAAGGGTATTATTTCAAGACGTCATTCAGTTTATCAATGAAAGTCAACTAAATGGCAATGCTATTGCATTTTTTCAATGTGTCAGAGTTTTATCTGTTTTTTCGTTCGTCCATGACTAAGTTGCAATAGCAAAGAATACCCGCAATGTTGGCTACCGCAAAAAATATTAGGCGTGTTGGTAATCTATGTAAAATGCGGCTGCAAAGAACTCGCATTATAATACTTACATAACCGTTTTAATTCTAAAATGTTCAAAGTACGCATTCGAAATTTATTTAGTTAGTTATTGAACCCAACTGAAACTACTAGCAAAGCGTTGATCTTACCAACAAACTATATGACTCGGAATTTTATCACTGCTTGAATACTGCGGTAAGCAAAGGAAAGTCAGTTTACTTCCCTCGTTCAAAAGGTGAAGGAAGTATTTAGTCGCGAAAAAAATACCTTTCGATATTTCTTCAGATATTCACGTTTCAGGGTTCCTAGATGACGAAAAACAGGTTTTCTCAGTTTCGTCTGTCTGTTTGTCGCTCTGACTGTCTGCCTGTAGGCGGTATAACTCAAAAACTTTTAGTTGGAGGAATACGATATGTTGCATACACATTATGTATCTACCTGGCATCAAACAGAAAGTTTTAGATAGATAAATACAGGGCGAAAACCTTAAAAAATTAAATTTTATTTATTTTTCCTTTAACTGAAAAATGGATAAAAGTAACAATTTATACAAACCTGAGGCTTTACCTTTAACGAAAATGGAACCCAACAGATACAGCGTAAATGCTGTATAGCAACGAAAAATGTGTTCTATTTAAGGCAGCGGCGGCGACGCACGAACGCGAGGAGTGCTCCGTGGTGCATGTAGTTAACGGTTGATGTATTTACAATATCCCACCAAACGTTGGAATCGCATTCACAGCCGCCCGTCGTTCGAATTCTACCGCCGGTAATGTTTTTGTTTAATTTGAAAACTGATGTAATTTGCATTACCAAATAATTTCTTCTATTGTTTCAGTATTATTAGAAACGTACATATATTTTTACCCCTAGTTTCCTTTGATTTTTTTATTGTCACAACATCCACTTGCTAAGCAAGTTCTGAGTAGAGCCTTTTACAGATTTCTTATTCTTATAAGCAATTTCACTAGTGACCATGTCCACCGACAAGCACGCAGTAAACTCATTTTTTGTAAATATTGTTGCGATCTTACATATATGGCGCCAAGTTTGTTACACCAGTAGTAAGTACAGCGTAACATGCCCGACAGTAACGTCATTAACTTTTATAATTTCGGACAACTAGCTCAAACTAATTCCCTGCGAGTGGTCGTGAGCCTATAGTACAAACAATGATCAGCCAATCAATAAGGGCATGAAGTTCAATACTTTACCAAGCTTTGTAGAACCACGGGGAGCGAATGAGCTACGACTAGAGGGGCTTAAATAGATAAGAAACACCCAAAGTAAAGAAATAACATTGGCTAGTAATAAACAACTATAACTCGTATATTCACTCAACGTTTGAGAGACGCGAATAATATCGCGATATTCGAATCAGGAAATTCCCAATTAAAGATAATTTATTTAGTGGCTGACATAAAAGTAAAGTGTACAGAGAGCACATGACCACCTATTAATAAAAATTTGAATTAGCTGAGCCCGTATGGAATCGATCGAGCGAAAGTAGTCTAAGTCCTAAATGCAGGATTGCGATAGACGCTCCAACAAAACTACAGATTAATTCGTCCCACGTATAACGTTATCGATAAGGATTTGTGGAGCCCCATTATTTCACCTAAATACTTAATAACGAGGTAAATTTACTATTAAAGCGGTTTCAACATTGTCCTAAAATATACCGTCTTGTAACTCCAAATGATAAAATTATATATCATACTGTCACCTTTAAACTAACTATGTAATGATTTGTGATGATGAAGTACCTGGTTTTCATTTGCCCAATATTGAAAATATTGCTTGCTTATTTACTAAGCCGCTCATCTATACATTTCAACGCGTTATTAAATAGTCTTCTTTCAACTCTTGTAATCTTTGAATTTTATATGGATGATAGTGTAAATTTCTACGTAACATTCACACAATCCTTAATGGAACTGCCTGAAGGCTTGCGGATGTTGTAAACTGCTCAGCAAAGGACGCTTGACCTCATGGATGTTTTTCGCTGTTTCAGGAGGCATTCGTTTCACTAAACCCGTTTCCCTACCCATATTTTAATAGCTTAAGCTGATGTTGCCGCATTATTAATGTTGAAACGGTTGTGAAAGATTCAACGCGCAATAACAAAATTAATTTTTGTCCAACTGTTCATGACAAATTCACGATTTTCTGCTGACCACGGGTGCATTTTGACAAAATTTTATTAAACTGACAACAATTATTAGCAAGTGATAACGATCTCCTATCGTTGTTATGTTGTACGTATGCTTAAAAAACTATATAAAATACTTCTAGCGAATGTAAAGCTATGGCTTATTAGCAGGTACTAAAGTGTTATCTCCTGCAAATCAATTTCCACTTCTTAATAGGGCATTGGTAATCTGTTAGGGAAACGACAGAAATTAATGCTATACTATCGAAATCTTGAATAAAATATCATTAGTACTGTCAGGGCTGTCGCTCAGAAGGTAGCTGCTGTTGATGGATGTCGCATTGTATATAACTTTTGGAAGGCTCACTACCCGTGCTAACTCGAATCCTGGCCGATTAATATGGTCGTGAGTAATGTTTAGAAAAAGTAGCTTCTATAACTACTAAATAAAACAATATGGGCGTCAGTTGGCATACAGCTACAACGAGACGTTCAATATAACTGGCAGTCTCCAATTTATTATCGTTCACGGATGCTTTCTTACGCAATCCAAATATCTAAAAAAGCTACCAGGTGTCAGTTGATCTAATGAAGAAAAATACCAGAAGTAAAATTTAATTAAAATAGTTTTAAAATGAATTTAAGCTCCATAAGGTACAGTGAAATGGGTTAAATAAAAACTAAAAGTTGAAGTATTAAGTAAAGGATAATACGCAATTATACACAAGACACTGAATTCCATACATGAAAAACCGATAAAAATTTAATAAAATGATTATAAATAAAGGAGTCTCCTCAGGCACTCGAAAAACTTATGTGTTTAACCGCAATTCGCGCTCGCGACGATTATCACAAAAGCCTTGGTATAACGAAGCACATTATAAGTACATAAAATCAACGCTTCGTCAACAACACACATGTCTTCACTCAACATTGTGGTAATGAAGATCAAATACTACCTTAACAAAAAAGTTGAAGAAGTTGAGTAAAATCCAAAAATTAATTAAAGTGACACTTTAAAGGCGTAAATGTTAAATGAACAGCAGACATCAAAGGTAGTTACATAGTTCAGAGATCTAATTCTGGAACCCTGTTGTTTTAAAATTCTTCAAACGCACGGAGCGAGTGTCTTCTCTGATTTCTAAGCACCTAATAGTTTGGATGAAGCCCGCTTGGAAGCGTCAGCAAGTCGTATCGCTGAAGTACGGCGACGCCGTGCAGAGAGACAGAGTAAATCAAAAATAAACTTAACTTGTGGCACCTGTTGGACAGCGGAGCTGTGGTCTTAGATACGTCTCGAGACAGGTTTCTAGATTCATAAGATAGGATCAGAACACGCATAGATGGCCCATGAGGACACGAACCCGGGAGAACCGAAAAAAGATTCTCATACTTATTAATAAATGTGAAACAAAATATTGTAGTTTATACCTGCAGGTGGGAAACCTCCTTAGAAACATTCAAGCAATCCACGGTAAATTTGCAGGACGTCAAGAAATAATAAGGATTCGCTCTTATATTAACGTAAATAGACAATATTGCTCCTGTAAAGGATCAAAATTACCGAAAAACTGGAAACTGGAAGAAAGTAGAACGTAACTGCTTATATTCACAGCAAATGTTCCCAATTGCTGATGTTTACGAAGTAGTGAAAAAGGACAGTAGTCTTACTAATGTCTACAATTGGTATTTTTACGTTACGCAGTAGCTCTTTTTCACGCTTTCGTAAAATCGCGACTTTGGTGGCTTTTTCCAAACATAATGATGCTTATCTGGAAATTAGGTCACTATACGTGCCTGTATCAGTGTTTGGTTGTGAATCCTTTACATAGAGGATTGAAGAAGAAGTACAAGAAGCGCATGTGTGTGGAGCAGGTTGCCTTTTGTTACTTTGTTACATTTTTTTAAATTGTACTTGTCTGCCTTATTTGTTGGCATAGGTAGCCTTCTTCCGTTTTCTCTAATGTTTTTTCTTCTGCCATCTTAAAAAACGGTATGCCATAGCTCATCAGGTATTAGAGCTACAAAAAAATCCCCCGAACCCATCTGAGTTATCACGCTACCAAGAAATTCAAAGTAAAAGCCGAGGGAGTTGGATGTTTCACTTTAGATTTTAGTAAAATGTATACCGAAATTTATACGATACAATATATTTAAAATTTGCTAAGTTGCGCCATTCATTTGGCGTTTGCAATTTTGTTCTGGTAATTTTTCAACTTTTCATACTTGCTGATCGATTGCAGTTATCATTTTACGTATTTTGAAGTAATATGAAGTGGTTTGATGGACTGTTGGTATGGTGGGCGGGTTCTGTTTCAGTTAACACCCATGGCCTTGAGCGAAAATGTTTGTTTTCTGACGGATCGAAGGTTTTATATGATTATGAATGCACTTGTCTATTTAGAGACCCTTGCAGTACGCATAGTGTCCGCGGATTACTTTTAAGAACATACATTTGTATAGTACCTGGAAAGGCTCCTTAAATTATAGTCACCTTTCGGATTTGAGCAAATAATAATCTAAAAAATAACTCGCCTGCCATGAGATGGACGTTTGACCTTTCTTTTTCTACTACTTTTACTCTTTCTTCTAGGTTGGATATTGTACCTATTTTTAAAATCTTACTACATTCTCCATTCTGCACCACGTATTGTGTCAACTATCAGTTATATTCTTACTCTCAGTTGTATCATACTCTCTATTTTGGTAATTTAAACTTCACATTAATGTGATCAACTGTTTTGTTATTCAACCTAATAAACAATGCTCACTTAAGATTCAAATGTTAAGTTTGACAAGTAAGTAGGCAAACGTAGTTGTATTCATTAATTAGGAAGTATTCCATAACCATACTAGATAAAGATAATTTTTGATCATACTTATTTAGTTACATTACCAGTTGAATACGTTTGTTAAGGGCTTTATTCAGAGCTTCCCTTGCAAGTGGACGTTGCCACACAATTTTAAAAATCAAAGAAAAACGGTAGAAATGTCTTCACGTTCGTAATAATAATGAAGCAATAAAAAGAAACACTTGGTAATTTTCAAACAAAGGAACATTAACGGCGATGTCATTCGAATTTCAGCGCTGTTTGGAGACTTTCTACTGGTCGATTTTACTTTTTAAGAGAATTTGGGAGGTGGGAATTTGGCTGCCCAGGTTGAGATTTGCAAAAATGGAAAAAACGTTATAATTATCAAAGAAACCTTAAAATTAATATTTGTGTGAAATTCGCTGGTTCTAAACTTTTTACTGGCTGATTTTTTTTTTAAAAGAATTAGGGATGTGCAAATTTAGCGGAACAGGTAGATTTGGGGGTTGCAAAATGGAGAAAACGTTATAATTACCAGAAAAACCTTCAAATTAATATTTGTGTGAAATGCGCTGTTTGGAGACTTTCCACTGGTCCATTTTACTTTTTAAGAGAATTCGGGATGTGTGAATTTCGCGACCCAGGTAAATTTGGAGGTTGCAAAATGGGGAAACCGTTACAATTATCAGAAAATGTATATTTGTGTGAAATTCGCTGTTTAGAGAATTTCTGCTGTTCGATTAAATTTTTTTTAAAAAATTCTGGAATTTTGCAGCTCAGGTGGATTTGGGGATTGCAAAATTGGGAAAACCGTTATAATTATCAGAAAAACTTGAAAATTAACAATTGTGTGAAATTAGCTGTTTGCAGACTTTCTCTTGCTCAATTGTATATTTTAAGAGAATTCAGGATGTGGGAATTATGCAACCCATGTGGATTTGGAGGTTGAAAATTGGAGAAATCATTATAACCATAAGAAAACTTTAAAATCAATATTTGTGTAAAAATCACCTTTTAGTGACTTTATAGCAGTTGATTGTATTTTTAAGAGAACTCTGGATGTGATAATTTTGCGGCCCATGTGGATTTGAGTTTAAAAATGGAGAAAACGTTATAATTATCAGAAATATCTTACAATTAATATTTATGTGAAATTGTCTGTTTGGAGACATTCTACTGGTTGACTTTATTTTTTAAGAGAATTCAAAAAGTGCGAATTTTGAGGCCCAGGTGGATTTGGGGTCGCAAAATGTAGACGACGTAGTAATTATTAGAAAATCCTTAAAATTAATGTTGATGTGAAATTCGCTGTTTGGAGACTTTCTACTGGTCGATTTATTTTTAAGAAAATTCGAGAAGTGCGAATTTTGCGGCCAAGGTGGATTTGGGGGTCGCAAAATGGGGAAACGTTATAATTATCAGAAAAACCTTAAAATTAATATGTGTGTGAAATGATCTCTGTGTTTTATTTTATAAGAGGATTCGGAATGTGTGCATTTTGCGACCCAGGTGAATTTGGGGTTGCAAAATGGTGAAAACGTTATAATTATCAGAAAAACCTTAAAATTAATATTTGTGTGAAGTGATCTGTTTGGAGGTTTTCTACTGGTCGATTTTATTTGTTAAGAGAATTTGGAAAGTGCAAATTTTGCGGCCCAGGTGGATTTGGGAGTTGCAAAATGGGAAAACGTTATAATTATCAGAATATGCTTAAAATTAATATTTGTGTGAAATAATCTGTTTGGAGACTTTTTACTGGTCGATTTTATTTTTTAAGAGAATTTGACAAGTGCGAATTTTGCGGTCCAGTTGAATTTGAGGGTTGCAAAATGGGAAAAACGTGATAATCATCAGAAAAATTCTAAAATCAATATTTTTGTAAAATTCGCTGTTTGGAGACTTTTTACTAGTCGATTGTATTTTTTATAAGAATTGGAAATGTGAGAATTTTGCGGTCCAGTTGAATTTGGGGGTTGAAAAATGGGAAAAACGTTATAATTATCGAAAAAACCTTAAAATCAATATTTGTGTAAATTTCGCTGTTTGGAAATTTTCTGCTTGATTGTCAGTTGTATTTTTTAAGAAAATTTCAAGTATGGGAATTTTGCGGCTCTGGTGGATTTGCGGATTGCGAAATGTGGAAAACGTTATAATTATCAGAAAAACCTTTAAATTAATATTTGCGAGAAATTTGGTGTTTGGAAAATGTCTACTGGTCGATTGTATTTTTTAAGAGAATTCAGGATGTGGGAATTTTGTGGTGCAGGTGGATTTGGCGTTTGCAAAGTAAGGAAAACGATATAATTATCAGAAAAACCTTAAAATCAATATGTGTGTGAAATTCGCTGTTTGGAAACTTTCTACGGGTCGATATTCGAGTAGTTGAAGTTTTGCGGCCCAGTTGTATTTCGGGATGGAAAATGGGGAAAACGTTAGGATTATAGCAATAACTTTAAAATCAATATTTGTGTAAAATTCCCTGTTTGGAAATTTTTTACCGGTCAATTGTATTTTTTAAGTGAGCTCAGTATGCGATTGTGAGGGGGGAGGGGGTATCTTATGTTCTAAATTTGTAGATAAGGAAAATGTGAAAAAATTTTCATTCTGGCCTTTTGTGAAATTGTAAAATTACAAGTAAATAGTAAATAGCGTGTCGGATTGTATTTTACTCTAACACGAATAATATTACGTGGGTTAAGGTCATTGCGGCGCTGCACTTGTTCGCATAATGGTAGTAGCCACTGGCAGCGTTGGGATGTTAGTATCAGCTGTTTTCACTAAAACTTAATGCGCGATTGTAGCAGAAAAAATGTATGGGGACTTGAAAAATATAAAGACATATAGATATGTATATGTACGGAAAATGCAGAGTTACTTAGTTTATAAAATGTAAAAGCTCCCGACACAACAAATCTTTTTAAAATATATTTATTGAGAAATTAACGCAAAACCAAAAATATATGTTGACTAAACAACTCAAAGGTCTATTCACGTCTAATCCCCTTTTCACACTGTCCTGTTCCTCCTATTAAAAGAATCGTCGCTCCATTTATTATATTTGCTATTAAAGAACGTTTCATGAGTAAACAAAATAAACTATGAACAATAATATGTGGAGTCGTCGATCGGATGACTTGTAATTCTCAGAACTGCTAATAAATAATGTAATAATAAGAATGACTCATATAAGCAATACATCTTCTAAGGTTATATAAAAATTTTGAATGTAATATAGAATTCAATATCTTTATCTAATTGCAAACTAATATTAAAGTGTAGAAGATGCTGCAAGGATTCAAAACTGATGTACGTATTATTTATTAATGATCTGCTATGCAGTAGAACTTCGCAGCAACGTTTTGCGTGACGTATAATAAACAATAATAATACAGGTGTGAACAATGTTAAAACTTCTCTTTATTTCTATCCCTTGTAATTTTTTCAGACTTGAAAATTTGCAAAATTAATTTTCAATGCATTAACGAAGGTTGGTAAATTACAACATCTGTAAATTTTTACTTCCTTACTTCCCTTTCGAGATTTCTCCAGACCTTCATGTTTCAGGGTCCTTAGATGACGAACAATGTTGTATTTAAAAATACTGTAAATGTCCCGACAGTACGTGGAAGAAAATATTATACGTCATTCCATGGTTAAGTGCCTATTTTATCGTAGAAACCCGAAAAAATGAAACAGTTGACACAAATGCATATATTTCAAAATGATTGCCTAAACTGGTTTATTTTGCGAATAGACACATTTGTACCATTTACGTTATACCAAAGTATGTAAATCTAGCGAGTGTGCCGAAATCCACCCAATGTGTCTCAACTTCGCCCAATAGATAAATTATGGGCAATTTTACCTCCATTGGTTTCTCAAAATGTATGGAAGGCAACATCGGGCCAGCAACTCACAAAACCTGATTCTTCTTATAATGGAAGGCGTTGGGAAGAAGCTGCGGAAACTTGAAGATAAATGAGCTCTGGCAATTAATGCATTTTCGCTTGTGTCTCAGATATTCGGTATGTTATACACATCGTTTTGTGTTGTTCTAATTTCGTGAAATTTAAGGTAATATTCTGACCATTTACTTCTGCTGGAAGCTTATTGACAGTGCAATACTGTTAACTGCTGGAATATTTTAATGGAGAGTGCATTCCCTTCTTGCATTACTAAATATCGGACATTAGTTTATAGATCAAGGCGTAAAAAAATTATTATAATTCAGCTAAGGTTTCAAATTAGGTTACTTCCTGGCGTTTTAGGTTATGTTAATTCTTTAATATCCCTAATTCAGATAGGCGTTTAATAATCGATTGCTTAAATTGTTTCAATAATTATGGAATTCCAGCTATTTGATGTGAGTTAGTGAAGCAGAATACTTTTAATAAATATGTTAATCCTATTTGTAATAGTGAATGTGTTATATGTGTTCTACCAGATCAACTAAAGCTACATTATGTAATAGCTCTTAATTTTGAATTCCAAGAAATTATTACATTACAATATTTTTCTCGTTTAGTATTTTTTTATTTCTATTGCTCCATGGTTGTAGTGTGTTTATCACCTTTTAATATCATCAGTACCATGGTATATTTATGACGAATTTTGAATATGTATTAACTTATAAAGAGCGCACATATTTCACGTCCTTTTAGATTTCCTGCTACAGGTAATGCGATGCAAACATATTTTTAGTTGGTAAATAGACAGTACGTACATCAAATAAAAATTTACAGGCAAGCAGTAAATTGAAAGACAAATATAAACTTTAATGTTGTCTACAACCCAAGTTACATATTTGCGCTGGATTAATGCTAACATTTCTAACTGAGGGAAATTGGGAAACATATGTGAGAGTAAGCAATTCGCGAAAAGTTTCTACGTTGGGTAAGGGCTGTCAGATGACTGTCATGAGGGAATGTTCTGGCTCAAATTGGCTTCCTCGGTGCAAGCAGAAAATGTCGAAGAAATTGACTCCTACGTAAGACGAACGACAATCAATTGCAAACCAAATGGGTTAATTTGGTATTCACGAACTTAAATAGCTTCCTGCGCGCACTTTATACTAGGAGCTTATGTTTAATCTATTATTTAAATTAAGGGTTTGTTTACCATATACTTTTACTCTACAGCAAATTACAAATCCCTTGACGTTGCTAAGATGTATTAACTCAAGGCGTTAATTATCATCAAATTACAGAAGCCGCAGAAAATAAATTTTGTTGAGAATATTAAGGGCATCACTTGAAAACGCGGTTCTATAATTTACTTTAAAAGTGTTGGCGTATCCCATAATTTTGTTTAAAACTCTTAATTCTTCATCCTTAATTTAAAAACGAGGCTATAATTTTAGAAAGATGCAATTAGGTGCACACAGTTGGCAACTCTAAATAATGAAATTTGTCCCTAATGAGCGTAGTTTAACCTGTTAGTACTATCAGCGACCTGTTGAACTAATACAACCGAATTAAATTTGCAACTTTGACGGTCCCGAGTACATGAAGTTTATCAAATAAATCAGTGTAGTAATTGATTTTACCAACGCCAACTAATTTTCCTGTTAAGCTTGTATGGTCAAAACTATAGTAAATATAAAATTGTGTAAAAATTTGTTTGGAAAATTTAGCTTTTAGTGAAGAGTGAATTATCAGTTTAAACGTGTAAATATATTTCTGCTCTAAATAACGATCGATTACCTAAGTAAGTACTCAGTTGCCCATTAAGATTTTACCCAACTTGTTGATTAAAGTTGTAGAGATACGTATTTTGTATCTATTCCTAAAACTGACTAATGTATTCCATCAGTTAATAGTATTATTCTCGCTACTACCCAAACTATGACATCACGGAAGTTGACAGGTAAAATTTTCAGTTCAGTGCAGATAGAATAATAAATTGATTTTTGAAGAGTCAAGTATGTAGAACGTTTAACAAGTAGCGTATTATAATTCTACGTTTTCCCCTCTTTCCGTTTTCAAAACATTTTTCAGCAATTTATACTTCTCTCGTCTCAAAGCTGAAGGAAATATTTTAATCGTGAGACTTTTTGGGATCTTTACGTTTCAGTGCCTCTAGATGACGAAAACAGGTTTTCTCAATTCTGTCTGTTTATTTGTCTGTCTGTCTGTCTACCTGTTGTACTATACCTGAATAACTCAAAAAAATTTTTGCTGAAAAACAACGCTATAATGCATGCGGATTATATGTGTTCCTGCCACAAAACCACGAAAATTTCGATAAAATATATACACGGTGAGCACTGAAAAAATGCTTCCTATTTGTGCTTTAACTCAAGAACTATTACTTGGAAGTAATATCTTGCACATGTCTAGCGTTTTTACCCTTGACAAAAAAACATATGTTTTATATCCAACATATACAGAGTAAGCACCGTAAAAGAATAAAATTTTGTTTATTTGTGTTTCAACTGAGAAATAGCTAAAAGCCCAGGCTTTACTCTTGACGAAAATAGTAACCGACAGATACAAGGTAAATATTTAAAAGAAAAATCTGTAAAAGTCTTTACCCAGAACTTTCCTAATCGACATTCTGAGAATAAATAATTTTAGAAAGCTAATTAAGTTAGGAGTAACGATATCTTCACGTTTCTAAGAAATTAAATAAATTTTCAAATAAAAAACGTTAACGGTGGTTGAATTCGAACGGCAGGTGGACGGTGTGGGCAGCCCACAACGTTTTGTGGGATTTGTGAGGGACTGCTCAATTTCAATGCGGTGGTGAGAGGGTCGACCGAAGAAAAAGCGCGCTCGATCGGTGCCGACAAATACGTGACACACTCACCCAGGAAGGTACAACACGCGTTTAGCTATAAGATTACTAACAAATGCATGTCATACGAAGCTTGCTGAGTAGTAATTGACGTCATGTTAAAAATAAGGTTGGTCACTTATTACACTCACCTATAACAAAAAAGCGTTTCGTGCATTAGTTTTTCCTTGCATTTCAATGATCGAGAGGTCTTCTTTATTTTTTGTACCAACTACTTTAGAAGTTTTTTTTTTGAGTTCAGTGGTTTTCATTTTCAGCTAACTTACGTTAATTTATTGCGGATTATTTGTTGTCAGGTTACTTTATTCATGTACTGTTCTTATACACCTTCGAATGTATTGTATTATCGTTAACCTCGTTTTACCTTTCGGTGTACAGGCTGCTGCTTTATGTGCTTGCATCTGACGGTACAATGCTCAACTTGCACCGGATTCGGGACACAAAGTTGGAGCGCGCCTTTTGTGCTTGCACAGCAACCATTGTGTGAAGTGTGTGTCATGTTGATGTGTTGACCTGGTTACTCTATCTCTTAGGTCTGTGGATCTGAGCAGAGCACAGTTAATTTGGTGCCCAACTGTGAATGGTCTCACCGAGCCCGATTCCAATTGCCAAGGCTACTTTTGGAAAAGTGACAGCAATTTAAAACGCAGCCAGAACGTTATTTGTAAATAAAGGGCATTTGTTTTACCAGCTTTCTTGGGGAGAATGCGTTATAAAATGCCCACATTACATAAAATCAAAAGTCTTTAATAACTCGGTTATTAGGCACGATAGGCAATTGATGATCTTCAATTTGGAGTAATATATCACCCCACTAGAGGAATATAACGTGGAAGATATCATCGGTTAGTCGAAACAAAAACGCTTAAAAATAAATCCAACAAGACGTCAGACCACGTGAAAGTACAACTGTTCCCTCCCTGAGATTTTGGGGGACTGTATTTTCAAACAACCGTTAAATCCTGATTCAATCAGAGAGGTCAAGCAATTCACTAATCCCTTATAGCAGTTCTATACCTGGTTACTGACGATTTTAGGGAGTTTCGAGAAGTGCATAATAATATATAAATATGGCTCTATTCTGAAATTTAAAAACAGTAATGCTAATTGTGAATACAATATCGAGCACACCAAGTAACTAAACAAACAAAACAAAATAGAAACCACCAAATCAGAATTTTCAAAATGACCCAGGTTGTCATATTTGTGACACCTGCATTTTGAGCCTCCACTTCTACGTATTTTAGTATTTACACGCTAGCAATTCGAATTTATCTCAATAATACGAAGAATTGTTCTTTAAGAACGCTATAGTTAATTCATTTTAAATTAAGAGCTGAAGAGAATAATGTTCAATCAGTGTGCAATGAGAATATCTCAATAACAATTTCTGTAAATAACATTATATACCCAGAAAATTTTATTCTGCAAAACTCTACTACCGTATAACTCAAAGGCCACGTTTTTTTCAAATAATAAAAATTCACTAGTAATCTAACACTATTTTCAAGGCTGCAGTGCAATCAAGAAATCCTTGGTTCCAATCCGTGGAGATGCATTGTTTTTCCGCAGTTTAATGAATCGGTATTAAGCTGGGTGACCATTTGACGTTGGGATAGAAATAACTTCCGCAGAAATAGTAAGACAAGCTTTGGCTGGCACGTTTTTTATACAGTTTAAAGACAATTTGCAGAAATTGATAAAATATACGCGAAGATAAAGCAATTTCCAGAACATTTCAGATTCATTCTTTCCATTTACAAAAGTTGGAACTGAATTGCTGTTAGTTTGTCACAGAAGCACATTTCTGATGGCTCGCAGTGCATTTCCTAAGACTAAATTAATTAAAGCCTTTCAGGGAAATTATTTCACAACAATGGGGCCTTTTCTCAGTGACAAGCCAATGCATTATTGGAGTTCTAGTACAATGACTGCCCATACGTCCAAATAGCAAACTGGCCGGTCAGATGTCAGTCGGCTCGGTTGTTCCCGGGGGGTTCTAATTGAATTCAGGCGCCTTAATGCTTCACCCTTGCTTGATCTGGTTAACAAAATGCGTATAAAATTAAATAAAACCTAATTTTGCAACCCCAGAGCTTTTCCCTGTCGCATGTATGGATATACGCCGTTAATGGATTTTTACAGAGCAAAAACAACACGGTTTTCTGGTTGCTACAACTATTTGTCAAGGCATATCGAGAGAAAGAGTTTTCGCCTTACAATGCCTAAGTGATAAATGACAGTATGGTTTTATTTCTATTCATTAATATTTTGTTTCTACACGCTAGATAAATATGTAGTCATTTAAAACGTAGCTGAGCAAAGGTAAGGTAAGAGAAAATCAAAAGATATATACCCGTATTTGACAGAACACATTTGGATTTACGGTTTTACATAAGGGCATTGGTTAGGATATATTCAAAAGTGATACTAAAAACATTAGTTAAATAGATATCTGAAATTCTATGATCTTTACATTTTAGTATCTACATCGTTTTTTCAAAATGGCTGTCGAATCTCACTTCCACCGAATTTTGAGAGAACCATGGCTATTTCAATATACACAACGAAAGTGAGTGATGGAATTTCTTATAAGAACAAAACCTCAGTTTACTGGCGTAAAAAGGGAGTATATTCAGCTTATTATAATTAGAACCAACTTTATCATAGTGGATATTATGACACTAATTACACAGGTAAAGTGTCATATTTAGTATTTCATGCATAACACTAGTTTTATTTAAAAGGTAAGAGGAATTTCTGTACACAACTGTTTTGTCAGTTTCGATTCGATGACGTAAATAGGCAGACGTATAGAATTGTACCTTTTAATGAGTAGGTAACAATTTGGAGTCGTTAGCTTTAATTTAATGACAATGAAAATCACGCATATAGTTGAAGCGTCGCTATTGGTTAAATTACAAAAAGGTATAAATTTTCACACTACACTTTTTTGCTTTTTATGAAACACGGTTGGCAGTCTTTTATCTATTTTCAGTTTACGAACTCAGTTTTAAAAAGTTTTCCCTTATCTTATCTGTATATCTATTAACGATTGGTTGATGTAATCTATCAACAAATAGTAACCCTTCTACCACTGTTGCCAAAAGCAGTAAAATCTTTTTGTCTCTATTGTGATCTGTGCTTCGCCACGCAGATTGTGTAAAATTAGAATAATACTGGAAGTAACCCCTCCTCAAATTAAAATAGTAAACATTTTTCAAATTTGTTAGTTTATGTGTAGGACGAAGAAGCCAAAATTGGATTTTAAACAGACCCTAGAATCTCTAGCACTTTTAACTTAGTACAAGCATATAGCGAGGAATTAGGAAAATATACTGAGGAATATTTTATTTATTTATTTAATTCTCCTTCTCAACAGGTATACACCCAATTACAGAGAAAAAATTAAAACTAAAAAACATAATATTATAAAGCAAAACTAATAACAAATAATGCATCAACAAAAGCATAACTAGATTACAAAACAGAAAGAAAAAATAAAACAAAATTATTGTTAAACTAAACATTAATGTAATGAACAAATAATTAAAAAACAAATGAATAAAACCAGTCAGTCATAGAAACTAACTTCTAAATAGTTGTTTTAAATGGCCATCCTTGATAATTTTTAAACATTTTTTGTAATAGCTTTTTAAACTAGACGAAAACAAATCAATCAAAAATAATGTATTATCTCTGCTGCCAGCTCTAGTCACAACAAAGCTAAATATTTCAATAAAATCTAAGGAAGCGCTAAATAAATGTGACACTTACTTTTTCTGTATACAATACTTGTAATTATGTCTGCTACTGGTGTGATCCCTCAAACCGTAGAGGTACAACGCTAGAATAACTGGGTATTGACAAGGACACCTACTGCATTGAGATAAAAATATGTTATCCTGAGTAAAACAAGACAATTCTTAAATATACCAATAGGGCCATAATTATATACCGGGTGTCCATTCTCAAAGTCGAACATAGGCAATTAACATTAGAGCATTCACTCATTCTTCATTGAAATAATTCATTTTTCTGTAGATAATTTTAACAGACGTTGACAGAAAATACCTGATTTACGTCAACTAATTACCAATTTTTTTGACAAATGCTATCGAACTTGAAAATCAAGGCATGGCATATTTAAAAATTCCCAAGCTTTAAATTAGTATTTTAAAATAAAAATCGCATCTTGAATATTATTATTGGTATCATTTGATGCGTAATAATTTTATCTTTCCATTGATACCATTACCTTCCCTGTAAGTTGAATTGGCGAGCAGGAATCGGCAAAAACGTTCAATACAATGTTATTCGCCTATGTTCGACTTTGAGAACGGACACCCGGTATAATAGTAATGAGATAACATGAATAACAAAATAGAATGCTTGAGTAAGAAAGAGATGGCCGTACGAAAAAATTATTTTAGTAGGCATGTTTAGTTGACAAATGTCATAATTAAATTATGCTTCAAGCCTTCTCGAATATTTGCTACTATGTTTATCTCTTTCTTACTCAAGCAGTACGTGTTATCTTCTTGTGCATGTTATCTCATTGCTGTTATATATAATTGTGGCCCCATCGGTATAAAGATAACATTAATAAAAATTATTATATTCTTTCACAAATAAATACATGAAAAGTAATACCTGTGAGTAATTAGAAAAATAAATGTAAATAATAGTGAAAGAATCCCAAGGTGAAGTTCAGATGTGCAAGGATAAATCCTAACGCACCTTGTAATGCCACTTAAACCTTGAATATTTTAAATGAAAGCGAAATATACATAAACATATTTTTTTAGACTTAATGACACAAAAATCTATAATATAATTTTCCTTAATGTGTGTCTGTGGCACAAAATAAAATCTCACGTTCCGGCTTCACAGATGTTTATATTTGTTTAGGTTTTGTTTTTCTTATCTTAGCGCTCGGTCGGAGCTTGACCTTTCGCGTATCCTATTTCACGTGCGCGCCGATTCAAGACTCGCAGCACGTAGCGCGCGGTTTGCTTGTAATGATATAAAATAACATAAACGAATGTAAAGCGCTAATCGTAGAAAAATTCTAGACTAAAAAACTAATTGAATTTAGAACAACATAACACTAGTCAGTACAAATCAGCACAATTAGTCAGTTATTGAAGAGTAAGCAGTATTTTTGTAAGATTTCTTATAAATGATTTAGTTGACAAGCGTTTTATAGATTCAAGTAAAGAACTGTAATAAAACATAATAAACCGTACAATAGTATTACTTATAGTTATCTTTCCATTATGTGCTTGAGGTAATGCTATCCATATGTATGCCCGAGAGAAAACTAACAAACAGGAAAATATAGTATATTACATTACAAGGCATGAAAGTGATACTTTGCAGATGAAGAGGCTTGTTGAAGAATACGAGGACGCGATGCGTCCGAGTACTTCCTCAAAGCCTCCGAGTCAAGCATAGACAGTTTCATGCTGTGTACTGTATTAATTTTGTTCTGAAATCTCCTCTTGTAACACCTAGCGCGCTCAGGCTTCAGCAGTACGAATCTACACCGCTCCAACCGTCGCCAAGAGAAGGCGCCAAGCACACCGCTCGCTAGTCATGTTTCAAGGGCGTTCGTTTAAAACCTCGCGCCAGCAGCCCAGTTAGGAAAATTAAAATAACCCTGAACCTTTACTATTTTATCTTTTACCCATTCCGTTTGCTTACAGTGACAGTGTCAAAGCTGCCAAAGCTAATTAATATAATTGTATGTGCTATACTTTACCACAGTCTATAAACTATAGACTGTGACTTTACCGAACCTTACGCAAATAAGGAATCTAGGGGATTTTATTTTCTCTCCGACATCTAAAAAAATTTAAAAATAGAATCCTATTATTGCATCAAGGCGCATGGTGAAGGTGACTGGTAACCTAGGTAAAGTATCGTAAAAATGACTAGTCTTGCAAGTGACACTTTTAAGATATGGTGAAGGTGACTGGTCACCTAGGTAAAGTAGTGTAAAAATGACTAGTCTTGCAAGTGACAATTTTAAGATCAAACTGAGTCGTGACCTGGCCCGCTTTCTTGACGATTTCAGAAAGCTAATATCATTTTATCCACAATCACCTTATAAATGAAGTTTTATCCACACTTATGAACCGTTTAAAGTACCACTTTATCCACTAGTGGAATAAAGTAATTTCATTATTCCACTAGTGGGATAAAACCATGTCACTTACTACTGCATTGTTGGTAGCACTGTCAAGCTATGCCAAATTTGTAGGTTAAGTTTTGCGTCATCTGTGTTTATTACAAACAAAACTTAACCTATTTATTAACCTCTCAAATTTGACATAGACTGACAATACACTTCAGTACTGCCAAACGTATAACATTTGATCTTTCGGTACTTTCCAAATTGTCACTATGACTTTTTATGGCTGTCAATACAAAAGTATGTTTTTTTAGATATTTATTGAGTTGTTGGATAAAACGTTGTATTGCATTCGTGTTTAGTTGCGTTTTATCCACTTAAGAAAATTTAACGCTCGAACTGCGTTCTCGCGTTTAAACATTCTTGCGTGGATAAAACGCCACCTAAAACACTTTACAATAAATAACTATTATTCTCATCTTTATTCAAGATACGTATAAAATAATGAATAAAATTGCAAATTCCAGGAAACATAAGGCTCTAACTAAAGCAGGCTGGTCCTGCCCAAAGACCTTGTGTAAATAGAACTAGAATGGGTAATACCTCATACAGCATTTTATTTACAACTGTCAATAAACAGTGAAAGCATCAAAACCAAACTCCTTGTTTGAAATCACAATACCTGTTTACTTAAACCTTTTCGGTTACCAGGTGACATCAGAACACAGAAGACATTAAACGTTATGCAAACCAAAACGCACTTGAGTTATGATAATCAAAAAGTCCCTTGTGTGTAATATTGATATTGCGATGGTTAAAATCGCTTTAGTTATGGGACGTTTATTGAAAGGTCTTGGATAATAGTTATTTACTATTCAAGTAGTGCTAGATGGATATTACCGATTAGAGGAAAAGATCGGCCTAGGAGGCCGTAGGCAATGTGGGATAATTTTCTCTTAACACAACGCGGGCAGTACAGCATTTTATATAAAACTCCAAATAAACAGTGAAAGCATCAAAACCAAATTTTTTGTTTGACATCACAGACTTGTTTGCTTAAACATTTTCGGTTATTAGGTGACATCAGAACATAGACGACCATAACCATTATTATGCAAACCAAAACGCACGTGAGATGATAATCAAAAAGTACCCTGTGTTAAATATTGGTATTGCGATTGTTAAAATCGCTTTAGTTATGGGGCGTTTATTGAGAGGTCTTGGATAATAGTTATTTACCATTCAAGTAGTGCTGTGTGGATATTACCCGCTAGAGGAAAAGTTTGACCCACGAGGCCGTAGGCCGTGTGGGCTACGTTTCTCGTGTGGGTAATACCTCATAATACGTACTACGCGTGCTGTATAACATTTTATACACACATCTCAATAAATTCAGAAGAAGCATCAAAAGCAAATTTTTGTTTGAAATCACAATATCTGTTGTTTTTTTTATATTTTCGTTTGCCAGGTGACATCAGAACACAAATAATAATAATAATGATAATATTTTTTTAACAACACCTTGAAAACAAATTAGACATTCGTACAAATACTTGATTATTTGGCGATGATTAAAAGTTTCACATTTAGCATGTTCGTGCAAAAACACCAACAGATGGTCTACCATGTGGACCTATCTTAAAAGCTAAGCAATTAAATATACATATTCTAGCCATGCCGATGCTGACACTCAAAAAAAGTTCACATAGAAAAATTGTAATACAGCTCAATCAGAGTTTGACTAAATGTTAAATAAGTAAAATAGGATGTTATTTTTAAATTTTGTGTCTGAAAATTATTTATATTGTATAGACAACGAATTGCATAATTTGTAAAAGTGGTAGGAAAATGAACGCTTTAAAATTTCTTACCGGTGAAGGGAAGGTGTAAGTAGACCACGAGATCGTATATTAAGATTATAAGCATCCGCGCGAAAAGTTAAATGATCATATAGATATGGTGGTATTTTGTTGTTAAAATTTTGTAATATAAATATAAAGAATCAGCTAAACGTCAAAAGACATATTTAACCACTTAGCTCTGATAAGGGTATGAGAAATATTCTGTTTAGGTTTGATACCATAAATGAATCATTTTGCACTTTCTGAATCAGGCTAATATCTACACTGTCTAAGCAACTACTATAAACACCAACGCCAAAATTAAAGGTCGACAATACAAGAGATTCGGGTAGCATAAGTTTAAATTTTCTATTAAGTAGATTTTTACTATTATAAAGGATTTTCATTTTACAACAAGCACTCTAAATTAGTTTTATAACATGTTCTTTATATATTAAAATACTACCAATTATCAGACCTAAATTTCTAGCGGAGTTAACAAAAGGTACGTGTTTGTGATCTATGTAAATTTGAAATAAATTCTGAATTTCAGTTCTAGGTTCTTGTTTCCTAAAAAGTAAGTTGATTTACTTGCATTCATTTTTAGACAAATTTTCTTTGAAATTTCTACTAAGCTATCTAGCTCTCTGTTAAGTTGATAAATGGTATTGTTTGCTTTAGCAGGAGAAAATGAGATATACAGCTGTGTATCGTCTGCGTAAAGGTGATATTGTGAAAGCAAACGTGTAAGAGTAGGAACGAAATTACTGGTGTATATTGAAAAGAGTAAGGGACCTAATATCGAACCTTGTGGAACGCCGGATTTAATTTTAAGAGTAGTTACTAATGAATGGAAAAATGCAACAGTGTTAGAGTTCATTCCAGTGTAGTGTAAAACTGCCAGTAATAGTTCATGATTTAAGAGATCAAATACTTTGCTAAATTCAATTGGCGCGAGTGCCATGTGTTTGTTATTATCAAGGGATTTAAAAATATCGTCAGTGACAAAGTGGGAAGAATACTTATAGGGCAAAATTCCCTATATTGATTGGGCGCCTGTGACTTAGAGATAGGTATGATAATCTCTAGTTAGCATTAAACATTACTGTGTAAACTAAAACCCACTAGTTGAATTATGGCAATGAAAAGGCCACTTGTGTGTAATATTGATATTGCGATTTTTAAAATCGTGAGTTCATGATATCGGAAATGAGTCGTCAACAATTTTCTATTTTGCATGGTGAATCATGATATATCAGCAAGCTTATGCGATATGTTAATGAACTTTCTCAAGTATGAATTTTAATATTTTGTGTTATATGAACAAATTTCTTAGTAACTAATACCAAGTGTCATATATCTCGGAACAGTGAAAAAAATTACAAAGAGTTAAAGTTTCACAAAGCATTGCTTTAACACTGGAACAAAAACCGCCTATAGGTACATCAATTTTAGGATTAATTATGCTTGTGTAATGTAGTTAGTAATTTAAGTGTTATATATCAAACTATTGTTATTTATCAGCATGAAGCCTTTAGTGTTAGTTTCGATGGGAATTGACAACTCGTTTATATTTAATTTAATCAATGAGGGAAAACGAAATACATGAAGTGGGGGTGTAAGAGACAGACACAACCAACCCAGGATTTAACAATAGGAATAGAACAAGACAGGAGATACACATTTGAACACGTGAAGAATTTTACATATATAGGCACACTTATAAATGAGCACGGCGCCGGTAGTGAGGAGGTCTAAGACAGTGTCGCGAAAATTGAAAATACACGTGTACCAAACAGTAATAAGACCAACAGTGCTATATGCGTGCGAAACATGGATAATAAACAAACAAGAACCGAAAAACCTAGAAATTTGGGAAAAGAAAATGCTACGGAGAATATATGGAGGAAAGAAGATAAATGGGGAATGGAAAAGAAGAACCAATGAGGAAATATACAATCTATATGCAGAATCAAGTATAGTCAATGTATTTAGAGCACAAAGAATAAGATGGATAGGACATATAGAAAGACTGTCAGGGGAAAGAATAACAAAGAGAATAGTGGAGGGAGATACAGAGGGTAGCAGGAGAAGAGGGGGGCCAAGAAACAAAAGGCGAAATCAAGTGACGAAGGATTTGAAAAAACTTGGTGTCGAGAGATGGATGGAAAAGGCAAAGGATAGAAAACAGTGGAAACAGATAGTGAAACAAGGCTTAGGCCTTCACGGCCTGTAGTGCTACAATTTAATTGCATAAATAGTTTTAAATAGTAATAGTATAACCGACTCAGTATTGATTATTTATTAATAACGCAGTATACAGGGCGTATCTAGAAGGTAGATTACAGGGTGTTTTTTTTAAATTTTGGTACTTGGCCAATTATAGGCGTCTCTGTACATTTTATGGGGACTTCCAATCCTACTAACGACTGTCACGATGTTATTATGACATCCGGGACCAACTACTTCCGTGAGAGCCGTATCACGAGAGAAGCAGCCGTGGAACTCCCATCCAAGTTCTGACCAGACAGAGCGTTGCTTAACTCCACTATTCATACGTGGACGCTTGTTCAAGCTACACCACCCGGGACCTGTAGAGTTAAAGTGTAATATATTTTTTAAAATTCTGTATTAATTTTCACTGGGTAGGCTTGGGGAAAGTAAATGACATTTTTAGGGTAACTTTTTAGTGTTACTCTCATTTTAATATGACATATGGAAACCAAGTCTGCTTGTTGCAAGTGCAGTTGATTTGATATAAAATAGAACATGGATTTAAAAACCCTAATCCGAATTACGAAATATGACAAGAACGTATCAAATGTTTTTGGAAAAGGGGACCCTTTATGCGATTTCTGTACCACTTAAATATCATATTGAAATAATACCAATAATCACCGGTGTCTAACCTTGAGTAATACTTACCCTAAAAATGTAATTAACTTTCTGCCCGCCAGCTGAGAGAAAATGTATGCAAAGCTACAAATAACGTCAAACTTCAACGCCCTATATCTCGGTAACCGTTTGGTTATGGACATACGTTTATATAGACATTTAGTCTTGTTGTTAAACGTACACACACGGTCGTGTCCCACCTTTTGGATACAGCCTGTATGTAATATCTAAATTATGTGTTATATTTCTGACAGCAGTTCCGCAGTTTTCGTAATTATAAGAATTATACAGCTGAGCATCATCAGTATATCTATGTGGGGTACATGTTCTTAAATTTTCACAAAGAGAGATCGCATGTAAATTATGAACAATAAAAGACCCAGAATGGAACCTTGAGACACCCCTTATAATGGTTCTAAGTAATGAAAATAGTTTTGGTCCTACTCCTTTTATCCATCTGCATGCTGCGAGCATTCTAAGTTTCGAATTTCATTATTCGCTTTCCTTTTTTTAGGTCTCCTGTGTATTTTAGTTTTCATAGTATCTTCTTCTTCTGAACTGTTTCTTTTCTTGTATCTCACCTTCGCTACTTACCTCGCTTTCTCATATACTTATCAGATTTCCTCCTCTGCACTTTAGAACTATCTCTAATCTTTCTTCCCTACATTTGTGTTTTGCATTGAGTGCTGCTGGTTCTCTCTGTCGCCGCTTGGGTCGTTTCAAAAGTTAGTTTAGCTAAGAGTATTTTAATTTAAGTCTAAAAGTGTAATATATAAGAGCTTAGATAAGTCAAACGACCCTTAAAATTGCTATAAAAGTTTCGGTTCAGCACAAAAGAGTAATGCGATCACAAGATTATTAAAATGTAAAATTTAAGAAACGATGGACTTTGGGTCTTATATTGTGAAAATCGGACTTCTCCACAATTTTCTGTAATTTTACTGTTTTATTTTCTAATTTCTACCACGGCTGTCATTGTTTCTAAGTAGTATCCCAATTGATGACAATCTTTGTTGCTTCTGCTACAACCTGAGCTCATCGCAGATAGCTTTCTGGGATGTGAATATTTTCTTTCTATTGATTTGGGGGAAATTACACATTAACTTTATTCTTCAATTCACGGTTCATATTCTGCAGCTTATAATCTAATAGTACTATGTCAGCCTTGCGAAAAGAAAGTGAATAGGCGCAGTCCATTGGATCGGCACTGAACCATTCAGCATTAAAGTAAAATTAATGTCGCTGTCATCTGAATAGTGCTCTATGAAGTAGAGTAGCAAGACTATACAAAACATATTCACATGAACTTGACATGCAGCTTATCAATTTTTATTATTTTAGTAGCTTGAGATCAATTAATTACCATTAGGGATGAGGGATAACAGTTATTATAAAGATGCTTCTGTTAGTACTGCTTTGAATCAGAAAATGGCAGATCTCTACAAGAGTGGCCTTTAGATTGAATCCTGACATTGATGTCTTGTGTTATAATGAGTTATGGTGATTTACCTTAGTTTAGGACCCACTTATTGCAACTTTCTTATATATAATTACTGATACCTTTTGCTCACACTTGTATCTATTAACTGTAGAATTTTACTTTTACCTATACTGCTATATTTGGTCATTCCAAATGAATAACGTTACTTTCCTAGCATATACCGGGTGACCATAAATGGTTGTGATTGTTTTCTTACGTTGGCACTGCTTATGTTGGTGGCACTGTAAGTCTATGTCAAATTCGAGGTTAGCAGGTTAGGTTTTCCGTCAGTTTTGACACAGACTGACGCAAAACCTAACCTGCTAACCTCGAATTTGACATAGACTTACAGTGCCACCAACATAAGAAGTGCCAACGTAAGAAAAAAAATCACAACCATTTATGGTCACCCGGTATATATATACTTAAAATTGGAACTAATAACGGCAATAGAAATAAATATGTAGTTATCAATAACTTAACAACCGAATATGTTTTTCTCAAACTTTTATAACTGGGACAGAAATTTGTTAGCGGATAAAATGTGCGACGTGCAGTTTAATGAGGCTGGAGAAAAATGGAAGTTTAAGACATTTGCCTTAAATTTGGCCACTTTAAAGCTGCGGCAAGGAGATTCGTATCCGAATATGATAAATGGCTTTCGCTCGAAAGCAAGGCTTTTATTTAAGATCTTTGGAGTTTCCAAGATTTGATTAATTGTTTATCACGTTTCTCCGGATATAACGGCATTTCTGTGCTTGTAAATTCGTTTAATGATTTGCATTTCCAATGGAGGTTGACGAAAGTACTTTTTATTTGACTATTTTTGAATAGAGTTTAGATCGGCTTCTTGTATTCATTTGTTGTAATGGTGGCTTCATTGTGTATTGAAACTGGAGAATTCCTGCTTTTATGTGCACTGTTTTAAAATTAACATTTACTATGTAGCCAAACTTTAAGAAAAGTAAAAGCAAATAAAGAAGTGCGTCAAAATTACTATACATTTTAACAAGAACCGTTTATTTAATAAGTACTTCAATTCATAAAATAAATTGGAATGACCTTCCATGTGAGCACATGAAATCATTTTTCATTACGTCAAAGTTATTTGTTATCAAAATACCAGCTCATTTAATCGTTTTTAAAGCAACAAACTCTCTACTCAGGTAGGGACATGCATTTATAACTGTAGATATTTATTTTTGTTTGTTTAAACTTTATATTGGTTTTGTACATTTCCTTACTATTAATTCTAAGTTGACAACCCTGCAACTCAACAGATCTTATGCATAACAATTCTCAGCTTATTATTATATTAACTATTAATTAGGAGTTACATCGTTTAACTCATATAGATTTGCTACTAGCTCTTTAATTTCAGGTCATCTAGCTGTTTGTATATACTTTTATTGCTCCACTAATCTACCTACTGTTATGAGAATGAACAAAAAGTAAACTGGCCTATTGTCACTTTCGAATGAAAAGATACTGTGTAATATTAGTCCTGTGCAAATTAAGATTTCCATCATTAGTTTTATTTATCAATCATAATCTAAATAGTATCATGGTAACGAAATTGTATTGTTATAAAGCCAGCAAATCTAAGTAAGGTATTTATCCCAATTCTTTAATATAATTATTCTTGTAACATGCCGAAGCAAAGAACCATTGCAAAATTAACGTCTGTATAACTATTATTCTCACCCTGATCATAAAACTGGATCAAAGCAACTGCAGTGCAAGTCACAATTCACAAATATACAAATAAAAATGTATAGTCCTTGCCAATAAGCATAGTATACAAATCATTAAAAAAAATACCGTAGGGCAACTGATCACCTCTTCCAGATTTACAATAAATGCAAACGGAAAAACCATCACTGACACTCACATTGCAATAACACTCAACTTCAGCACACCTTCCGAATCTCATAAATCAAACACCAGTGCGTGCTTTTGAAAACATAAATAATACGAATATGTCAACAATTATTATTGTTTCGGAAATGCTTTGCCTACCGCCGGAGTTGAAAATCAATTAATTCCTTACTCCGTAAAAGCGACGAGAGCAAATCGAAAGCGGGCATTGCAGTGAGTAAGTGACTGTAGGAGCATTTCGAACGCCTTAATTGAATTCTTGATGGAAATAAGACATTCTAATCGAATCCAATCGATTTGTGAAATATGTAGACATTACCCCCATTGCTCTGTAACCAGTTGGAACGTTTAACATTCCGAGTTCTGAATTAGCAAATGCTCATTCGCCGAGGTTGCTGCACCCGCGTACCTGTGGAGCGTTGTGGCAAAGCAGTAATTAGTGGCTGAAATTTCTCGTTGCATGTTCAAAATTGTCGACTGTTGCTGTAATTAGATTCCTTCTCTTCTATTTCGAATTAAAGGGCAAAGACGAGTATAAGATTAATATACATATAATATAAGAAAGTTTTAAATTGCGTTCGGTGCAATGTTTTCCAAAACGCTTGGTAACTTATATTCCTAAATGAACATTGAAGTAAACTTCGATTTACATTAAACTTCTTAAAAATTGCTAACCATGTATTTAGCATTTATCTGGGAAACGAAATTATTATATAACAAATGTTGCTTGCTTCGGTCAAAGTGGCACCCTTCGTATTTGTCAGTTGTTTTGATTTTTAATGAACGTGCCTGGTATTTCGAGCAGTTTGAGTGTGCTGATCACCAATTGCTATTATGGAAAAAACTTGTTAGTTAGTAAGTGTACAATTGCAACCAATACACATGATTTTGAACTTTTTGACATTATAATTGCACTCTCTTTATATTTTAACTGTTAACCCATAAGGGGCTAGCGTTGCCATATGGCAAAGCATTCAAGGTAGACTTCTAATTCCAATTTATTAGCTGTTTCAAGGTCGGACGCATATATGACACTACATATTGTCTCTAAATGAGTTATTTTGTAAGTGAAACTGGTATATACAAAAAAAGTTCCATTTGGTTATGACTAAGAACACCGTGTGTTGTGATATTTGGAGGTTACCCGAAAAAACTGATGATACCCAGATTTGAGTGACTATGACTTTGTTGTATTACAATTATTTCGGTTTTCGAGTGTAAGGTGATATAGACTAAATATATAACTTTGCTTCACTTGTTATAAAAATAATTTTGAAAAACTACTGTTTCGGCCACACGTGCAGTTTCATACGCGTTGCCATACCGCAAAGCTAGGCGCTTACACTACTGTAGTAGTACAAAAATTAATTTTATTTTTAAGGCGAGACTTTATGTTACAAAAGGCTCTTGAAATAATTTGTACTGCATCTTGGACTCTGCAACACTCAGGTAGAATTGCGAAGAGGTATTATTCAAACGTATCTTAGAATATATGGGGTTATGGGGTAGTAGGAGAGTCTCCTGGAAGGGCGTGGGCATCCAAATCTTCAACCAGCAGCGTTTTAGAAGACATTAGGTACAACAAAACGAACCATTTAGTAGCCACTCTGCTAAAAACAAAAGAAGCGCTAAAATTAAGTGCATATCCCTTGTGCAAACTATATGTGAGAATGTAATGTATTAGTTAGTTTTCCAGCTGTTATGAAATATAAAAAATTGTAAATCATCTGAAATAATTTATCTGTGTTTTCTTCTTATTTGCAGTATGTAGTAAGTAGTGAAAGCATCTAGCGTTGCCACATGGCAACGCTGTTTTTTGCTGAAACTACAAATGATAAAAATTAACTTCTTGTTGGACACTTTATTTTAATTATGCTAATGAGAAAATTTAGGTAAAAATACAATTTTAAAAAATTATTAAAGTTTAGTGTAGTTGAATGCCTATGCTCTTGAATTACCAAAAAACTTTTGATTTCATTTACTTTGGCTTTGGCTTCGGGATATTACGAGAGATATGGGTGTCCTAGTCATCTAATTTAGCTGCAAAATAACTTCCACTTCTCCAATAATGCTTGTATCATAATAGAAGGACAACTCGGAAATGTATTTAGAGTGGTAGGGAAATTAGATACGGATGTGTCCTCTCGCCAATTCTGTTCAACGTCCATGATGAATGGATTATACGGGCTACCACGGAAGCATGGCAAGCAGGAATCTCCATCATTGGAAAAAATAGTATATTGTGTCATTAGAATTAAAAGTGGCACTATGTTTGGCGAGCAATTATGTTTGCTTCTGCAAGGCAGCGTAGCTAAGCAAATTCAGAAATTGCAAGTGTTAATTTATAGATTATGGGAAGCAAAACTAGACTGGGACGATCCAATTTCGGAGTCCTTATTATGTACATTTAAGAAATTAGGAAATGAAACTCATTTATTATCCGATTTAATAATACCGCGGTCTATTATGGGGCAGGTAATAAAAGAAAAAAATCATTGTTTGGATTTGCGGATGCCAGTAATAAGGCCTTCGGGGGTGTTGTTTATTTACGAACACGAAACGACGAAGGTCAATAGTCAGTTCAATTATTGTGTGCGAAGTCCAGGATTGCACTCCTAAAACCTCTTACCACCCGCGCCTGGAGCTTTGTAGCAGTTCAATAATAGCGCAATTAATGACGTCGGTAACAAAGTCGCGTTCTATTCCACATAAGCGCTTTTTTTTTACTGATTCGACCATCATTCTGGCATGGTTAAAAATGGAGCTACCAACATTTCAGATTTTCGTAAGAAATCGTGTAGCAAAAATTAACGAATTGACCAAGGGAGAAGCTTGGTTTCATATAAAATCAGAAAATAACCACGCGGAAATTTTATCTAGGGGCGCAATGCAATCGCAATTAATGCAATCTTTGAATTTTATTAGTGTCCCAGCCTTTATGCTATTACTGATAGCCCGGTGCAAGGAGGCACAGCAATTAATTTTGATAAAATTCCGGATATAGTTTCCTATCAATCTATAAAATCCTGTTTTAATATTGTTACGTTTTTAACGTTTGGGCTATTTAAAATTATACGACAAACATGGGTTCAAACATTTATTTACAACAATGAATTATTACGATTATTATTTACAAGCACACACGAGAATTATCAAGCGGATTACAAATTAATACAGGCACTAACGAACTATCGATACATTTATTTATTATTACATACGGATTAACACACTTATTTATTTATATCACTCTTAAACACTAACGATGTATTTCTATTTATATGGTTATTTATTTATTGATTTCACGGGAGGTTATGTACACGCTGTTATTTATATGGGGGCTTCTAACAAGCCTCGACGTGAGTTCGAACTACCGGAGAATTATTTTAGAACTGAACTGCGGGTGTACACGCCGTTAATTTCTTCCAGAAGCCTCCAGATGTTCTCGGCAACGGTGACGTGTCGCGTCAGGGCCGCTCTAGCATCGACTGGAAAATGATTCATCCGCTTACACCTGCGTTCCAGGTCGCCCGTCGGCAGCCTATGATTTACGCGCTGGAAGCCGCCTCTGGAATTTCTAGTGTAATCGAGGCACCAGGGCAAAAAACCGTCAGCCGAATCGTTATAATATACGTAACGTAACGTAACGTATCGAACCGAAACTATAAATATTGTTGATAAACATTCATCATTTTTGATGTTAGTACGGGTTACTGCTTATGTAAATAGATTTATAAGAAATTGTAAATGCCGAGATAACGATAAGTAATGAGTTACCAGGCGAAGTAACTGCTAGAGAATTGAACGATGCGATAGCCATTTTAATTACGTTGATTCAGGCAGAAGCATTCTCGAATGAAATATATGACTTACAAAATAAATTAACTATTGAAAGGAACAGTTCCCTACGCTATCTAAATCCATTTTTGGATAGCGGTGGCATGTTAAGGGTAGGGGGTCGTTTATGCAATTCGGAATTGTCGGAAAATAGTAATCAACCCTTTATATTTCCTTGAAGACACACATTCAATCGCTTACTATATTTATATTTGCATACGGCCAATATGCATGCAGGATCCCAATCCACTTTAGCAATAGTCCACCAAAATTATTGGCCATTAGCGGCAAAAGGTGATGTTAAGCGTGTTATTAAAAGATGCATTATTTGATTTAAGAACAAGCCTCGTTCAATTCAACCCATAATTGGCAATTTGCCGCAACTCGGATTATTGCATCTCATCCAATTTTTAAATTGTGGAGTTGACTTGTGGTCCATTCTTTATTAGAGAAGAGATCAGAAAAAACGTGAAGAAAAAGGCGTACGCCGCAATTTTTATTTGTTCAGCGACTAAATGCGGTCATGTCAAACTAGTAAGTGATCTAACTTCCCAAGCTTTTATGGCTACTATACGTCGATTTATAGCCCGGGGAGAAAAATGTTCCAATATTTTTTCTGATACTGCTGCCAACTTTGTAGCAAAAAACCGTGAGTTACGCGATGTGTACGATTGTTTACATGATGAAATCTTAAATATTACATTCGGTGTTTTTGGAAACTCCCTTTTAACTTTCGAGGAATTGAACACCGTGCTGGTGCACGCGGAATTTATTTTAAATCCCTGTCCACTTATCCTTATCTCCACAAATCCCAACGACTTTGTATGCCTTATATCGGGTCATTTCTTAATTGGGCGTCCCTTAAATGAGGTACCATCCCAGCGTGTTCACTAGCTCAAGCTTAATACGCTCACCAGATAGCAGATTTGCAGAGGAACAACCAAGATTTCTGGAAAATCTGGTCACGGGAATACATCCAACAATTACAAGGACGACATCTTTGGCAGCGCCATCAGGGGTCCCCCATTTCTTAGAGCGATGATTTCCAAGAACAAGCAGTTTTATTGAAGATATGTGTTAGTGGTCGACAACATCACATCCAGAACCCTTTCAAGAAGATTCCGCGAACAAGTAGAGAGCAAGAACGAAAATAATATTTTATTTTAAAATCCACCTCAGGGTTTTAATGCTTGAATTTTCAAAAGGGTTTGATTATTAATTATTTATTTACCACAAAGGGTGTGAGTGTTTATAAATAACTGCATTTGTTCAAATTGAAGATAGAACACGACCATTTTACACAAATTCAAAATTGCTCAATCAATTGTGACCAACCCGAAGTTATATAGAAGGTCTAATGAAGCCACCTAACTTTCGTAACGACAGCAACCGCTTTGGCAATAATAAAAGTCGGAGGATTGAGAAAATTCGAGTATATGTAAATGGATAACTTGCGAAAGGCACCACCTATCAAAATTATGTTTGTACCATATAGTGTAGGACATTAATGCAAAGAAACGAAAGCTTTCTTTTCCCACTTTGTTTATTTTGAAATGCGTTCTAGGCTAGACTTCCCAATCAATAGTTTCCGTCTTCTTTCCAAATACTCTTTAGCCGAAGTCGCCGCATATATGGCGTGATCATGTTTATAACATAATATGATAGTGGCCATTCCACATTGAAATTACATCTTAAACAATCTGAATATGTCATGGCAAAAACCGCTCCATACCAACACTGATGTGTCGAAATATCGATAAGGGTCTTGAACCGCCTCATCCGATTTAATTACCTACGTTCTTTTACATTGTCACTTAAATTTCTCAAAGCGTTCATACCTTCTCTGTGGTAATATAGTATAATAAAATATGCACAAAAAAGCTTGTAGTACAAGTATGGCATACATTTCATAGAATACGAAGTAGCAAGTATACTTACTGTATATATACAGGGTGAGTTTTTTGAATGTTTAGCATGGGGATCTCGAAAAGTATTGGAGATAGAGAGGGAAAGAATTGCAGTTTTACGAACTCAATTTAATGAGATTTTTGTTTTTTGGGAAAAATGTAAGGCTAACTAGATATTTCGCAAAAATAATTTTTTTCTAATCTCGTTCGGTGCCTATAACTCTGTTATTATTGACTTTAGAAAAAATGTGTAAAGAAAAAAGTTGTACACAATTATGTGCTTAATAACATAGTCTAACCAAATTTTTTATTTAAGTTATAATTTTTGAGTTATGATACAAACTTGTGTTTTTTCTAATGGAAACCATAGTCGGCCATGACTTTATAAAAAATGCAATTTTTCAGCGATTCTAACAATATACCACTTGACATAATTATTTTTATAAATAAATAAAATACTGCCATTTATCTCTTTTTGTTTTCGAACTGTTCAAGTAGTAGGCTAACTCACCCTGTATAAAGAAAACTACATTTCATTTTTTAAAATGCACAGTTGTATTTGAAACAGATGAATTATATATTAAAGTTCATGAAAATTCTAAGTGTTCAACCTTTCATTAAAACTACATACTTAAAAACGCAACCATTAAAGTGCATGTTATATTAACAACTTATTCTATTCAAGTAAACCAATTAGTATATTTTATATAATACAGTATTGTTAACTTGTTATTATTAACTGAGAAGCAAGAAAATGGAGATATATTTTAGGAGGACGAGATATATATCATTCGACTCAGCTTGAAGAGTAGATTCCAAAAATATATAGAAACCGGAAATCGGATTTCTTTTCCGAGGTCGACTTCCGGTCAATTTTTTTTCATCTCGTGTTAAATTCTTAATGTCCAATTATTGGCTCCCCTAATTATTTTAGAGCTAAAGTGTAAATACATTTTTTGTAGAGAAAAAAATACTGCATCTATTCATACTGTTGCTAACCATTTTTCATTTTTTATAACCGAAGGAATGCAAAAAATAAAACTAGCATTTAAAAAAAAAATAAAACTAGCATTTTTACAAAAATCAGTGATGCCATGGAATTATTGAAACAAGCCAATGCCAACGCAAGTGCGTGCGGGGTGATCATCCAGTCACTGCCGTCAAAAGATTGAACGTATTGTCACTTTTATAAACATTAGTCGTCTGTAATGAGTTTAAATGTGAACTCGGGCAAGCGGATCATCAGTGCGTAAAAGCGAAGGCCAGTATTTAGTTGAAGAAGCATGAATTAACTTTAATGGTGATCGGCAATTAAGTTTGAGAAAGAATAAAATATGTGCTGTGTTCTTAAAAGCGGTTATCGTTCGTAAATTTTATTTCCCGAAATAGGTGCAGGGCTGAGTTACGGTAAGTAGTTCCTTAGATATTTTTAATTTGTGTAATTAACGAGGTTAGTTTTAGTCAACAACGATAAGTGCAACTTTTGTAAATATAAACCATACACGTGCTCAGAAGTGTTAGTGTTTTTAGCCGTTCTTTTTCACACAGAGACTCAACTAGAACGTAAAAAACATATAAATATTCTTATCTCTGCAGCTAACCCATAAATTTCTAAATAGGTCAGTTTTTCAAAATACATTTCAGTATTATTTATATTTTGTTTGTAAGAAAAAGTTTCAACCCCCTCCCCTGTCTTCCTATTTACGCGTTAGTAAATATAAAAATGTACTCGTTAATTGAAGAAATATTTAGTTTACATTTTCGATAAAATTATTTTCTACATATCTAAAAAACTCTTCTTGGCCAATTACGTAAGGAGTTATTCCATTCATAACATATGATGTCACACTATAATCGGACAATGTCCACAAAGAAATACATGCGCATCATTACTTTGACTATTTCTTGTAAACATTCGATTTAGGCAAAATTTACCAATTTTGATGTGAATTCGACAAGCTGGATAAAGTTGATTAACTAGTCAAGACTGCCAGAAACTTGTAGTTTACAAGGGTTCCTGGTTTATTATAGAGCATCACTTCATTAGAAGAGTGTTGCCAGTTAGTATAAAAAAATATATGATTTTTGTAAAAGCCTGAAAATTTTGTTTAACACGAAGTTGAAAACCGTAATACTATATCATTACAATAGTAATAATAATATATCTTTTTTTTTTTTTTAATTAAGGCTTTTTTGGGATCTGAGCCCATCCGCCACGTGAATTTGTTACAGTAAATTACTTAATGTTAAACTTTTAACACGACCAAAATTTCAATAATTTAAATCTTAATTGACGCCTCACTCAAAAATTTCACCAGTACTTTGTAAATATTTATATTGTTGGAAGAAAGCATGCTGACCACATTTAAGGGAAACGAAATACCCATTAACCTTAACTGCTCCATAAACTGTGTGCGTTGTATATGATGTTTGGTGCACGCAAAAATAATGTGGTTCAAATCTGCCACTTCATATCCACATTCACATTTTGGAGAATCTAACAAATTAATTTTATGCAAGTGAGCTGGAAAACAACCGTGTCCAAATTTCAGTCTTGCAACTGTCGAGTAGAAAAATCTAGATATGCTCCCCTGCTTATACCAGCGGGCATAATCGACTCTCGGATGAATCAAAGCATATTGAGTCATTCTTTCACTGTAAAACATTCGCCATCGAGTGTTCCAGTTGCGTCTGAGAATATCTGATTTGGCCAAAACAATTAGGTCTTGCCCAGACATGTTATTGTCGTCAATGGTGTTTCTATGCACTGCTGCTTTAGCTAGCTTATCTACTTTTTCATTAGGTTGAATACTCGAATGTCCTTTTATCCAGAAAAAACGTACTTCGACCCCTTTAAGTTCAAGAAAACAATATTTGGATACTACCTCAGACACCAAAGGATGACAGTTAGAGTAATGTTTTCTATGTCTGAGCGCTTGCAGTACACTTTGAGAATCAGACATAATTACAACATTATTAGCGTTAAGGGTACATGCGTACTTAATCGCTTCTAAAATTGCTTTCGTTTCCGCAGAAAATATGGACAAGTTGTTATTTAACTTAAATTGTTTTTGGATGTTATTGGTTGCATCATAATATGCGCCTCCACATCCATCTATAGATTTTGAGGCATCAGTATATATAACTGTTGCGTTTGATAAACGGTCCAATGTATACAGATAAACCAGTTTATCGTTATATACATCTCCGTTATACGGCAGAAATACAATTTTAACTGGTTTAAGATATTGAAGAAAACTTTCTGTTGGGAATTTAGCTTTGGGAATTACCTCATCGAAAGACGACACGTACCTGTAAGCTTCCACTAGAGGTGGCGATGATTTTTTCGCCCAGAACCTATTCACCAAATCCAAAACCGAAAGGGTGCGAATATTGTTATATATAGTATTTGAACTGCTAGTTTTCAGTTTTATAACATATTTAACAGCCATGAACTGTCGACGTAAATCCAATGGAGGTTCTTCCGCTTCTACGTGCAACGCTTCAATTGGAGTAGAACTCATTGCCCCAACACAAATACGAAGAACCTTATTTTGAACAACCTTAAGGCGATTTAATTGTCCCTTACTAGCGGAACCAAACAAAATACAGCCAAATTCGAGATGCGAACGAATGCATGCGTTATAAAAGTTGCGTGCGATTGTAACATCCGCTCCCCATCTAACCTTTGTCATCATACGAAGAAGGTTCAAATACTTCTCACATTTTGCAGTAATGTAATTGATATGTTGAACCCAATTTAACTTATTGTCGATTATGAATCCTAGGTATTTAACGGATTCTTTAATTGGAAGCTTAATATCTCCTAAGATAATGGAATTTTCTGGAAGGTTCCTGTGTCGAGAAAAAAATACCACATTCGTTTTTTGACTAGATAACTCGAAACCATTACGCTCTAACCACTTTTGTGTATGACTTACTGCCACCGAGAGGTTACTTTTGAGATTAACCAAAGATTTGTGAGACGAAACTATGCATATGTCATCAGCATATTGGATAGTTTTAACAGACAAATCAAAAATTTTGTGAAAGTCGGCCGTATACAAATTGAAAAGAATAGGACTCAAAATAGAGCCCTGAGGAAGACCTATTGATACAGTTCTGGGACCTATTAATTGATTGTTATTAGTCCTGATATACAACCTGCGATCTCTAAATAAGTTTGTTATATTCCGTGCCACAAACATTGGCAAACCTAAAGATACTAATTTGTTTTCCAATATCTCCAAATTTACACAGTTATATGCATTTTTAATATCCAAGAAAATTGTGCTTAGATAATAGTTATGAGAAAAACTCCTTTGAATTTCTGTGATAAGATCAGTTACAGCATCGATAGTACCCATTGATTTACGAAACCCATATTGCTGGGATGGGAGAATATTATTCACTGCCATCCACCATTCGAGTCGCCTCTTAATCATTTCTCATATGTTTTAGACACACACGATAATAAAGATATAGGTCGATAGGATGCTGCTTGAGTAGCATCGCAACCAGGCTTTAGAATAGGAACAACCACAACATTCTTCAAATCCTGGATTATTACACCCTCTACCCACATGGAATTAAAAACTGATAATAGCACTTGCTGAATATTTGATGGAAGTTGATTGATCAAAACATAAGGCATGTTATCAAACCCTGGGGCACTGTTTTGGGGAGTGCTTAGTGCTTGTTGGAGTTCTAACATTGAAAACGGAGTACTTAAAAAATTATCATTATCAGAATTCGAGCAATAAGGTAATAGGTTGCTGGCTGAAGGTGGTGTCAAAGTTTGAAGAAGATTTGGAATCCAGTCCTCGTTTGTATTTTTGACATGTACTCTAATCCTCTGAAATTTCCTAATCGACTGCCAAATGTCTTTACAAGGCGAATCTTTATTAAGACTGTTGCAAAAAGAAATCCAGCCTTGTCGTTTCTTTTTCTTTAAAAACCTTTTTGCATACGCAAATGTTTCTTGGACTTTGATGAAATTTTCTAGAGTTGCGTTATTTTTATACTGTTTTAGTACCTTTTTACGTTCCTCTACAATTTTGGAACAATCCTCGTCCCACCATGGTGGTGGTGGTTTTCCTTTAATGAGTGAGGGTTTCAGTTTTTTAAATGTATTTTCCGCAGCCTCCTCCATGATGTCTCGGATGAATATAAATTTATCTTGCGCTGAGCGTAACCGAATGTTGTCAATATCCGAGTATCTTAAAAGGTAGTCGTGATAGGATCTTAACTTGTTTGAATCAATTTTCCATTTTCTGCTTGGATAAATCGTTTTATTTCCAATATCACTTGTCTCCAACGTAATGAGAATGGGAAAATGATCGGAACAGTAGGTATCCTCTAAAACATTCCAACAGATTTTTGGGGCCAGAACCGGTGAGGTTAAAGTAATGTCAATAGCTGAGATATTTTCATTTGGTCTGTTTATTTTTGTTGGGGAACCGTCATTAAGAACAATTAGGTTATGCTTGTCGATTGACTTTAAGAGTATGTTTCCAGGATTTTCGGACTTAGACGAACCGAAGAAGGTGTGGTGAGCATTGAAATCTCCACCAAAAATAAACGGGGAGGGAGCCTGTGAGAATAAACTATCGTAATCGTTGTAGCTTAAGTTTGCATGATTTGGACGATAAATCGAAATAAACGATATCTTTACTTGCGGTAGAAATACACCACATATATTGACATTATTAATTTTATTTGGAAAGTTAATGGGTGTGAAGGAAATAGTTTTGTTGATTAATATTGCGGCGCCACCATAACCGTCATTGCGGTCACATCTCTGAATATTATAGTTTTTTAAAGATATTTTATACTGAGGCTTAAACCAAGTTTCACTAATTAAGGCTACGTCGATATTATATTCTACCAGTATCTTTTCTAAATTTTCCCTTTTAGCTGGGACAGATTGAGCATTCCACTGAATGATATTTAAATTAAAATTAGCCATTATAACTGCAAGAGGTGAAAACTCTCGTTGATGAAAAAACGCAATAGGTAAGCGATAAAGATAAGAAGACATAGATAGACATTTTAAACAATTACATCGGAAGACTCCGATGCATATCCCTGAGTATCTGTGTAACCATCTGTTTCATCTTGCGATGAGCTAAGTTGACCTATTTCATACTCAGAGTTTTTATTAATCTTTTTTATCAATCGTTTTAGCCGTGATTTTAGGGTATTTGAATTTACAACACGAATGCCCTTGACAATTAATTCTAATAGCGATTCTATGTCAGACGTGAATGCCTTAGCAACTGTTAAAACATCTTGTTTGCCTTTGACGATTGTTAGGAATTCGCAAAATTTTTCAAAATTAATCACTTCAATGTCGTCGTCAAAAATTTTTTTAAACTCAGAGTATGAAGTACTATCATCTGAGATTGTGTTTTCCTTTAATCTTTTGGATTTCGGTTTAATAAACTGAAATTTCGATGTTGAATCTTTACTTTGCTCTACAGGGTCTTCTTGCTTATCATTTACTGAAACCTCATCTAGAGATATGATATCTGATTCTGTAGATGACGGAGCTTGGCGTTTTACGGCCCCTGAATTTCTTACCGAACCGCTATGAACAACATCTGACCTATTGCTTAGTTCGTTAAGTTTCAAATTCGATCTAACTTCCTGCGTGCTATTATTTACTACTGACGTTTGTTCTGGGTCCCTATGAATATCGGCAGTAGTGTTTATCACGTTATTGTTGTCAGATAAAGTTGGACACTTAGTAGCAATGTGTCCTATTTTTTTGCACGTAAAACACCTAATTTCGTCCGTAGTAAAAAAAATTCTAAATGAATTTTGTTTATATTGAACTAAGATAGACTCTGGTAAGACATCATTTTCCTCGAGGATAATATAAACCTGTCTGCGGAAACTAAGAACGTGTTTATACTCTTGTTTATTCAGGCCAGCTCCTATAAAATTGATAGGAGACACAGTTTTTAAACCTAAACGTTTTATTTCTTTTTCTATTATTTCGTGCGGCAGGCACGGAGAAACATTAGAAATAACTATGCGTTTAGCTGGTGACACCAATCTACGAGCAGGAATAAATGATTCGTTTATTGTTATGCCACCCTTGTTGGACATAAATAAATTAACTATTTCTTTTGACGCTAAATAGATGCAAATCCTGTTGTTAGAAACACGAGAGGCAAAAATCACGTTTTTTGGACCAACTAACTCCCCAACTGCAATGATGTAATCATTCTTTTGGGTATTTTCGATGGCATCTTATATAATAGCTTGCTCACGATCGGGAAAAACAAATTTAGAACTGCTAAATTCTTTGACAACAGTCGCAAAGGACTGTGTATTTGTATTTACTGTTACAGACTCAGTTGAATTACTACCTGTCAATACATTTTCGTGATCTAGATTGCCTCCATCCCCAGAAGCAATTAGAATATTATTTGTTAGGTTATTCATCTTAATAAAGTGCAGACGCCAATGCGTCTCTCCTATTTAGCGAAGTGCACTGCGATGCAATGAACACAAAACGAAGGACCCCCACGCGCCGAGTGCGCGTGGAGAATGCGATTAACAAAACCACGTGTTAGCGCAAAATGCAGGTTTCCACCAAAAAATTAATAAAATCCTAATCTAATCAAAGTAAAACCGAAAAATATGGTACTTCTCTGTAGGCAACGTTTGTTTAAGTCATCATCACCACACAGAAACCAAACACTGTGGAATTCCTTTATAATTGCACTGGCATACGGATCACCTGTATACACGTGTTTCTCATTCGAAATCCAAAACGAGACCAATAATAATATATCTTTATTGCTCAACATGACACACTATTTACAGCACAAATAACTATAGGTAATAATTACTTAAAACGCTGTAATGATACACACAAAAATTATTGCATGAACGCATTTACTTTGTCACACATCTCTTTATAGTCATTTAAGTATGTGCATTTCTTCTATGGAATTAAAAGTTGATATTGCTATGGATAAACGTTGGCAAAGCTTACAAGCGATATAAATTATGAGATGAATGAGTACTACAAGGTATTAAAATTTTGAATTTGCAAATACTTTCCCATTAAATAAAACGGTTATTACAATTTAAAGGGCTAGTCACACTTAAAACTATTGAATTATGGTAATTTTTTACTTGATTTCTATTTACGATCTTTATCGATTTGATCGGAAGCTTATGATTGCCGATTTTCCGACTAGTCTGACTTAAGTAACATAAGCGAAATACTGCTAAGTTTGGTTTTAAACAACTTGGCATGACAACAAACGACAATTTTTAATACAAAAGAAATAAACAATTTAAGTGTTTCATTATAACAGGTAAAAATTTTTGTACATAATTAGTATATGATGTTAGCATTGATTAGTTTTAGTATGCGTTTTATCATATTTAACAAAAATTACCCATAATTACCAAAAAATTTCGCACCCGATCTTGCATTGTCTTCTGCGTTTATTCGGTATTTGCCCAAACTGCAACGGAATGGGTTGAAAATGCACAGAAAGTTGTTTTGTAAGCGGACCTTTTTTCCACAAGTTAGCTCTGGGATGTTTGGTGATTTTGTGTCCGATTTTTTGCAAAAATGTAAAACCAATACTTGAAAAACGATTTTATAATTATGCAATGTAAAACTTTATGTAGAATATGTGCAGAGAGCAGAGAACCAAATTTGAATGTTTATTCGACCCTGCAAACCGGTTTAGGTATAGAAAAATTAAAAATCAACTTTGATTGAATGTTAAAATTGTGGCGGAAAGTTTCCATAAGAAAATATAGTAGGATTTAGATGAAATTGTACAAATGGCAAGAAAAAAGTGTGTAGAATTGAAGTTTATTTGGATGTAAGTTTTAAAATTAAATAAATATGAGTCAGATGTGTAATTTTAACGTTTCGTTTACTGTTTAGACTCAAAATGTGTGTAATTTTACGAAGTTTATCATACTGTAGTCAGCTTTTCCTGATTAGTTTACCTTAGTTCGTTAATTGTAATTAATAGTTATTTTAATTTAGTTGTAATTCCAAGAATATTTCACTAAGTTTAAACACTGTAAAGTCTTATACGAAATATATTGCTAAGGTCCACGTTGTGGTGCCTTATATATGCTATACCTTCAGGTATAGTGATATTAATATGTCTTTGAATTATTTTTATATTTTGTCAAATTAAAATTGCCCTATTTATGTTATGTCAATAATTATTATTTGTGTTAGCTCCTGAAGAATCAGGGGAGGATTCTTTTATCTAGATTGCTTATTTCTGAAAGTTGATATTCAAAATTTTTAAGTGTCATGTCCATAAGTCAAAGTAACTTATGTCAACTATACGTCAAACAGATTTGAGATTCAAATGACAAATAACAGATTGTTTCTCTAGTATATAACAATATTAAAAACAGAAGTAATTCTTTAATAACTAATTCACTTTTATAGTCTTCATTTCATTTTCTAGTAATTACCTTGCTATTCAAATCACCCACCTTTCAATTGGTCTCAACAATGTTCAGGAAGTCAACTAACCTGCTCCTCTCCGCCTACTAATCCAACCTTTCACACATCTTATTGCAATGAAAGGCCCTACTGACAGACAAGACGGCCCAACTACCTAGAATCAGCAACTCAAACCTTCCCTACAGCATGCAGCCAACAGACCAAATCTGCAGACACCTACTTTCAATACTGCCTCTGCCAACTTCTTGGAACGTGTCTTCTTAACTTATGGTCCTTCTCTGCAACTGTCCCTTCTCACCAAAAAGCTTGACGTAATCCAATTTGATGAATGTATAATATCAAATGTACTTTTCCAATAAACATGGGTTATTATTCTTCTTCAGTTATTCACGTTTGTAAATTAATTCTACTTGCCATTAGTTTTACCGCATACTTGTAATCTTTCTTAGTTTTATGTATGTAGTTATTCTTCTTGGTTTATATTTCCTTTTAACTTCACCACGCAAGTGTTATTATTACCCTTTTTATCATCCAAACAGTTTCTCAATAAAATAGGGTTTATTTATATATTTTAATCACACCAAATTATATCTGCTACATTTTTAAAAATTTGTTATTTCTTAATAATCGAAACACAGTCCTTAACAATCTCAATTTTTTTACTTTTACACTCTATCTCTTAATAATATTTGATTTACACCTACCAATTTTATTATTTTATTATACGTTAGCATTGGGTAATTCCAAATCATATCTTCGATTTGAGTGCTTGTTTCCTGAATTTTGAATGTGGAAAGCAACGGATGGGCTGCCCTCAGCGATTTACCCTCACAAACAAGGAAGAGCTGCTACTGTAGTTAAACGTTTAACAGTGGGTTCTGAGGGTTCCTTTAAAATTTCAGGTTTAACTTGTTGGTTTGTACTGATATAAAGTGTTTATTTATGCATTGCAATCTAGTCCAACTTAAGCGAGGCCATAGAATGATTTACAATATTGACAACCCTGAGATAGGAGTGTCAGGCATATAAATTATTTTTTGCACTACTAGTCTCAGAGCGCATCGTTATTGGCCTATTTTTAGGTCGTGAAGTTGATTTTCTCCACCAAGGGAGAGAATGTAAAATAAACAATTTTCACCGTGGTAACTAATAAATTGCTAAGTTACCAAATATGACTATTTTAATTTTGACGTTTTAAAGAGCTGTATTGTCAGGTTGACAGTTAAAATATTTTCGAAATTTGTTGGGAATTTGGACATTAAGCCGTTTTGTAGTGCAAAAAATAGTATATACACCACGGTAGAGAATCGTCTTATAACCTTCGCGGTTTAGATACTTCGCGCTGCGCGCTCAGTATCTAATATGCGCTCAGGTTATAATACTGCGCTTCGCTACCTTGATGTATAATATACTATTATTGAAGCGAGACGTTTAGTAGCAAAATGGGTGATTAGCTTCGGAATTCATTGCTAAAATAGAATACAAAATAAAGGTGTACGTTCATCCGGAGTTAATATTTTGCAGTAAACGGAATATTTCTATAGCAATATAATGAACTTTTATTTTAATTTGAATCCTAATTATAGCCACAAATTTTGAAGGATTTACCATATACAGACTAAAAGAAGATGTATGAAATGCAAATCATTAAATTCTGGCTCTAATTTAAACCCTGACTTCAATATGACAGCACAAACGTGGTTCACTATTGGTATCAGTGTTACTCCATAACTTAGAAAAAATAGTAGGCAACAAATATGGTCATTATAAGTAGTTAATCACGCTGTAATTTGTAATAATGCCTGTGGGGACTATTTGAACATCAAAATTACTAGCAGGCGTTAATCGTTCTGGGGTGCGTACATCAGAGCGTGTAATCAAGATACCCAATTATTTCACGGCTATAGTTTAACAAGGGTCCCTTCTGCAGAATACAATTGCCTACAATGGATTAAACACGAAACTTCGACCTGTCAACATTTCAAAGTACACAATGCGTTGTATACATTTCTAAATTTAACACCATTTGACGGCTCGTTGCCTCTTCTGAAGATCAAGATATTGAAACGGGCAGAAGGTTTATTTCTGTCCTCTGTGTACACATATAAATTCATTCTTTCAGCACATTTTTATTTTTCCCCCAGGACACCGCAAACATTTAACGTAAGAATTCTGTGGTGATTTAGAGACACTGGTGAAAATATTTCTTGTCGGGAAAACGATTCGTCGGCACTCCAGCGCATTGTATAACACGAAACGGCACTAAATGTGTTTTAAGGGTTGTAATCTAATACCGGTAAATCTAAACTTTGGCCGAGAAAATGGATTATGCGGCCGTCAATGGATTATTTGGTATCAGGTGTATTCAAAACTTTGACATGCCAACTGCGCACGATAAATTAGACCGGCCGAATTGTGTTACAGCAATAATTCAGATAATTTGATTGTTAAGGCTTCCAAATTTGTTAAGGTCGTGGATGTCATAGTGTTGCATCTATGTCTAATCACTAAAAGCGAACTCCAATTCTAGTAGTTCAATTGTTCTTGGAGGATGACGAATGTTCGATAAATGGATTTTACTAGTTTCTGATATCAGATTATATCTAAACGGGAGTTTGAAGTTTATTATTAAGTTCTTAACGATACCATGACAAATGTTTAAAAGCAGCACCCGTGTTTCAATACCGAATAAACATATATTCGTTTAATTCTAATAATATGTTAATATCTCTTTATTAAACTTTATAGCAGTTTAGTTTGTTGAATGTTTGCAACGCTTATCTTTTTTTTATTATTTATTATTTCAAAAAGCGTAATAAATTTTATCCAATAGCAGGTAAGATAAGAATCGATACATTCAAGTTGATAAATACATGAAAAATTATATCAGTAAATCCTATTATAGTCTAGAGAAATTAGACATGGTCCTTCAGAAAAATTCCCGGGAAGCTCGATTTTGGTATGAGGCTTGATATTGTGGTTCTAAACAAAATGTCAAAAGTTCCCATCTATCCGAGTCCCGCTAAAAATTTTACGCGGGGTCAAAGGTCACCAAAAACGGTGTTTCGTGAATATGCCGTTAACGGTCAGTTTTATAGAAAAATATTAATTATAAAATATGTGGCTTACGAAATTTCTTACAACAAAAATATTACGACTTTTATTCGTAAAACTAACCGTTTTGGAGATCTATCCGAGTCCCGCTAAAAATTTTACGCGGGGTCAAAGGTCACCAAAAACGGTGTTTCGTGAATATGCCGTTAACGGTCAGTTTTATAGAAAAATATTAATTATAAAATATGTGGCTTACGAAATTTCTTACAACAAAAATATTACGACTTTTATTCGTAAAACTAACCGTTTTGGAGATAATTCGTGAACAGAATTGTCTGGATGCTGAGCAGGTTGCCGTTACTTGAGCTGATTCTGTCCCTTTAATTCTCAGCACGCGGTTGAGACTGCAACCGTGTTTTAAGACAAAGTAGTCAGGCCACTCACCAAGACGTAATAATTTCGTAACTACCTTGAAGTGCAGCCTCACACTTCAAAATTTTAGGCTTGGAAGGGTAGCACATCGATGTTAATGAATCAAACATTTAATGCCGATTGTTTTTATTATAAAAATGTAGGTCTATATATTGCTTACTTCTAAAATTGCATTATATCAAAATGCAGGTTAATTTTTGTTTAAAAAATGTAAATTTTTAAAAATTATTATGAACTTGTTCATTAATCAATTTTTGATTCAAAACAGGAGTTATTAATTTCAATAATTAATATTCCTCTTGAGACTCTATTTCAATTTGTATGCTTTCCTCTTCATCATCTGTTTCTTCATATTGTTCTTCTTCTGCTGTCTTCTGTATTTCCATACATTCAGTCAAAAAACGCGATGGACCTACATCTTCAATTAAGTCGTAATTATCGAAATCATTTGTATTGGGTATTACATTTAAGCAAGGCTGACTTTGGCAATTACCACAACATAGTAAACAATATAAACCAGCGTTTCTGCAGCAGCAGTTTAAGCTACAGCCCTAGGTGCAATTACCAAAAATAGTATTCAGCAGAATGTCTCGATCAGGTGGAAGCAGAGTTTGAATTGGCTCCACAATGTTATCCTTTAACGTCCATCCACAGTCTTCAGGAGTAAGCTCGTTACAAGACAGAATTTTCTCCAGACGTGATTTTCAACAATGGAATTCGTTTTCTCCTGGCTATGTATAAGACCCCAGTAAAAAAAGTATCTATTGATACTCAACAGATATTCAACTTTTATACAACCTACACAGCTCAAAAAACCAATTCCAGTATCTATTCTTCCGCCAATAACTAGTGCTGCTCGGCAACATTTATATCGGGTCTATTACCAGGTTCAAATATTGCTAGGTAACGAGCTTACTCCTGAAGACTGGGGATGGACGTTGAGGGATAACATTTAGGAGCCAATTCAAACTCGGTTTTCACCTGCTCCAGACCTTCTGCTGAATACTATTTTTTGTAATTGCACCAAGGGACTTCTGACATTTTGTTTAGAACCACAATATCAAAGCTCATACCAAAATCCAGCTTTCCGGGGATTTTTCCGAAATTTTGCTTTTATTTTGTCTAATTTCCTTGGACGACTATACAAACTGTTACATTTCTATGCCTAAGTGCATAACGTATAGATTTACTATTCTTGCGTTTGAGACTGTTGGGTTGCATAGTCTACTTTAAAACCTTCAAATTGTGATAGTAATAATTTAATAAATCTCTGAAACACTTGTTGGGAAACTGTTGATCGCTCTTCAAGCAGCCGTCAACGTGAAAACAGCTCGTAAGTTTTGTGCTTTCGACATCATGTTCTAATATGAATAATTAAGCTCTTTGGTTAATTTTTACGCTGCGAGTGCTTGTGGAAGATTAGAATATCGTTATATATTGAATTTCCAAAGCGAAATCCAGTAATTTCGTATTATTCTGAAGTCACATGGGTGTGTGCGAATATCTTTTCCAACATGTAAGTAAGAGTGGCTTAAAAACCTTCGTTAACTCGTGCGACCATTAAAACAAATATAACTGTAGCTATTGTAAACATTGTGTTTAAAATACGTACTTGTAGGTGCGAGAAATACCTATCTACAGCGTAAAGTTTAATCGGTCTAACCTGAGCGATCAACCTAATAACGTGCATTCAACAACGTGGCAATTGCAGTGTAACCCAAGCAAGTGCTGCAAAAACTTTCGTTTTGATGTCCTCCATCGTCCTACATTTGTGATCCGCTAGCTGTTGTCTTGAAAAGATTATCATCTACCGTTGCTGGAAGTATTAAAGACGGGTTGCTAGAGCTATTGAGGGAATTTCAATAGACGCTGGAACTGTTGTGTGAGTTACTTTTCTGGCTACTGATTAACCTGTTACCGCCTGAAGTTGTTTATGGTTTCACTCATACTCAACATCGTACAAGGTCAGATCGTTACATCCTGTTGTTGAATCGTTCTATCTACTTTTCATTTAAGTAAACAATACTAAGTACATTCATGTTCCAGCCAAAGTATTGGAATAATTGTTGAATAGTTGTTTGTTATATTTTTGGAGAGTTGGAATCGATTTTAGCATCGTCTAGAAGCGCATCAGATAACTCACCGATAATTGGCATCTAATCAAAGATGTGTGACAGTAGATGTATCCTGAATTCGACGCCTTAAGGATTCATTGCCCACACGCAACATTTCTTGTCAGTTTCTCGACCTCAAGGCAACAGTTTTTAATTCATTGAAAATTCCTAACCAAGCAGATATTTAACAACCGCTAAATACGTATTGCGACAGCTATATGCTCGTCACCAAATCACCAGTCTCTAGTCTCTTTCCACAGCTACAGAAGATGACAGCTTTGCTGTCGAAATATATTTTTAGCAATTGTTAAATATTTGTGCTGAGAGGATTTTTTAACGAATTGTATCAGATTCAAACCAGAGGTTCCAGCAGTGTTTCAAGGTACTTTTAATCGATTATATACTCTGTGGGCACACCATTACAGATCAATATTATGCAAAATGAATGCTAAAAGTTGATGACGTATTCAAAGAAAAAAATGAGTCAAACACACAATGCTAATTCTCACATTTTAAAACAGCCTCACTATTGTACTGATCTGGCCATCAGCAATTGCTACCTATTTCCTAAACTAAAAGAAGATTTTAGGGGACCTATTTCTCAGATGATATCGGTGAATAAGTATCTTGCGGAACAAGTTTCTTCGAAGGCGTCTAAGCACTGCAGAGTCGGTACCCAAAATTTAATTTAATAATACAATTGCTTCAAACGTGTTAGCTGTATACTTATATCTTCGAGACACTAATTAGTAAAGCGCCCTCGTATGTATGTTACATATTTTATAAACTGTCTCTTAACAGTCACATCACCTCTATCTGCACTCATCCTCCTACATACAATAAAGGAGAGAAAAATTTAAGTATCCTTCGCCAGGATTAGGTAAGTATGTGACTTCAGCAAGTTTTAATATTTCACAAAGCATAATCTTGAATAAATTTAGACAGTAGAATTAGAAATGGCATATTAAAGAACAATTGGAGCATCAGCCAACGGTTAAGCTTACTAAAAACAGAGAATTATAGTAGCACGACCATAATGACGATAATTACGAAATTCAAACAGAGGGAAAAAAGGATATCCACGTCTATGCCTTTCTAGAGTGGTCCAATTCCAAACTCGTTTTGACCATCTGGTATCCGGTGTCTTGTAACTGTTGATGATCGAGCCACATAAGTCTTTGGCGGTCTATTACCTCGATTATGTATTCCTCAACATGCTTTCTTCTTAGTATAGAGTCATTTAATGTTATAGTCGGACACCGCAGCAATGGTCCTCCAGTGTTGTCCATCTATATCTGCTCCACTTCTTCACTCCAACACCTCTCTGCTGTATATTGATATGTTTTTTGAATAGTGGAATAAGTGAGCTCTTGTCTCTGCGAGCTAAATTTTTGCCTTGAGCGATATAATTTGTAATGCCAGTTTCGCTTTTGCCTGAGATAGAAGAGGTGACATCAAAATATCTGAACCTATGGCAACTCCTGATTGTATTTCCATTCTGCAAATCTAGATCTTATCGTTCTCCGACAACCAAGTGCCCGGAATTCTCAATATTGATTACAAGGCCCACTTTGTTTATTCCTCTTGTAATTTCCGCAGAATATGTCGTCATAATCGTAAGTTGTTACTACCTAATAGTCAGAATATAGGATGTCAAACAAAATGTAGCCATCGACTAATACTCCCATTCCATTGTACTTCGCCTTCCACTTCTTCGGAACTTAATTCAGATATAATTTAAATAATTTTGGAGCCATACAGCATCTCTGTAGCATACCTTTGCAAACTTTTAATTTGCGCGACTTAGAACCCACTTTACTTGGACTCGTAACACCGATGTATAGACCCTGCACAACTTTTATTATTATTATTATTTATTATTATTATTACAAAATTCTGCATGCTGAGGATAGACCTATAGGCACAGTAAAAAAGAAATTGATACTACGGTTATGCATTGAAATATAAGAAAAATTAGAAAAAATAATATGGATTCCAAGGTATCAGTATATAAACAATCACAAATACTAAAATAAAAATTTAAAACACGCTTTAAATTACAATGCAATAAACTGATTACGAAATATAACTAAAATAAACACATTTTCCTAAATTGAAACAATTTTCCAAGAGACATATGGAGTTAAAATGTATCTACTGTGTACATCAATGAACAGTAATCAACGAAATCCCGAGAGGCACTTCACTCCAGATTCAAGTATGAGTCGACTTTGTTTTTAATACACATAACGAAGATGCAGTCACTATATCATCACTAATATCATTCCATTGTTGAAAAGTTCTGTTCGAAATGAAATGTTGGCGGTTATATGTTCTGAAAGGTTCTTTTTTGAGTTTGAAACTGTGGCCACGTAAGCGGTGATCTGAAGATAGTTGTACCACATTTTTACCAGAAGGAAACAGAAAGGTAAAAAGGTAAAGGTTCAGGATTATTTCAATTCCCCCAACTGGGGGCGGGCTGCTATAGGGACCTTGCGTCCCTCTTCAGCCAAGAACGGGAATTATAGGATCTGGGAGAGAAAGGAGGGGTATAAAATGGAAGAGAGGCTAGGAAAGGTAGAGAGGTACTGCCCTGGCATTCGCCTCAGAGAAACCTGAATCAGAGCAGGCGGCCAGGGGAATCGAACCCGCGACCACCCGAATGCTAAGCAGATGTGATAACCACTACTCTACAGAGCTCGGTGGGAAACATATTGTGGGTAAATTTATGTAACTCAATTAAGTCACCCTGCTTTCTTCGGGTCTCAAGCGTTGTAAGATTTAGTGACTTAATCCTAGCCTCGTAGGATAAGTGTCTGACCTGTCTGGGCCAACGAGTTGCTGCTCTTTATATTATCTCTAGGACTTGTACGTTTCGACGGACCACGGAGACCATACGGGGGATGCAAACTCGATCAGCGGTCGAATATACGTAGTATAAATTTTAAGGGATAAATCTGGTGACGGGTTCGGAAATACCTTTTGAAGGAGGTACATTTTGGGTCTACCCTTTTTGGCAAGGGTTAGTATGTGGTTAGACCACGACAAGTCCTTTGTAATGGTAATTCCCAAATCCACTTGAGAGTCTACAGTGCTAAGTGGTGTGTTGTCCATAAAATAAATTGTATTTGGATTTCTCTTTCCTAGGTTCAGGAGTATTTTGTCTAAAATGGACCGACTGCTCCGAATTCCTCCGCGGAGCAAGCGGTATACGTGAATTTTTTATTTATTTTGCCGGTCAAGATAAATTCAGTTTAACAAAGCGCTGTGTTTCGCTTGCTTGTAGTAGCAATCTCTTTTAAATTTTTTTGGCGATGGTAGTCGAAAGTTTGAGCTGAGAGAGCTAAAAATATAAGAAACATCATTTATATTTCTGTATTCATAACGAATAATCGTTATAATATAAAATGCAACTGCAAGCTGTTTGTTAAGCTTCATTTAGTAAATAGAAATTCTCAGGTCAACAGAAACTTTTAAATTACATCCCTTTTGTTGAGATCCTTTATTTTAAAACAGTCAAGGGACGGCATGATCTACTCTATTAAAACTTGGTTTTATTATGTACTCGCATTACATCGTACTTGTTATTTTATAAAGCAACAGTTAAATGAGGTATAACAAGAATTCAAACATTTTATCAAAAAGTGCGAACTATTATTTTAAGGAAATAATAATTTGTATACCAAGGCACTGAAGTTTAACTTTTTATCACGAATGTAGATTTAGTTACCGAGGTCCGTAGGGTCAAGGCAAATAAGCCACATGAGAAATAAAATGAAGCTTCAATACCTAGGGCTACACTACGTTTTTTTATAAATCGAGAAATCGTGAAATTACAGCACTTTAACCAACTTTTGTAAGTTATGTTGACGACGGTTGACGTTCACTGCCCATTTCTCGTATTTTAATAACAAGTTTGACGTTATTCACTGCCGATATAAAAAAAGGTAGTGGGCCAATCATTTATCAAGGAAGCGCTGAAAACAAAAGACGGTTTTGACAGTTATTACAATTTATTCGAATCAACGACTTTCCTTGATAAATGATTGGCCCACTCTAACAACTTTAACATACATTTTCGAAACTTTGGGACTGATTATCTCAAAAGTTTTCCTCTTTAAGGTCATACTTTTTTGACATCTGCGTACTCAGAAAAATGTGTTCTATCCAAATTCATGAAGAAAAATAAGGGTTGCAATTTAAAAAAAATGCCGATGACGTCACAGCTCCAAAACAAAGCACGATCAAAATATGCCATTGGCGTAAAAATGGCATTTTAAAAAATAAGGTTGACGTGTCCGAGGATTTTCTGTGAAAACCCTTCTAAATTTTGTTATCGAATTTATTCCAAACTTTACGACCTCACTGTATATAAAGCAAACTAGACAGTCCTTCTTCAAAAATAGCATATTTAGTACAGCTATAAATTAGTAAATGATTACATCTTAACAATTGACTAACCATTCGAAATAGGGCAGTTCACAGATGTAACACCGTATTAGCTACAATACAGTTTTATTAAAAAACATGAATTTAATCGTTTTAGGAAGACCCAACTGCAGAGCGGAATTTTACTTTCCTGAGCTCTAGAATCGAACCTAATGCAAAGAAAAGTCATATTAAAAGCAAACAGCACGGACGTAGATATTAAGTTTCGTGACCTACCGAGCATTGCTCGGTGATATCACATTTTTCTTCATGGCGGTGGATGTAACTTTGTCTAATATTTATCTAGAAATAAAGAGGTAGCGAAGTTCAATACTTCAACACTTGCTGCATACTTAATGAAACTCATCAAATTAATGGGTAAACCGTCTTATACCTTTGTTACATTTCCTTTATTTGAATTTACTTGCTGCATATAAAATGTAGGTACTTGTAGTTTGTATCTACGGTTAATGTACAATATTGAGCAGCTTTACAGCAGTTGCGAATAAAATTTAAAATTATATTATTATCAAATAAAAAACCCTTTGTAAGTGTAGTTAATTGACGTTCAAGGCATTCAACTTTGTGTGGTTACAAACATCTTTTTATAAAATATAAAGTTTATATTAACTTTCGGCTTTCAATTTTTCAGTAAATTGTAAATTGGAATTCACTGAAACATCAAACTATGTAGTTGCTATTGACTTTTATTGCACTTTCCCTTCCTTACATAATTCTTTCAAATTAAAGCTTGTGCGACGTAAATAGGTAAACAATGCTGTTATCTAAAACTGCATATGTTTTCATTTTAAAATTCTAAAGCCATTTTAGGCTTTTCCATAAAGTTCTTTGTCAAATTGACGCACTTGGTCTATCGACGTTTCAGTTTCATAATTCTGTCTTTATAGAAGTCTGCACTTTCATTCTCCAACCATAAAGTTACCTCACTTGTTAATCTGTCATCGTTCCTAAAACGTTACACAAAGCTAAGCTTTCAATTTCTAGAACAAAAAGAAAGCATTGTTCGGCGACGCATTGTCGTGTAGCAGCATCCATTTTGGTAGTCATGTACCCTGTTTGATCTTGTTTGATCCCGAAATTTGGGCAGAAAGTTGCAGTAATGTTCGCCTCCCTGATTTCATAATAATTTTGATAAAGAAGACGCTGCCAGAACAACAAAGCCTGAAAACAGTTTCACTTTGAACCTCTTTGAAGCAAACAGCTCCATACTAGCTTGCTTGTTAAAAGGGTCATATTGATGAACCCAACTTTTTTCCATAATGATGATTTTCTCAAAAAAGTTGTTAGAATCTGCATCGGCATAGGCTAAAAACTTACAGAAAATGTTCACTCGACCGTGTTTGTACAAAGGTGTCAACATTCGAGGCACTCATCGGGCTTAGACCCTATTCCTATGCAAAACATCTTGGATACCGTTTTAACAGTAATTCGCCTATCTCTCATCCTCGTATAGTCTTCGAGACTATCTGCTACGCTTAAACTCATCAAAGAATAGCTGATATATAGTGAGCTATGCAACAGTAAAATCTAGTTAAAGTGCGAGGAAAACTAGATCAATAATCTACCTAACCATGAAAATAAATAAATGTTACTGCAAACGCTATTGCAGCGTAATACGTACACTGCATTCTACTTTCTTTTACGATAAAGGAAGTATTAGATTTGAGACGAATTTATTGTCATGTCGTAATTTAGCAATTTTCACGGAGGAAGAAACGCCGAGCGATTAGGCAACAGATTCTGCAAACGTCTATTTTATCGAATATAAGGTCCCGGCAAGCTGCTACTTAAATACAGTTTCCTACGTAAACTGCAATTCTTTCCGCAGAGGGCAGTAATAGTGTCGCTAGATGGCGATATAGTTTAGCGTCATTTCCGCCGTTCGCCAAAATTTTAGAAGAGACGTGTTTCGGACGTTTTAAGTTGGTGCCGAATCGTTCTCCATCGGCCGTCCTGAGTTTTCCTATAATGGGTTGTTAAATGTGCGTAGTTGCCACCTATGTCAGGCTAATGCAAGGCAATCGATTTAGCTACTTTTGGACCAAAAAGGTGCAGTGTTAATTGAGCACATTTTCGGAGATTATGTGATAGTCAGATCTTTTTCTGGTAAGGCATCTTATCCCTTGTTGTTCAATTTGCTACTGGTAATATATATATATATATATAGCCTTCACCCTACGGGCTAAAACTGCTCAAGTAAAGAGGAAGTGTTCCAAATTGGTCGGCTAGCTCACCGCTTCCGAGTAGAACCAGGTTTGCCTGGGGGACCATGTTCCATGCAGGCCGAGCCGCTGGAATTTAACGCCACCCACCTCCTGCTGCCAATTACTTGCCAGATTGGGGTTTGGAGCCTGACGGTTTTTATGTTATTGTAATCTAGTAATTGACATGCAATTGAATTCTTTCCTAACGGCCTCACCGTTTGATATTTTAATCTAGTAGTTTATATATGTCTTTCACCTTAGCGGCTTTACCGCTGTGTTAGAGAATTGTATTTCACGTGTGTAAAACTAACGCCAGTTTCAAGCTGAGTTTAATTCAGTTATAAATAACGTCGCTGTGCATGCTAATAAATTATCTGATTGGATGGTGAACCCACGTACGTTTGTTCCATAACTATCGCCATATTAATTAAGTTTGCTGGAGGGAAAAGCTATCCCATCATGTTATGAGCTATACCACTAAAACATACAGATATCTGAGTGTGTGAGTACTCGCGAAGTGCAATTAACACATCAAGGGTGGAACGCAGTAACGTCATATCGTTCATTCAGTATACGGAATGCTTCAAAATTATCTGTTTGGCTCTTTTACAGTTTTAAATTAATTCAGTTTGAAAAGTCGCATTTATATTTACTCAGCAAAAGCTGCGTTTTCCTATGCACACTGTCAAAGGGTTAGATCAATTATTATAGTAATATTTACATATGTAATATGATATTTATTTTGTGATAGTACTGTTATTGTAAGTTAATGCCAGTAATTACCAATCGATTTTATTCCCCCTGTTATTGATCCATTATCTATTTGAAACATTATACGATTTATGGAACAATGGGTTTTCATTGTTTATATTGTATTGTTACCTTGGGCACTTTAATAGTTCGTTAGCTCAAATGAACCAGGAAACATGGGCCTGAACCATATGGCGCCCCTATAATTTCAATCTTTTAGTTTTGAAGGTAAGTTACCTACTCTCTTCCTCTGAGTTAGTACGAGTGCATGTTTCAATTCAATATCGACAATTATTAATGTAACAGATTCACCCCAAAAATTCGAAATTGAGTTTTCAACAGATCTTCATGTCTTAGAGTCCCTTGAACCCAAAAAACATGTTTTTATCATTGGTCTGTCTGTCTGTGTGTCTGTGAACATAATATGAATTATTATAAATACCAAACAGCAATGAAAAACAAACAAACAACACATATGATTGGTTTAGGTAAATCCAAAGCACAACGGAGTTCTAAAAAAATTTAATTTCTTTTTCATTGATTTATAAATTAGAATATTCTGGAAAATGGAAAATTGTTAAAATTAGTATGAATAGATGCAATAGTTTTTTTCTCTACAAAAAATGAATTTACACTTTACCTTTAAAATAATTAGGGGAGCTAATAATTAAATATAAATAAATTACTATGCTGGCTTCAGGGGAGAATGCTACATGGTAAATATTCGAATTAGTAAACGAATAGAAGTATGGCGTCATATAATTATAAGTGTTGTGTACTACCTAAATGCGACAGCAAGCTTTCGAAGAAAATCGCATAACCGGAAGTAGGTGTTTACTCTTGTGATTTTTCAGTTTTTTTCGATTTTTTTATTGCATTTTTAGTGTGTATTAATGCGAGATAGGTGATTTTCCAGTTGAGTACCTCTAAAATGGGTCTCTTTTGTTTTTTTTTCCTATTTTTTTATTAACTCCTATTTTAAAAAGAACACCCGGTATATTATTAAATTTTTGAATTCAGCTTATAATTTTAGAGAAAATTTGTCTTTTCAACTAACGCTCTATTTTGTACGGTTTTTGTAGAATTTGTATTTTTTGAAAATGTTTGACACATGTTTAAAAATTAAAAATCTAATTTTTGGCTAATTTATTATAAGATCACTGTAAAAGGAAGTTGTGTGCGTGTACCACACCAGATGTTTAATCATTATTGTGCAAAATTTCACCGATTTATGGCATATCGTTACTTTATTGTGTATTAAATTGTCACTAAAAATGAGTTTATAGTTAAACTAGGACACTGTAGTGTAGAAAATTTTTTGACTTCGACAGGCCGCGGGCCGAGAAGTATACACGAATGATACTGGAAGTGTATGATCAATTTACCAAATAAGGTAAGACCCCTAAGCACGGTGAGAGACTAGGAGTTGCTGAAGGTGTAAGACCTTCTATTAGTGATGAAGAGCCTTGACCCTTGAACTTATGGCCACACTGAAGGAATTGTGTGACTCAGTCGTCTGACTAGTCTTCTTACAAATTGACTGCATTTACTGCGGAGACGTAGGTAGTTGTGTGTGACCTCATGTAAATGAGGTACCAGAAAACATTACACATCATTGTATGCCAACCAACGCGAAGTCGATAAAGAATGTAAGTTGACAGTGAAGAGCTTTGTTTCTACATCCTTGCACAAATATGAGCCCATGTCGGTACCCTGACGAGTCTGAACATCAAGAAAGAAAACATATGCCCATCCGATCACAACCAACAACGGAGCCAGAGGTTTTGCGTAGTTTTCCAAGGGGCTTGGAAGGGAGGTGACCATCACTTTTGGAGATTGAGTTTTCTCCTTTTGGGGATGGGGTTATAATATAAATATATGACTTAACCTACACTGCAACCGCTATCAGCAGCGGGTTGTAAGCAAGATACGCATCTTGTATGCTGACAAGGTTCGACCCTATCAGCGAACAATAAACGGTCTTGTTTTGCAATCAATTTCGGCTAAGCAGAGAGCGTTGGAATGAATCCAACGGTTGTTTCTAGACTCGTCGAGTCTCTTTCCAATTTACGAAAGACCCCTAAGCATGGTGAGAGCCTAAGACTGGCTGAAGGTAAAAGACCTTCTATTAGTTATGCAAAGCGTTGACCCTTGAGCTTATGCCCACACGGAACAAATTGTGTGACTCAGCCCTCTGACTAGTCTTCTTACAAACTTACTTCAAATATAATACTTGTCAAAAAAGTTTTTTTGGGGTAGTGAATCAGTAGAAGATGATCCAAGACCATTATAGCTAAAATTTGCAACAAATCCTGAAATGTGCAGAAAGGTATTGGTCGCTAATTGTTAAATTTTGACATGTCTCCTTTTTTATGTAAAAGAATGACCTGAGAATTTTGCCATATCTCCGAGATTTTGCCTTCAACAAGACATTTGTTCAGGAGAATTTGCATTACTTTCAATGTCACAGCGTCTCCCATTTTCAGCATTTCACAGGTGATTCCATCTTTCACGGGAGTCTTTCCATTTTTCATTTGTGAGAGCACGTTTTCCATTTCTGTTATAGTAATTTCGGGGATATCCTCTGAACCCACATTCCTAATTTCTCTCGAGATTATATTTTCTGGTTGTCTGTAGTAGTCTTCTATGATCTTTATTAATTCGTCTTTATGTAATTTCACCGTTCCATTTTCAGCTTTGTAAGTAAAGTTCGGGAACTTCATTCCATGTAGGAACATGGCCTGAGACAAGGCGAGGCAGGGTCGCTGAAATATCTCTTTTCGAAACCCAGTCTCTGGCACACCGTTAACGGCGTACTGGTTGATGTGGTTAGCATCACGCCATCGACGACTGCCTTGCTTTCCATATTTCCACAACTAGGCCTGTTGTTGTGCGACTGGGTCGGCCGCCCGCCAGTTGCCAGATGTGGTGATTGAACCCCTTACCGTGGCACCGCAGCCTGACGCCCTAACCGCTCGGCCACGCTGGCTACATCTTTATCCTTGAGTAGGAGTATTTTGGGTCCTCCTATAGATGTGGACGATTTTCATGTTCTTATTGTTTTCTATTACTGCCTTGATCATTTCTGTATTATGATTTCTTATGTACTGTCTGAGTTTTTTCGAATTTTCTTATTCAGCTCTTTATATTTGTCTATGTGTTTGTCCATATTTCTTCGCCGTTGCATAAACTGTTGTGTATTCAGATTTATTTTTCTCATTTTGGGTTTCACCTTTGTACATATCCCTTTGATCGTGGTTTGGATATCCTTCTTTATTTTGTTTTCTAAACTGTCAATATCCATATCAGGAAATATTTGTCAGTTCGCTAGTTTATTTTTAGCCCGTGTTGATATTTGTCGACGTTGTTCTTTATTTCCTCTAACGTGGGGAAACGTTGTCGTTAAATTAGATTTTTCCTTTCTGCTCTGATGTTGATCTTTATTTTAGCTCGCACTAATCTGTGGTAGCCGCCCTTGTCAAATCTATTTAATACCGTTACATCTTTCACTAAGTATATACTTTTTATTAAATAATATTAATCTATTTCATTTTTGGTTTTTGAATCTGGACTCTTCCAGATCCATCTTCCCTGTGGTGTTTATTAAACAAAGGTATTCATATTGTGTAGTTTTTCTTTTAGAAGATAATTAATCAGCATTTCACCTCTTTTATTTATATTTTCCAATCCGAAGGGGCGCCTGTTTGGAATGTTGTTTTCATTTGTGTCTCTTATTTACGCGTTAAAACCGCCCATTACAATTATATAGTGAGCTTTTTCTGTTTTCTTCGCTAGTGTGATATCATCACATAGTTGTTCAATTTCGAAACATTCTGACATGCTTCTGGGTGCATATACTTGTATTATATGGATGGTGTATTGTTTTGATAATTTCAGCGTGATATATGTGACTCTGCTTGATATTGAGTGCATTTTTATAACCATGTGTTTTAGTTTTTTACTTACTAGGGTAACCGCTTCTCCAAGGTGCATATTTATCTAGCTATTATTCTGAAATAATAAGTTTTTAATGTAGTGTATTTCTCATCAGGCCTTTTAGTTTCACAAAATCCCAAAACATTCCATTTAATATTTGAGATTTCTTCTTCTAATTCTTCAAAAGAGGTGATTGCAGTATTTTGGTAAAGTAAACCAGTAATTGAGAAACTGTAGTAATTACCATTCATTCTAGATACTTTTTCCCACACTTCCTTGGTCTATGTAATTATGTTTATAGATTTATACGATCCTTCCAAGAATTATGTGTTTTGAAGAGTTTTCCTGCCTATGCTGTAGTTTTTTTTTATATAGGATTAGATTTTTTTGAATCGGGTTCCGTCTGTATCTGTTGAATGCGCTATTTTTCTTCTTTATAGCCATTTTACATTGATAGTTCCTGTATGGAGCTTTATAGTTTCGTTGTATATTACTAGCTCTGGGAATGGACAGGTGAGCTGCCCAATAATGGCACTATTAAGTAACACATGTAATTTTCCAAAATTATTTGTTCTGTAACTTTTCCTCTAGTTATAGTTTTGTTGCATCTAGATAAAGAATGGTGAGCATTAAAGTCTCCTACAATAATAAAGAGGCAGTTCAATTGGTTAAGTATTGTAATAGTAGCATCTGAAGGCTGCTAAGTTAATTATGAAAGTTGATCCATAGGTAATACATTATTTATAGAACGATAAAAATATTTAGTTATAAAAAATGCAAAGATAAACATTATAATTATTCAAAGGTGTATTTAGTAAATTAACGGATTAAAATTCAAACCCAGTTGAACATTCCAGATTAAGAAGCAGAAAGGTTCCAACATATGATTTAAATAGTGATTGCATTCAGGTGGAATGTTAATGTCGAATAATTATTTGAAGAAGTCATTCAATATGACAGGTATAAATACATGTACTAGTATATTATCTAGGAGTGTTAAAATTTAAAAAAATGCATGAAATATATTACTATTGAAAATTGGAGGATTATAAACATAAAAACTGAATTTTGGTTCGAAAAATCTAAACCTATTTTGTAAAAGTTCAAATTTTAAAATAAAAAACCCTTTTATGAAATGATTTATTAATCTAATTAGCATATAAAAGGGAATAAGTAATAATAAATTAACGAGGTGAAATAATAGTGAATTTTAAAATAAATGGTATATGGATAAATGAAGAAAGAAGTGTATGGTAGGAGTACTAGAAGAAGTTAAACTGCGATCTCGTCGAGCTTCTTATTGAAGGAAACATCTTGTGAATTGGAAAAAAGGCATTTCAGTGATTAGTAGTCAACATCATAGAGATTCTTGTTGGAGACTGCAGACATCGTGTGAGATTTGGAAAAGGGGCATTGCAGTTACTATTGCTGGTAATTGATTGCATCTATACTTGAGTTGATGTGCAGTTGAAAGTAAGGCTTTTACCGCTGACCGGGAGCTTGTAGTGTGGAGTTGGGGGACTGTGTTAGCATGGGTGTTCCAGAGCTTCTGTGTACAGACAGAATACGCTTGCTTAAGTGAATAAGGTGATTGGAGAGACGGCAACTGCTAAAAGTAAAACATTATAATAAAGTGAATAGGATAGTTAAAAGGAACTACTTACATTTTTTATGTTTGTCAACTGATAAGGATTGTAACAAATAAGGTTTTGACCGATTTTACACTTTCATAGTATTTTGACTTTGACAATTGTAGAAGTGTCATATAATTTTTGAAGTAAGCTTTTATTGAGCAAAACGACTTTTCAAGTGTAATAATAATTTTTATAATGCATGAATCCGACCTGATCTACGAGTAATTGTTCTGCTGGAGCTAGAAATATATAATGAAACCAATAATCAATAATTTATATCAAAGCGCATATAATTTACATAAATTCATCTAAAAACGAAATTTGTTATAAGCTAAAAAATAGTATCACACAGGCTTATGTAGTCTTCAATCTACCCCAGCTGGTTAAATCAAATAAACTATACAGCATCAGCAAAGTCAAAGTAATAGAGCTGTAGCATAATGGTATATTTTCTACATCCCTTGTTGCAAGTGTGTGGTCAGGAGGAATGTATACAAATTGGTGGTGGATAATGTGAACATATAGGCAGTCAAAGCTAGAATGTAGTTTATGGGCTTTGTATAAGTTAGACAGAAATAGACATCTATGACTTAAAATCTAGTATCTCAGAATTCAGAGATTTTTACAAACAAAACATCTGGATTCTGCGGATACTAGATGTCAATAGCACATTAGTTTATTTCTGTCTAAGGCATGCAAAGCCCATAAAGCCGAGTCGATTGCTTATGTTATTATCCACCGCCAGTCTGTATGTTACAGATTATGATAACTCGAGATACGTACACTTTAGTCGTTATTATTGCAAGACTTGAAATGATATTTATCTTAGTAGCACGTACACTGTTTTTAAAGAAGATGCTGACTCTCCACTGGCATGATCAGTTTGCCTGTTTTTATTAACTGATGGGAATCCTCTAAGTAAGTGTTGATAGCTGCCTTCGAAATGAGTTTCTTGAACAAAGATTATATCAGGTTGACTGTTCATAATACAAGTATCTGTATATTTTCAAGATGTGAAAGGATCTCGTTGCAATTATATTGTATAAGTGAGACAGGATCCATATAGCAGTTATTATATATAATATTATATGTATGTATGTATTATTGTTAACGTCGTTATACATTTTGGTGTAGAGGCTGGTGCTTTATGTGCTTGCATCTGCCGGTACAATGCTCAACTTGCCCCGGATTCGGGATACAAAGTTGTTACTCTATCTCTTAGGTCTATGGATCTGAGTAGAGCACAGTTAATTTGGTGCCCAACTGTAAATGGTCTCACCCAGCCCGATTCCAATCGCCAAGGCTGCGGAAACATTCCGGCTCCCGCGGGATTCTAACCGAGAACTTGCTTACTAGCAAGCCTAATGCTACCCGGCTTCTATGTATAATATTATAATGAATTAATATTCTGATAACTCTGATCTGTCTGTGTTATATTCGGACATACGTTCTGTAGCTTTTATTAAAGTGTTTCTTACAAGTGTAAATCTATTTTTCAGTTTTTTATTAGTAAGCAAACAGTATATGCCAATTAAGATATTAATTATTGAGTTTGGATCACTAAAAAATAGCTATGCTGCTTCCAGGAAATCTTTACAACATTTTACGGTTAGTAGAAGATTTGAGAGGGATTCAGGTGTAAATTTAACTGAAAGGCCATTGGCTTGCTCTATATTAAAGTTTCTGTGAGTGGTTCTAATAGTTTGTCTAATATTTGTTTTCTCTTCTTCGTAACTTCTAGGATGTGAAATTTTTGGGCTGGCCGATTTTGCTGTAACTTCTTGATAGGTTTGAAGCAGTTGGTTCTTTAGAAAGAAGTTCCATGTTTGTTTTTTTTACGAATCTTTTTTCAGGAGTTGTTGTGTGCGGGGTAATCGGTGATTCTATGCTGGGGTGAGGCCTTTTATTAGGTATAGAAAACAGATCACTCTTTAATTCCATGTTTTGTTTTATTTTCTTTGCGTCAAATTTATTGTAGTGTCATTCAAAACCGTTATTGGAATTGTTTCAGGGCGTGAACATTTGGATGAGGTATGTCCCAATTCTTTTCAAGCAAAACCTTTTTGATTTTATATACCCGAAGAAAAATTCTATAATCGTCGTCTTCCAATTGTATTACGAGTGTTGCGGAAATTGGTAAATTTTCCTCAGCCTTACCATAAACCTATTTACTGTATATGGGTATATGAGTGTATTCTGGTTCTGGAAAACGAGCTTCAGTCAGATAGATGGGCCATAATAATTTTAATCCAGCTGTAAAAATAAATTTGGAATACAAGGCGAGATATTTGACAGTAACACTTTTCTGGTTGGAGTTATATCTTCGTATTTTAATCTGTTTTTCACAAATTGTGAGAGTATGGTTTGCTAACAGTTTATCCACAATTATTTTATTGTAAAGACAGATACTTACCCTTTGACTGGATAATACCAGTCAGTATTTAAAAAATAAATTTTTTCTTTAGTATTATTGAGAAAGAACATGTGTTGCCATTGATATTTCTTTGGAATGAATTTACATTAAAACTACGAAAGCTAAAAATTGTTTTAAATGCAGGTAAAGCGGACTGATAGTTGATAGCTAAATTAGAAAATATTAGTTTATGATCCACGAGTTTATGTCTCACACTAGAATCATTAATAATGTGGTTTTATCACAGGTATTGTGATTATAATCACACCTAGTAGTTTCACTGTTTCATGTTATACACATAGAATCAGTAATTCATTGCCTTAAATTTAAAAAATCCAGCATAGATTGAACGTATTTTACATCAGGTTCGCATAATCTCAGTATATATATATATTAACGTCACCGAGACAACAAACATTATAATAGTAATTTACGATGCAAGTAACGTTATCAAGCTTTTTACATTACGAGAGAGTAGTTTGAATGAACGAGCGACGTTAGGAGCGAGTTCTTTAAAATTCTCGAGTAATTTAGAAAACAGATAACGTTACGTATATCGTAACACGATTTATTTTATCCTAAAATACTAATCTTTTTCAAAAAATAGTAAAAATTGTTGTTAATGACACAACAGCGAGACATATATCTGCTATGGCTATGGTGGTATCACTCAATACTGTATTGTTGGTAGCACTATCAGGTTATGTTAAATTCGAGATTAGCAGGTTAGGTTTTGCGTCAGTCTGTGTCAAATAACAAACACAACCTAACCTACTAATATCGCATTTGACATAGACTGACATTGTCACGAACAATACACGTCAGTACTGCCAACATGCGATTAAATGCTAATAAAGTATCGGAATGTTATTTTTCTTAACAATACTAGTGCTGTTAAATGCATCTTAACGTAACTCGTTGCTAAGGAGTTTTTATCATAGTAACATAATAGGATAAAATAAAATATATTAAAAAGCATAACAAAGGATTGCTTCAATTCATCACTAAACTACTTGTAATTAGTGGCTTGTGGCCTATAAACAGATACTACAGAAATTGAAGCTTTATTAGAATTCGCTGTTAGCCGTAGTTGTTCTATTGAATTGTTTGTTTCTGTTAAGAAGTTTTTATAAGTATTTTTAACGGAAAATTAAACACATCCAGCTACTTCAAAGGTTACGTCGAAATGTACTATAACCACCAATATACATAAGATCATAACACATATCACTCAAAAGCCACGTTGCAATTATAGCTGATTAGTTTCAATTGATTTAATTTTGGCAATAAAAATTGTATGGTAAAATGTGCCCCCTATTCTCCAATCATATGAAATAACTAAGTGAATATTTAAACTAGTTGCATTCTTAAACAAAACTGTTTCCTATTTAAAAAAATTAAAGAGTCAACTTACATTACTTACCCATAAACGTGGGCATATTTATCAAATAGGAAAGTCAGAAAACGTTGCTGTAGCCACTACATTATCATAGTAGATGCATAATATTCTTATCGAGTTTAACGGAAATTTTACACGCACTTGTCCACACGGTTTTGGAACAGAATTTCTTCACGGCGTCTGTTAATGGTTGCTAACTTTATTCAGGTCAGGTCTTATCGAATGACTTCTTTTGCACCTTTAAGATGTTTTTTTTTTATTTTTGTGCACTATATTTTTGGTGTTGCGACTTAGGGATTTGGCGATGATGAGTCTATGTCTATAAGAACCATTTCTCACGGGAAGCCTTTGGCTGCAGTCGATATCTCTATACTAAATTTCAAATAATAATGCAGCAGATGGCGCTCTAAACGCAAACTCAATTTTACACTAGGAAAATATAAGTTTGTACGACTGCTCGTGTTTTCCAATATTTTCGTCCTATATAATTCCAATAAACGTTGTATGCCAGCTTCTTTTATCCACTATTTATCAGTTTTCCATTTATATTCTTAGGTTTCATACCGAATTTCAAATTGATAGTTTTGAAAAAATATTTGATTTTCAGATGGTTGTAATGATGACTTCGTTTCGACCAATCATGGCCATAGTTATGATTACTACTTAGTTTCAACTCCTGCATGCTTATTTGAAATTTAGTAGAGGAAATACATTCAGCTATAACATGTATCGACAAATCACTGACAACTGCATTGGTGTATTCATATTGTCCTTTGCGTACTCAAAAATGCGCAAGCTATTTTTTCTGGAGTACTGTTCGCTTTCATCTTTGTACATGAGAAATACCTTTCTTGCCATATCCAATTCCATTTCGAGATTTACTACTTTTCCTTCTTGCGGCTCAAGTAGAACCTTAAACTGGTCTGCGAAACTTCACTTTCACCTAAGGCTGAAGGACTGGTCACTTTTTCAATAATTCTCGTAATAAAACCATCTTCAACCAGCTGCAGAGTGCGTAGATCGTTGTTCAGGCATATTGTTGTCTAGAATAATTAATTTTAACTAAATATCTACTAAGTACGTATACATCTTTTCATTAGCTCTGCACGTCTCATAATAATAACTTATTAGAATAATGGAAAAGAAGACGAATTGTAGTACTAGTAAACAATAAGGGTGACCCATAGCAGTGCAGTAATTATAGAAGAATACTCCTATTAAATGTGGCATACAATTTACTGTCAACACTAATCCAAAACAAGCTATCAATATATGCACTATGCAGACAAGAAAATCGGTGAATACCAATTTGGCTTCCATAAAGAAAAAGAACAACTGACGCAATCCATAGCATGAAACAAGTAATTAAAAAAAATCAATTGAACTAGTTAAAATGTCCCTGGAGGACACATGTAAACGTAAGAACAAATTCAGGTACGAGATATTTCCAAGTAAATTCAGGCGTACAATAGAGCGATGCGTTATCAAATCTTCTTCTTAATAGAAGCTTGGCAAGTTCAACGAGGAAAACCAACCATAAACCCACAATAATAAATAATGAATTACAAATAATTGCCCACGGTGATGATTTTGCAATTATTTCAAGAAGTAAACAAATAAATAAAATTGTAGGTGCGATTGAATAAGAAGCAAGTACAAGGGAATTACTAATAAATAAAGAAAAAACGAAATATATAATATCCCAGAGGAGTTAACAGCAAGGAGATGATCTAACGATAAGAAAATATACCTTCCAGCAGTTCCAGCAAGTTGAACGTACAAATTCCCACTTGCGCGTGCAAGTTAATATTAACTAAAAATGAAAGACAAAAAAAAAAAATTTAAAAAAACGAAAATTAGAATTTAAAAAACATAAAACCAACAATAACTTGTCCTGCTGAGGCAACACAGAAAGAAGACAAGAATCTAAGAATAATGGACAGAAAGGTTTTAAAGTTAACAGTTGAAGAAGAACAATGGGTTATTAAGTAAAATCGAAGGCAACGACATTAAAGCTAACAGGATTGCTTGCTTAGGTCACACAGAACGTAAAAAAAATAATGAAGAGAATAACAAAGTAAACCCCATTAGCTGCAAGGGCAAGGGAAAGGCCTAAAAATGGACGGATGTATAAAGGTTTTAGCAGATATAAAAACCTTTGGGACATACAATAGAAATGAGAAGCGACAATCAAATAGACCGACGAATAAAACTAGCTTGGTCAACGTTTGGAAAACTACACTTCGTGTTTAAAATTGACGTTCCAATAATTCTCAAAAAAAAAGTATTTGATACATGTATCCTCCCTGTTGTAACATACGGAGCTGAGACGTGGATATTAACAGCAAGAGCGATACACAAGCTACAAATAGCGCAAAGGGGCATGGAGCGCTCTCTACTAGGACTAGCACTGAAAAATAGATGAGAAACGAATGGATAAGGCAACGAACAAAAGTTAGAGATGTAGTAGAATCAGTAGCGAGCGCAAAATGGAGATGGGTCGGACACATAGCCAGGATAACGGACAACAGATGGTCGAAAACAGTTCTAGAATGGAGACCGAGATTAACAAAGAGGAATACAGGAAGACCACAACTGAGGTGGAAAGACGACATTGTCAAGATAGTGGGACGCAAGTGGATGAGAGAAGCACGGAACAGACAAAAATGCAAAGAGTATGAGGAGGCCTACACCCAGCAGTAGGTTGAATAAAGGCTGAAGATGAATGATGATGAAATAAAAACCCTGGAAGTAACTAATTGGATGCTAAAAAAAAGTAAAAACTGCCAAAACACATAATAAATAATAGACTAAAGAGACTTATACGGATTAATCCACTTTGACAAAAGGATAAAATATTATAATACCAGTATTTGAATTGTACGAGGAGAAATAAGAAAGTGGTGAATGCAACATGCGGAAACTTCGTACCGAGGTCGAGCCGTTCCACTTCCCACAGCCAATCTTATATGTTTCAACTTGCTCACTTGAACTTATCAGTATGTATGCAAGTTATGATTTTATGAATGCGTTCTGTATATATTTTACATAATTTTGTTTTAAACTCCAGAAATATTAAAAAACATAAGAATAAAAAAATTATTGCAGTCAATTCTGGGGATCAAAACAGTCACTATACGAGTAGCAC
>OW679195.1:103765494-104014647 GCA_940337035.1 Agriotes lineatus | reverse complement strand
ACCTGCTTAATTTTGTTGAGTTACATTCATTACATATGAATTAAATTGCGAACAGCCACAGCTGATATTCATTAACGGGAACTTTAAATGTAAATAATTGCTGTTTGACATTTTGCTACACATGCAGGGATGCATTACAACTTGTTTTAAATAGGCATTTCACAAGCGGCAAATAAATTATTAAAAATTATAAAGTAGTTTTGAGAAAATAATAAGAATGTCAAAATTACCTAATTTGCGCATTTTCACGTATTTCCTATAAGTGCAATAATTTTCATTTTTCTTTTGGTTATCAAGTTTGAACACAAATAACCATACTATTCAAATGTTCAAATGATTCCAATGTTTACCTGTTTTACAATATAAGATATGTATTATCCAAGACAAGAAACTGGGACCACTCTTGATAGAAGTTTTACCATTATTTTATTGGCTTAAACGAGACTTTAAACAATTACATTTACTATAACAATTTTGTTTAATAACAACATCTAAACAAACGGCAGTAAAATATGGCATTATACTGCTGGATTGATGAGATGCTAAACTGTCACTTTATTGCCAAGCGGAAGATAATATTATCTGCCGCTGACGAGATCAAGTTATTTTCTTCGAATTTTGTTCACAAAGTTGTAAATAATTTGTTATAAAAACTTTTGAAGAAAAAATACTATATGTTATTCGGAGCAAAAGTATCTTTATGTGGCTTGGCTGTACTTCTCTGCCTCGCAAGCTCGGCAGATAACTCGTCCAGCCTCGCCACATAAAATATAACTTTTGCTCCTAATAACATAATATACTATTATCTACTCCAGTCTGATAAGTAACTCATTACTCATTACGGATGACATAATCACATTGTCCTACTAAAATATTTTTCAAAATGACAGATCTGACATTTCTCTTAATGAACTTTTCTCAATTTTAACCAGTTATAGATAAAGTTTTGTACAATACACGTGTGATAATGCATAATTAATATACTTGTGTGCTTACACACGGTGCAAGGCTAACAACCTAGCGCTACCTTTATGTCAATGAAACGTCCAACGGACGCCCTATGATCCTTTGAGGACCGAATAGGAACGAAGAAGAAGAAGAAGAAGTGCTTACACACGTGTATATTAATGACGCCCTTATCCCACTTGTATAGTAAATAACTATTACAACACCTAGCCACTATACATATTAAAGTAGTCACATTCACAACAGAGTGTAGAATTTATAGTATATCAGCCATAAACTGGAGAGCTATTTAAAATCAGGCCAGCATTGAGAACAGTAAGTCACTACGTAATTTAATTCATAAAATTACCGTTATTTGTCGTTCTGATACTGATAAGTCGTGGATAAAAATGCTACCCTACAATGTTTATTTGAATTATATAGGACAAAATTATTGTAAAGCACGAGCAGTGAAACCAACTTATATTAACCTAATGTAAACCTAAATTTGAGTTTAGAGCGCCATCTACTGCACTCTTATTCGAAATTTAGTATAGAAAATTATTTAGTGATTGTATGAAACCAACTTAGAGACTTACACGTTCCACGATGTCTCTTATCAGTCCTTTTACCCTCGTGAGGGTTTAGTGATACCATTATGATATAATTTCTGTTTGCTGCTTTCATGCCTCTCTATCCTGGGCTATCTGTATTTCTTGGTGTAATGAGTGACCTGTTGTTTCTTTGAGTCTATCGGACCACCTCATTGGTGATCTTCCTCTTGGTCTTTTTCCTGTGTTTTTCCCTCAACTATCAAGTTTTCCATCTCGCCTGTTCTTCTGGCTATATGACCGAAGTACCTTAAGTATTTTTTTGTTTAGTTGCTTTAGTAATCTGTCCTTAATGCTTAGTTCCTGTAGTATGGATATATTAGTTCTATGTTCCATCCATGACACTCGAAGGACACGTCTATAAACCCAAAGTTCGAAGGTTTCAATTCTTTTCCGATCTGATGTTTTCAGTGTCCAAGTTTCGGACGCGTACGTGGCTATTGAAAATACTAAGCTATTTACTAGTCTTATTTTTATGCTTTTGTGTTGTTTTGATCTTTCCAGATTTTTGTGAGTTTAGTCTTCGCCGACCTTGCCATTGCAAGTCTCCTTCTAATGTCTTCACTGCAGTCGCCATTACTAGTTATTAGCGATCCCAGATACACGAACTTGTCTACTAGATCGAAACCCGCTAATTTTTTGATATTGGGATTGTTATTAAACCGGTCAATTATCATGACTTTGGTTTTAGCCTGATTGCTCTTAAGTCTATAATCTTTACTGTGATTTTCTAGTCTTGTCATGATATCTGTTAGTTCTTCTTCATCTTCAGCAATGATAAGAGTGTCATCGGCATACCTTAGATTACTATGTTTTTTTCCCTCCGATTGAGACACCTCCTTCCCATTCGTCAAATACTTGCCTCATATTTCTTCTCTTCTCCTCCTTGAATGAGTGTGAGTTATTGATCCTTCTTCTCTGCTCGATTAGGTTTAATGTCTCGCCCGAGATCCAGTGTGTTTTTTAAGTACTTCTTTTTCAGGGGTGCATGTTTGTATTGCGTCCTTTATCCATTTTTTAATGTCCTTCCACAGCGTCTCAGGATCTTTGTTAGTGTCTGGTGATTGTCTTCTTAATTAGTGTTGGAGTTCTTCTGGATTGGGTGTTTTTAAACTGTTGTTGGAAATTGATTTGTCGGGTTTTCTAAGTTTTAATGCCAAGGAAGCCACCAACAGCTTGCGCCATCTACTGCACTCTTATTTGAAATTTAGTATAGAAAATTAATTAGTGATTGTATGAAACCAACTTAGAGACGTACACGTTCCACGATGTACTTGACTTGAAATAGCTTTCCAATTTTTGATTAGAATACTATAAAAGTGTGTTACATCACAAATAATCCTTCAGAGAGAAGTTAAGCCCTCGTGGCCGCTAGACCGAGAGTTGCCTTTTATTGAGTGAATTATATGTAATTATAAACGCGTGCTATACACAATTTTATTACAACTCAATAAATATTTAAAAATGTTGTTTTGACAGCTGTGCAAGTGACAAATCAATTGCAAGTGTCAGTCTATATCAAATTCGAGGTTAGTAGGTTAAGGTTTCTTTGCTATTCGACACAGATTGACGCAAAACAGAACTGCTAATCTCGAATTTGACATACCAACAATACAGTAGTGAGTGACTGATTGTTTTTACCTCACTAGTGGGTTATAGGCCACTTTAAAGGTCTAAAACAGACTCATATAATCCATTCAGGCAACTTCGGTGACGTAAAAGTCACTATCAGTTGGTTAATATGAAAATCGCTAGTAGGGTATTAGTAATTTTAGCAATTTATGTAGGCGCCATTTTCATTTTTGTGGTTTTTGCTTTCACTTTGACATTTGAATTATTGAAGTACATTTTGCTTAATTTGGTTGCATATATAATACAAAATTACTTACTAAAGTTATTAATAAAGTATGTTTTTACATTGTTTCGCTAAAACTACGATTCATATTTAAATTCAGCAAAACAACAGATAATTGGTCATAACCTTACTTACAAGTTTGACGCTACTGACCGTTGACTACAATTAGCTGACAGAATAAGACCTAAAATACTTATCAAGTACACCCAAAATGTTGTATTTGACACAGTAAATGTTACGGGAGTTTCCTAAATGGATTATAGAAATCATCTGCACAAAAATTTGCAGCATTTTAATCGCTAAACGAAATTTCGAAAACAATATATGGTAGTTATTTGAATAAAAATAAAGAAACTAAATATGGCGGCTATTTTTTTGTGTTTTAGTGACTTATCGATTACCATAACTCTACTAGTGAGTTTATGGCTTACGCAACAATGTTTAATGTCATTTGTGTTCCGAAAATACGGTTTTTTAATATAACTCAAAAACTAAAAATCGTATAAAGGATTTTGACCGAAATTTTTTTAGCTCTTTAATTACGCAATTTTTTTCTTATTTAATCAAATGTGTATCTTTTATACTGGCTCTCCTTATCTTTGAAATGCGGCTTTTCCTATGCCATATACTCTACTGTACTATGAATTTATATTTCCCTTTGTATGCTAACTAGCCCAGTCGTAGGAGTACAACGCGCGCTCTTACCTTAGTGCAGCTACGGCTATTTCAATATTGCTCTTTCCGCTCAGCTTGTGATCATCTATAATGCTGTAATTTTACATGCAAACCCTGTCATAAATGAAAACCTAACAGTTTACATGAAAAGATGTATACTCTGTAAAAGGAACATACATGCATAGAAATACATAAAAAGAATACACAACGTTAATAGATAAATGGTATATGCGCTATAAGTGATAGCACGGAGCAGTCCATGAGCTTAATGCTGAATATACAGGCAATGTTTAAATTCCACACTCAAATTCACTAAATACGCTCCTGACTTCAGTAGCATGAAATCATCTGAAGCGATGTGTCAACAAGATCATGCAGCGCTTTGTCCTGGCGCGTTAAATCAGAAAGTACGCCCACGTGACCTTTGGTCGCCACCTGGCTCGTTGTAGCTATTGCACAATGCGTTGCAATCGCAGTTAATTCCTTATGACGACTTTGGGTTTTTCGAATCTTCCTGGGCCGCACATTCACTCGTCAACTGCAATTATGGCAACTAAACTTACATTTATTTCTTAGCAAGATGGCTAAGAGATCAGCTTCGTGTATTGGCAAAGTCGACTGGCTTCTTTGAAGTTCGAATGGCAGCTGGAATAGCAGCTTCTGGCTATGAACTGGTGTACCTCGGAGATGCTTCCCCAAGATGACACTTATAATTCGCTTGGCGTCTTTTTTGCTTCTAGCGACACAGCTGTGCTTGTCGCTTTTTGGCAAGCGACTCCTCTGTGCTTCTAAGCCCGCGCATAACTTGCTTTGTTCTATTAATAACCGCACTCAACGACTAAATAAGCTGATTTGCGTGCACAAACTCACGCGCAGCACTCGTAGGTTTTAAATGTATAATACGTTTAAATCTAATTACTGCAATGTAAGAAGTACAGTTTACTTTTATTCGTAGCAGAATAATGGTTCAATACCAAGGTGATTATTAAATGTCAAGGTGACACGAACTCAGCCGTTACATCTTGGACACACAGTATACGTGGCATTCTATTCGCAGATTTTCTGCATCACATCTTGCAAATCAAGGAGATGATATGCCCACAATCAAAAAGGATGAGGGTTGGAAGTCATCCAGCATAGAGGAAGGATACGTTGTTGCATCTTTAAGAAATAAAAGCTGAAGTACCGCAAATGTGTACATATTGGCCAGAAGCTTCCACTACTGCTGCGGTAAATCTAGAGGGATCACGCCATATGTTTAAAATTATAACCAAAGGCATCCTTTCAATCCTAATAATATAACGGAATTTCCATTTCTTCAAGTAACAGTGCTACAGTTACAGTCAAAATACTATTAGCCACATTTAAATAGATGTTGATTATATTGTTTTCGAATTAGAATTATAATTACCACAACGAGTTAAATACTTAAAAATTAGGTTAGATTTAATATGTTCAGAAAAGTGGTTATATAATGCACCATTAAAGTGAGAGTATGTTAGAGATGCGTTATAGATATACAGTTGCGGCCAATAAAAAATGGGACAACTCTTATAACAATTTTTTGTCAAATTCTAGCTGCTTGAACTTGTTTTATTAATATTTTAGTTTGAAACATTGAATATTTGACATCTGCCAACAATTCCAAATTAGAAGTAATACGACAAAGTAGTTATGCCTCATATAAATGCAGCGACGAAAGGTGGAATAATCTCGAAACTAGACGTAACTGTACCATTTTTTATTGGTCGTAACTGTACGTACATATTTTTTCAATTGTGCGTAAATCCATAAGAATAAACTGGTGGCATGGATTCCTGTAAATTTCTGTATAGGGTGTTTCCGGATGAGTTACCTAGAATATTTTTCTTACGACGCAACGGGTTTGAATTCTACAAGAAGTTTAGTTTTTCAATTTGATATTTGTCAGAAAATATTTGACATTTGTCAGTTTAAACCAATCACAGCACGATTATCTGAGTGGAGAAAATGGTCACTTTTCCCACGCATTCGACTGAAGAAACTGAGTATTGTCTACACAGGAATAGAAAATAGTTATTTGAATAATAAGCATAGAAAGCAGAATTTGCTGCAGAGCCTTTAATTTTTTTATGCAATTTAAGAATTAAAAGAGTTTTTACCGGAATAAGAGTAAACAAGCGGCACATCTGGAAAACTGTTTAATTGAATACAGAATCGCTATGTAATGAATGATATTCTGCAATAATTAAAATGTGATTAAATACTTCTAATTAGCAAATGGAAAACATCCCAAATAATTTAAACTCTTGGACTATCCTGTTGGGCATGTAGGTATAGTTAATAATTTGTAGCTTTGAACGTTTCAGGCGTAAATAGCCGTTTCAACATGAAATTCAGAAATTTGTCTGAAGGTACGTACAAATAAAATCAAACAACCGCCATCTATCAGCTATACATCGACTCAAATGTTTACTAGTTTAGAAAGTGTTACTATATTATATTTCATTAGCAGGTAGATATACAGGGTGGTTCAATATCATGGTTGCTGGTAAAGAACTTATACGATACGTTGAAACATAAAAATTTTACATATAAAATTTTCCGTGTAAATCCCTTCACGCTGAGTTACGCCCTTTTAAAGAAGAGTGTTGAAACTAGGTTTTCGCAATTTGACAGAAAGTTGAAGAAAACTATTAAAGTGAGATTTTGCAGGTATGTTCTCTCAATACTAAACTTACTATTTATAAAACATTTTTTCATATTTACGTTCGACTTTAAGAAGTTGAAATTAGCAATCTTTATAAATTAGTACTTTCTAACGGACAAGAACTTGATTGCACAAAATCTGTACTGAAAAGCATAATTTATTTACAACCTTCTTTATGATGCAAGGTATTTTGCTCAATAACTGTGTAATACATGATAATGCATTTTACACAAAAAATATGAGTTTGACGAAAAACTAAAAAACCTAAAAATGTTTTTAAATAGTTCAACCATTCTGGCACATATTTTTGTAGAATCAAATATATTTTCGTTAAGAATTTCCATACCACTACTCTCTTCCTAAAGGTGGGGAGGGTTTTGAAAAAAAAGTTTATATGGAAAAATTGTATGTTACAATGTCGCATGTAACCTGATAAAGTTTGATATGTACCATATGTTAAAAAACCCTATATATTAAAGCTTTTCTGCTTTAATTTCCTTCTTAAATAAGCTGTGTAGCAGAGTAGTCACTCAAGTCTTATTTTAACGTGTTTCTTTTATATAACGGAGTGCACAGTCGTCTTCTTGATTAAGTATGATAGCTGCCAGTTAGTTAAGTTTTTAGGCCATAATGCGAATAGATGTTATGTTTGCGTGCACCCTGAAAGATAACACCCATACACCATAAATTATCTTTGAAAGTGTGCTTTTCTGCAGTCAGTGGTGTATTTAAATGAAAAAGCTCAGGGGAGTAACGGTTCCACTTTCATGTAGATGCTTTAAGGCCAATTTTTAACACAGTTTTAACGAATTTAGAATGATAAGGTTCCATGACTCTTTTATGTTTGGTATACATCCGTGTTCTTAAGGTATTTACTGTACGAATGAATTACTTGCATTTTCATATGTACACTACTAACATTTGACTCGCATGTTTACAGTTGTACTACAATAAAAATTATTAAAAATTATGCAAACCAATGGAAAAAAATGTGCTAAAAGGTTTACACGGAACTTCATTAGCAAGAGTTCAACTCTCAGGTGGACTTACTCTAATTACAATAATTGACAATAATTGCTATATTTTTAAAATTGAATTGTAAATAAAAAACTTACAGAAAAAGAAATGTTTTTAGCGTCTTTGATGAAGAAATCGCACCGAAGGAGTGTTTTCAATTATGTCCAAAATAGATAAACATATTTTAACGTTGCTTATAATATTGAAACTGTAAAAGACAATAATTATTAATGCGCAACACATCAATTTTCAAATTAAAAGAAAAAACATTGCCGAGGGTAGGATCCGAACTCGTGTTCCCAGGAGGCTGCCATTACTATCCCGGCGTTTTAACTATTAGACCGAGCTCGCATAACAATTGGCTTTAATTATGTTTGAATTATAAACGGCGTGGTAAGCGCAGCATGCGCTTTTACGATGTTTACCCTGAATCTGTTGGGTCCCATTTCACTAAGGGTAAATCCATAAGCTATGTGCAAATAACTACCTTCATCTATTCTTGAGTTCAACGTGACTTTGTTAAGGTGCTCACCCTGTATATTGCGATGAAAACAATTTACGTCAATACACTTACAATAGAAATTAAAGATAATTGAAGAATTTCAAATATTATTTTAAAAATATCTCATAAATGTGGTAATTTTGTATTTGCATTTGTTAAAAATAGTATTATCCACGAAATAATTTGAATCTAAAACTGTATTAAAAATAGCGTTAGCCTTAGATTGAATATGAAAATTAATCATAGCAGGCTTTGGCTTTGTAATAACAAAGTAAGAACAATGTAAACAAAAGCAATTGGCGGATCCAAAACCGAAGCTTGTGTGTGATCCTTTGACTTCATGCAAAAAGCCCAATTAAAAGATAATACATACCAATCTATCAAATTATAAAGGGCACTCACACTAGTAGAGTGTCATGGCTAGGCTGCAGAAGTTTTGCTTATATGTTGGCGTTTCTGCAGATGGTAAAAGTGGTGATTTGCACTCCAGGCCAATCGAGACTAAAGAGGTCCATTCGTCGTGGGACTTACTGGGGTGCAGGTATAGGCCTAATATCAATCGCAGAGAAGTATATCAAGGTCATAAAACCGTTTGTCCTAAAATTTAAAACAGTGTTTTGTTTTAAAGTAGCGTTTATTTACTTACGTACTACAACTGAGGCAACGCATCATTACGTAATAGCAAACGTAACTGCTTTAAAATTCAGCCAACGTTGATTTGTTTTTCTGCGGTTAGGTCGCCATAATTGGCAATTGAGTTTTCCCACTAGTTAAAAAATTCTATGCAAAGTGGTTAAATAAGCACTGGAGGAACGATTGCATTGAATAAAAACCAGAACAATTTATGAAAAACCAGTATATTGTAAAACAATGTTACATATAAAGATAGAGAGAGACAGAAATTGGCAGGATGTAACAACCTAACCCTTTGATATTAGGGTCAATAAATTACCAAAAAAATCAATTAATAATATTACATTAGCCGATAGGGCATATCACAATAATATATTTGACCGAAAAATACTGTGTTTCGAGCGCAGTAGACATGTACTGCACATGCACAATATCTTCTTCCTCCACAAAATAGTTTTAGAGTTATACCACCAACAGGCAGACCGACAGGTAGACCGACGGAGAGACATACAGACGAAATTCAGGTAAACATGTTTTCTTTTTAATCCATGGACCCCAAAAGCGAAGATCTAAACAAATATTATAATTCAGGACTATAATTCTTCCTTCGCCGTCGATGAGAACAATAAAAAAATTTAATCTCTAAAATTATTGAAGAAGGTAATTACATTGAAGTATTTAGAACGTAGGTCGTAAAACCTATACTTGCGTCTTGTTTTGGGAATATTTCGATGGTAGAATCCAAACTAGTTCTACTAACTGCAGTTCTTTCGGTTTAAAGTATATTGTATTCATTGAGGGCTTATTCAGTTCGAGTGCCACGGTTATATTTTGACCAACCTCGTTTAAAAGATATATTCAAATTGATGGAATTTGCATTGCTAAGTGTTTGCTCTTATTGTTTCAGTATTATTAGGACCGCTAAGATTTGTTTACCCCTAGTTGCCTGTGATTTTCCAAAATATATAGTGTCATAACTTTCAGTTGCGATGAACGTTCTGAGTAAAGACTCTTATAGGTTCTTTTATTTGATAATTGTTTTAATTTGCATTACCAAATGTTGCCTTTTATTGCTGCAGTATTATTAGGAACTTTAGGATAGTTTTATCCAGTTTCATCTGATTTTTAAGATTTTTCTTCTTACCTAGTATTGTCAAGTACTGAATTCCTTCCCCAGGTCCAATATGCGAGTATAAAATACGACTAAAAATGCCTATGAAATGAAATTTTTTTCAGAATGCTATCATTCGGAAGTGATGTGAAGCTGTGGGTGACATTACCTTGTCCATTCCAACTAAAAAAAATTGATTGTGACGAGAAATTAAGTTAATAATTGCTAGGTAAATTCCAGGGGGCTCGACTTTCTGTAACTTTTCACAGTAACTACGAAAATTAACGACCAAACCTTAGAATATCTTCACAGTAAGAAGTAATATACGATACTTCTTAGTTGAGCTCAGCAAAGAAGCTAATGTGATTTACATGACGAATATCTGCTTCTCAAAGAAATGTCGCATTATTGAGATGGACTTTAAATATACAATGTCTTGTAGCAGACCTATAACAGTGTTTATAGGCTGTGAAACCAGTGCACTACATGCTTCCTTTCGCATCTTTACCACCTAATAATTGACAATAGTGACATTAAGCATAATATAATAAAGTAACCAGCAAATAATAGTACAGAACAGTACCAAATTTACACTTTATGTAGCGTCGGAAGATGTTAAATAATAATAAAATGTTTGTTTTGTTGATGAGGACCCTCCTGACATAGATCCAGGCTGTAGCTGTCCTTACATGAAGAAGACCTATAAGACCCGTAACTTAAAAATTGTTAAGAAACTAAGAATGAAAATCATCATCCATAAGAACTTTACAGCTAACTCCAGCCCCACTAGAACTTTATATTTCAGCTATAGCAATTGTTTTATATTATTTTTGTACCATATACAGCTAATTTTCATTTAAAAAAGTAACATGTATTCAAATTTCTGTTTATAGAAACGTCCTCACTTTGGCCGCACTGAGAGAATTGATTCTTTTAAAATAATATTTCTATCGATGCTTATAATAATCTAATTGAAAATCAATATTCTATGTATTTAAAAAAAGTACCGTTCTATAAAAAAGTATATGTTCTTAAACGAATGTATTTGTGGAGCATCTTTATTTGATTTAAGAGCCTCACTATCAACCCTTGTAACCATTCAGAATTTCATTAGGCAACAGTATTCGGTCCTCCAGACTCTGGATATGCTTACTGCTCGGGCTAACAGAGTATCCCAAAAGTGCACAAAGAGCAGTATCTTGTAGATGTTTTTTTATTCTGAGCATTTTGAAGTTTCATTAAAAAACTCCTATTCCAACTCAAACCTTCAGAAAAATATAGTTGATAAGGATATACATTCAATAAGTGTTCAAGTTAAGCTGTTAGAAACGTATTCATAATTTCTTCAAGTAAACGACAAGAACAGTGCAACACAGCGCAACTCATAAATTTAATGGCACTGTGGATGAAATAGTTTTTTGACACAGTAGTGAGCTCTTTATTACAATAGTCGCTGCATCCTCTTCCACGTGAGTTCGCAACTCATCCAATGTGTCCGCAGAAGTAGCAGTAACTCTTTCACATAGCTACGTAGCGGCCAAGTCACGAGTCCCTTTCTGCCAATCCATCGTCGTCGACAAAAGGTGGCATTTAAACAATTGCACAAAAGAAGTCCAAAGTTCGATTGGTTAACAACAACAGTTAATAAGTCAACAACAGTGAAGTACAAAATCGTCGCGCACTGCATTTTTTGGGTAAAAATTCAATAACTTTTAATTCAGTAATGCATATATCGATTTTCATAATTATTTTAGAAAGTGTGTAAACTCATTAGCTCCTCCTGTGGGCTTTTAGTGGGCTAATTCCTGAGACATTCAGTATAAACATTACAAAGGTTTTGCTATATACTAATAACCCTGAATTTAAAATTACTAAAATATTAAAAATAGTACTTGGTTTGCATATTCAACATAAATTTAGAGAGTTACTATTAAAAATATACAAATTAACCAGAGTTCGTAAAACAAGATACAGTCAAAATCTAAATTTAAGATTTATCAACAAAACTGGTGTAGTTAATAAAACCGTGAGTGATATAGTATACGTGGATATACAGGGTGTTAATTAAGTACGTAGACAAACTTTAAGGAGTGATTCCTTGATTAATTCTAAGATAAAAAGTTCATACAAACATGGGGCATAAACGGTTTCATTTTCAAAATACAGGGTGTTGAAGTTTAAACAAAAAACTTTTTTTTCAAAAATTTCGAAAACGGCTGGAGGTATTCTAATGAAACTTGGTGTAGGTTAGTATTTCATAAAGTGGCATTTTTAGTCAAAATAAATTTAATTTATTTCCACCAGTGACTTGTATCGGGGCGACCTCCGTTACCTTATTTTAGAAAAATCTAGTACGCCACTGTTTTTTAGTCAAAAGTTTTGTAGCCATTATAAGATTAATTGTTATTAAATAATATTTTTTAAAACTTCTTTAAGCTGTATTTTAAAAACGAAGCCGCTTAGATCCCATTAAAGTCCAATGAACGAAATTGCTGTTAAAGATTTTTCCGTTTTTCTCGAAAAAGGTTTATTCTATAAGTAAATAAAAGATACATATTTTGTATAGTTTCAATGGATGAAGCTAAAAAACTCGTCGTATTGACTAAAAAACAGTGGCGTACCAGAATTTTCTAAATTAAGGTAACTGAGGTGGCCCCGATGCACGCCACTGGTCGAAATAAATTAAATTTGTTTTGACCAAACAATGCCACTTTATGAAATACTATCATACACCAAGTTTCATTAGAATACCTCTAGGCGTTTTCCAGATTTTTGAAAAGAAGGATTTTTTTGTTTAAACTTCAACACCCTGCATCTTGAAAACGAAGCCGTTTAGGCCCCATGTTTGTATGAACTTTTTATCTTACAATTGATCAAGGAATCGTCCCTTAAAGTTTGTCTACGTACTTAATTAACACCCTGTATAATCAAATACAAAATTATTCGCCTAAATTCAAAAAGCGAACGCAACCCTAATTAAAGCGGGTACTTTAAAAAGCTATGACGTTAAACATAATCTGAGAACTCTACGTTTACCACAAACGCATTTAGATAACGAGGCGCATTTAAAAATAGATACAATCAACGCTTCAAACACAAATTTCTTCACTCAACGCCGTGACGTTAAGAACAAATTAGTTCCGCATACTACAATAACACGCAATTGTAGAAGCCAATTGAAATCCAAAATTAATTAATAATACGCTAACATTCATTTGAAACAAAACCTGTATACTCACTTAGAAATATTATAATATTGAATATTGACGAAGTGTAGAAACTATTACGACCATTTTTCTTAATTTATGCGCATACCATTTTATTGTAAAGTTAAATAATGTAATTTTTATGAGGGTAACTTGATGACGAACTTCAACATATTTAAATACAAGAGTTAGTAAAATCCCAAGTCAATTAAAACGCAATGCTAATCGCAAGCGGCAAAGGTCGTTGACAATAATCAAATGAATTACAACTTTAAAGCTTGAAAATATTGCTACGGTGGGGCGTTGTTATTTTCATATGATGACGGGCGTTTGAGTACCTTTTTTGAATTCTAAGCCCCTGGATGTTTGAATGAAGCACGCGTGGAAGTTTTTCAGGATCTTACAGTTGACGTACAGCGACGCTGTGTGGATGTAGGACAGTAAAACTAAGAAAACTTGACCTAGCATTATCCAAGACCTGCAGGTCGAACAGCGGCGCCGTTACCTTCGATACGTCTCGAAGCAGAAAGCTTCTCCATGTCCATAGGACACTTTAGGGACACTTAGAAGGTGCTAAAAAAGCGGGAAGTTAGAAGAACCGAAAAAGTTCTGCACATTACCCTTTTGTAAAACCACATGAAACAATCGTCCATTAAAAAAATGGGGGTATCGACACTCCGCCCATAAATAATGAGAATTTGCTCTTAGATTAACTCCATATACTCGCTCCCCGATTGCGACAGGTTTGGAGAGAAAAGCATTATTTTTCTTAACCTCCGCTTGAACTTCCCTAGATCACCGGCAGAAAAGTCTCAAAATGCTTGGAAAATCCTGAAAAATTTTGCGCCATTAAATTATATGCGCATGCTACGTGATACCAGATACAGAAAAATGTCACCAAAATATATATATATATACTAATTTACAAATATGCAACGTGCTCTTCATCTAGATCCAGCGATATATCTGAAAGAAGATCCACCAAATAGGCGATTTTACGAAAGCGTGTTAAGAGTGATCCCGTAACGAAAAAAAAGCAATTTGGGCCGTTGCAATAGTATACTGAAAATTATTTGGCACATATAAGTTATATGCGATTTTAATTTTCGTAGAAATATTTGGCTTCGAATTCTATGTTTAAAAGAGTTAAAAAATAAAAGTTTATTTTTCAAAACAATGTGCGTACATTTGATTTTTGTAGATTTCAACAATTAAAAACAAGTGAAATTGATAAAATATTTTTAAAAAAATCAACAATGAACCTCTCTTTTAGCTATGTAGGCTATACAAAAATTTAAAAAAAAAACCACACTGTTTAAAAAAGGGTATAATAAACCGCTCTAGCTATGCTAAAATAAAAAGTAAAATGCATACAGGGTCCGCAAACGGTGAGGAGTGGGGGCAGAAAATATTAACTATGAGAGTTACATAAATATTGTGTATATAAAAGTTGTACGAACGTGATGCACATTACTAAAATAGCTTTGATTGTACAGGGTGTCTCAAAAAAGTGTGGCAGCTCAAACTTACTTCTTTTAAATGGAATGTCTTATATTTAGGTCACATCAAAGTTTTGCATTGAAATACTAATCATTTTAATATCAAGTTGTATGAGTCTAATGTTTTGGAAATATTAACAATTTTATGCAAAAAAAATGCTTAATTTCTGGCTGCTGCTGTAACAGAAAATAAATGAATGAAGAAAAACGTTACCAAAAAATTATGCTTTTCGTGAACTGCCTTTCGAGTGGAAAATGGTTGTTCTGGGTATTACTGATATACGTAGTCCTCAACATTTGCAAATCTAATAATATCGATTTTTTTCAAATGAAACACCCTGTATTTTTTAAATTTTTGAAAAGCCCTACTAATGAGCTTTTTTTTAATATGTTACTCCATACCTCTAAATCCAACTGTTTTTCAGATATGCATGTTTAAACATAAAATAGTAATTTTTCTACGGTCACCTTTAAAACTGACTATTAAGCGCTCACTGTCAATGCGAAAAGTTAGCGATTCACACATTTTTTCCCTAGTAACCATTTTAGCATCGCAACCACGTAAACAATGTCTTAATGAAGTAATCGCGTCACTTCATTTTACTTTACGCATCGCCCTGGCTAACCTGATTATTAATTTAATTCGTAATTTTTCTGGAACTGGCTAAAATTATTGACAATTGCATCACGGTGCGTCCATCATCACGCAACAGATTTATTGAGTTTGTAAGTTTTTGTGAAGTTGAAGATGGAATCTGAAGGTAATTGCACCCCGCCTGAAGTATTTGAAGCGACCCAGACAGCAACCAACGAGTGTTGTTGCCGGCCAAATCGCGCGGCCTTTATGAACGGCGGTACAACGACTTCATCAAATGGTGTGTATCGAAATTTCAATTATTTAACAATTTTGTTATTTATTTAGGACCGTAGAAAAATTTTTGTATGTATTTCGAGTGTAAACAGCCATTTTGGCATTCGGTTGCTTTTTCGCGCCTCGCTAGCGCTCGGCACGAAACTCGCATCCTCATACCAAAATGGCTCTCTTTACACACTAAATACATAAATATCTATTACGATACAAGTGCGTAAAGCTAGTCTTTAGGCACGAGTGGGGTAGAGTTAAAACGCGAGTGAGCGAACATTTTAAGCCCCGCGAGTGACTAAAGATGCTTTACGCATGTGTATCGTACAATATTGTATGTACGAGAGAATCTAGAAAACAAGGTAAATATAAAAAAATATTTAAATATAAATGAGGCTAGTAATCCAAACCAAATGGTCGTAATTCTGCGTGGTTAAAAATTTTAAAACACGTTGCTACTGACGACGTGGCTAATAAAATCTTTTAAACACGTTGCTACTGAAAACGTAAACTCATAAAAACATATTATTAAAAAGTCGTTTTACAGACTTAGAACTGCCAACTAATAGTTATTTACGATACAAGTGCGTAAAGCTACTCTTTAGGCACGAGTGGTTTAGAGTTAAAACGCGAGTGAGCGAGCGTTTTAAGCCCCGGAGTCTGACAACGAGGGCCAAGCCAGAGTTAATCAAGCAAATGAATGAAAAGAAGGACTTTCAAAACGTGCTGTACACGTAGTTTCTTTGCATAGCGATCTCTTGGTCGAAATTTAGTCGAAAAGGACTTCGGAATTGACAACTGTCAAATTTACATTTCAATAAACTAGTTAAAAAAAGTGTACAGAGTGTCCCATTTTCGATGATATTACTCACTTACGAGTAAAGGTAGAGAGTTGCGGTTTTCGCAATACTGTGCTACTTTTTTTGTGAAAATAAAGATGGTATAAACAAAATTTTCATAGCCTGCCACGTTTCTGAGATACAGGACGAAATTGAAAATATTGCATTTTGGGACCCCCTTCCTATCTCCGTTATCCTTTAACATATCTCAAAGCTAAAAACTGGCTCTCATACAGTTTTTTACGTAGAATCCACTGGCGATGTCAGATTTTTGCTGTGAGCTGTCAATTTTTAGCTATAAATCAAACATATGTTCTTTTATAAGCTTTACAAAAATATATACAGTGTTCAGTTAAAAAACATAAATTTGATTTATAACTAAAAATTGACAGCTCACAGCAAAAATCTGACTACGCCACTGAATTCTACGTAAAAAACTGTATCAGAGCCAATTTTTAGCTTTGCGATATGTTAAAGGATAACGGAGATACGAGGGGGTCCCAAAATTCAATATTTTCAATTTCGCCCTGTATCTCAGAAACGAAGCGGGCTATGAAAATTTTGTATAAACCATCTTTCTTTTCATAAAAAAGTAGCAACGTATTGCGAAAACCGCAACTCTCTATCTTTACTCGTAAGTGAGATACCCCGTAATATCATCGAAAATGGGACACACTGTACATTTTTCACGATTTTTGCTTTAAAAAAAGTGAAAATTTTACAATCACTATGCAAAAAAATTCATTGTGTCATCAAATTGACATGCCGAAAAGCGAAAACGTACCTACTTGATAATTAATTGATCATTATACATAGATCCCAAGCGTCACGCAAAATGAGGCATCTCCTAACTAGTTTCATAAATAGTTATCATCATTGGTTGTGAAATATTTTACTTTTCACAACTGATTGTAATAAAACGAGACGTTTCGAAACTTCACTCAATTCTAAAAAGCGATACTTTATACCCATGTCAACATCAAAGAAAATGCTATAAAATAAGCTTTACATACCAGTACTTACCTCGAAAATTAACATTTTACAGGATTTCGATATTTTAACTTTTGAGTAATTAGTTATACAATTTAAAACAAACAATGAAGACATTATATAAATACCAAAATTGCCAAATACCCCGCGCTGGTCACTACGCACCAGGTACCGTTCATTATTTTGTCTAGTGGAGACTGATAGACACTAGACAGGAGTAGGTATGGCGGCACTTGAGCGTGGGAACTAGGTCATCTCTTATCATCGTGGGAACTGGGTCAAGGTCGTCTCTTATCATTGTCGCCTGATAAGCGTGGGAACCGGGTCAAGGTCGACTGATAAGCGTGGGAACCGGGTCAAAAGTTGCAGATAAAGGTAAAGGTGCATTTAAAAGTGCATTTACGGGGTTCAGGTAAAAGGTAAAAAGTGCATTTACGGGGTTCAGGTAAAAGGTAAAAAGTGCATTTACGGGGTTGAAAGTGCATTTAAAAGTGCATTTACGGTGTTCAGGTGCATTTACGGGGTTGAAAGCGCATTTAAAAGTGCATTTACGGGGTTCAGGTAAAGCTAAAAAGTGCATTTAAGGGTTCAAAGTGCATTTAAGTGTTAAAAAGAGTCATCTGTAGGTGTTCGAATTGCGTGGGAAAATTTTGATAAGCGTGGGAACCGGGTCATCTTTATTATCTTATCATCGTGGGAACCGGAAGTCGACCGTGGGAGCCGGAAGTGTCGACAGATAAGCGTGGGAAAATTTTGATAAGCGTGGGAACCGGGTCATCTCTTATCCGGGGTTCAGGTGCATTTACGGGGTTGAAAGCGCATTTAAAAGTGCATTTACGGGGTTCAGGTACCTGTAAAAAAGTGCATTTAAGGGTTCAAAGTGCAGTTAAGTGTTAAAAAGAGTCATCTGTAGGTGTTCGAATTGAAATTGTGTGCCAGGTAATTGTGAAACCGTTATCAGAATGAGGTCGCGCGATTAAAAAATCACAACAACTATTCCAGCCAAAACCTTAGCTGTAAACTTCCGCATATCGAAATTCTTTATCCGTTTAACCTCTGATCTTTTTAATAATGTCTGATTAGATAAAGATGTGTGTTAATCTGTTAAAAGCAAAGTATTACAATTTTATATTAATTATTAGTAGCTCGCCATACAAGATAAGATATCCGGAAAGTGCATTTAAGGCAAGTGCATTTAAGGAAGAAATGCGAATCAAGGTGACGGTAGGAGGGATTAAATGAATAAAATGAAATTTTAGATCAAACACGGTGTCTACACCTGTCTTATCTAAATGCCTTTTAATATAAGGTGTTTCATTCCAAACAACTACCATCCTATTTATCTTATCGTATGAGGTCAAAGTACAACTCATAACAGATAGCAGCGACTATTATGTTCAACAGACCTGGTACATCCAAATTAGCATTAACACATTACCGATTTCATTGCAAAGTTTTTATGAATCATTCGACTTGAAAGCCCCGTATGCTAGATAAAGTGCGAGAAGCTTATCTTTTGATAGGACAGCGTTCGATTCCATCCATACATGTCTATCTCTGTCTATCTCATGATACATCCCCATACAAACAATAGCTAACGCATTCTGCCGTATACTGGCCACTTCATTTCCGATGAAAGGATTGAACATTAATCAGAGATTTTCTTACATGTTCGCGTGGTCCAGTGGTTTAAGTCCGACATTCATATAGGTAAGAAAGGGGAAACAAGGTACTGGCTTACACGTACCGCTAATTAAACTCTTACCTGCGGGGAATCTTTACCGTTAATTTAGAGTAAAACTTGTACAATCTGTCCAATTTTATGCAGGAAGACGGGGCTAAATAATAACATAGTAGTACAAAGAATATATTTATTCGCATCATTTTTACAGTCCGCATATCGAAATTCTTTATCCGTTTAACCTCTGATCACTTGTGATAAAGCGGGAGCTGTTTTTAAAATGCGTAATGAGATTACTTTTTATCGCATGCATTATGAACAGCTTCAATCAATTCGGTGTTTGAAAATTGTACTGCATCGATTTTATCCGATTTCATTGCAAAGTTTTTATGAATCATTCGACTTGAAAGCCCCGTATGCTAGATAAAGTGCGAGAAGCTTATCTTTTGATAGGACAGCGTTCGATTCCATCCATACATGTCTATCTCTGTCTATCTCATGATACATCCCCATACGTAGTAAAATAAATATGTATATTGTATTTATAATGTTACATAATAATAATAAACATATATACTACATTTGAAGTTACATTGCTAACTTAAGTGTTGTCGTTTCCAATGGCACATGGGTTGTATATTACAAGATTCAAATTTGGTCTTTCATAGACGTCATCTGGCCCGGGGATGCCTACGTCTTCCGGTCCAGGAGGATTTGTCTTGTAACATTCCAGCGGTAAGGCATATGGGTAATCAGGAAACATGAATTTGCGTACATAGTATACCGGATTAACCCTTTGGTGGGTCGGACCGCTGCGTTGGAAATTTTGACAATGTTGTTCCTTATACTGCCGTTTACGGCATTCATTTATTAGATGCCCCTTATTTTTACAGTAATTGCAAAATTTACGAGGATCGTACATTATCTAAATATGTATACAACTTATAAAACAGTCAGGAAAAAATATGTTCTTTATACTTACAAAGTAGAGAAGGACACGTTTACAAGAGCACTAAACGTCAATACTATGTCAACTAGAAACGATTAATTATTTGGCGCTATTTATATATGCCAATTTCGGAGGTGTAAGCAATAACATATAAAAACAAGTCAACGACTTTTATACAGTTCATAATAACACCCAATTAAAATCGCAATACAATGGTCGCTTTCTGTCTTTTAGATTCGCAAATACTGTAATGTTTGTTTGTTTAGAGTGTCTGTGATATGAGAGAGGTCGAAGTCTCGTATTAGCACTGTTCTATATATAAGTTATCATTGTTAAAGTTCTTTGCCTTATTATGAATATGAGGTCAAAGTACAACTCATAACAGATAGTAATATGACTAAACCGAGTATCCTGTTAAAAATATCTCGCAGGAAAACCAGAACCTAGAAAATATATTATTATTACAGAAATGAGCACGAAGCGATCTCTCGTAACCACAAGAACTGATAAGCGGTAAGCGGTAGGAGTACATTTGTATATAAGAATAACTGTTCTGATACAGGAATATTAATTCATCAAGATGAGCCCCCTGTGTAAACAAACACCAATCGACGCGGCTATTTCGTCAACACCGTCCACCTACAGCGATGGGGGATCGCAGCTCTCGTGGCACCGGTCCCAAGACGACCCTCATGTTTGGTCGAGCATGGAGGAAGTCGACGATCCCCCGACCATTGACGCTGACGAGTACGGGTGTGAATATTGTCAGGAGTTATCGGAATCGACGTCATCACATCCCCAGCAACCACAATCGCAACCCCAGCAGCAGCAGCAGCAACTACCATCATATTCGGCACAAGACGATGTCGATGAAGTTCTTGTCATCGACGATGATGATTATTCATGTTGTGGATGCGAGTATTGTCAAGGGTCACCATCTCCAACACCACAATCGTCATCATCACAGCCCCAGCAACCGCCACCAGCAGAGCTATCGCAATCACAGCCCCCACAGCAGCAACAGCCATCATATTTTCCTGAACCATACCAACAATATCAGGCTGAGTATGAATTCAGCTTACCTGCGCCGACCATGCCGCTGCATATTGCTCCCATAAAAATTACTGTAAAATTAGGTAGTAGTAGTTTTATATATATTATCAATACTGAATAAAAGACGTTTTATTTTCATACATGTTTTTTTATTTAATTAAATATCTTATTTATTCATGAGTGAAACCGAGAACTTAACATTAAATTAAATATCTTATTTATTCATGAGTGAAACAGAACTTAACAAAGAGTAAGTATCAATATAGTCTTGAGGTGTTGTTGAGGGCCAAGGACCCGAACAAGGACCAGTTCTCCAACCGACAGCTTCGCCATTTTGAGCTTTTCTGATATTTTCCTCAAACCATTTAAAAATATCTTTGTGCTGATGTACAGCGCTGGGTTGAAATATATAAACTATGTGGTGTGTATTCAAATACTGGAACACGTCTTCTATAAACTTGATGCGAACATAATAGGCCGCCTCGAAGATTGCATCGTGAAGAAAGTATGGATATTGTTGCTGCTGCTCACCTGCTATAAATTCCATTCGAAAATTGCTTGTAAAACAAATGTGTGATATTCTAAACTACATCGAACAAATAATCTATATATTGATCGCACATCGAAATTTGCCCATGAGCCCAGTAATACCTCTCATACCGAGTCAACAGGTTCAATGAGACTAGCAGATATTAGTACGGATAATTTGCAACGAATATCCAATTAAAGATACGTTATTTGTAACAAATCAAGCGATACTGTATTGGTGGAAGATAAAAATGTTAGGCTAGGTCAGGATTGTAAGCGAGAGTTGTTTACAGTTAAACTAATGGCATTGTGGAAAACACGACTATTTCTATCAACACGCCGTTTAACCTCTGACCACTTGTGATAAAGCGGGAGCTGTTTTTAAAATGCGTAATGAGATTACTTTTTATCGCATGCATTATGAACAGCTTCAATTAATTCGGTTTTCCTGATTACCCATATGCCTTACCGCTGGAGTGTTACAAGACAAAACCTCCTGGACCGGAAGACGTAGGCATCCCCGGGCCAGATGACGTCTATGAAAGACCCAAATTTGAATCTTGTAATATACAACCCATGTGCCATTGGAAACGACAACACTAAGTTAGCAATGTAACTTCAAATGTAATATATATGTTTATTATTAATATGTAACATTATAAATACAATATACATATTTATTTTACTACATAGTATGCATGCAATTTTAGACAATCAGATCTTTAGCACTACACGCAGGAACTGGCATTCTTAGTAAATGACCGAAGCAGAAAAGAAACCGAACAGATGATTCTTTACATCCAACAGGCAGCAATTCTCCCACTGTATATACCTAACTCCTTTATGAGTGACGGCCCACTTTGTACATGGGTCTTACAAACACTCGGAGTTGGTACTCTCCCCTACGTGAGGGCCCTGATGGGGAGAAAACAGCCGATCACCCGCTCAAGGCTTCAAACTATTAGTAATTTATAACCATAAATGGCCCCTCGTATTCAAAGGCACTACACAGAGGCACGAGGTCAACAGCTTATGCTTTGTAATTTATAACCATTAAATGACTATGCCTATTCTAAGGCACTACTTTACAGCTAACAACTCATAACATAAATTATAAACGTCAGACCATTAGATTTTTATTGAAAATGCACATAAGCTTTTAAGAGCCACCTAAAAAGGCCCCTCTGTGCAAAGGTCAGAAGCAGCTATAAATAGGCAAGATACAGTTATAGGTCAGAAACAGCTCTATTTATTTAACTGATTTTTTGTAAACCAGAAATTGTCAAAAATAACAGAATATTAATCAGCGGTCGAAGCCAAGTTCAACGAGGGGTTGCATGACTATGTTTAAATAACTTTTCGTAAACCGGAAATTGGCAAAAATAACAGAATTTTAATCAGCGGTCGAAGCCAAGTTTAGCGAGGGTCGCATGACTATGTTTAAATAAATTTTCGTAAACCGGAAATTGGCAAAAATAACAGAATATTAATCAGCGGTCGAAGCCAAGTTCAACGAGGGGTCGCATGACTGTTTAAATAACTTTTTGTAAACCGGAAATTGGCAAAAATAACAGAATATTAATCAGCGGTCGAAGCCAAGTTCAACGAGGGGTCGCATGACTATGTTTAAATAACTTTTTGTAAACCGGAAATTGGCAAAAATAACAGAATATTAATCAGCGGTCGAAGCCAAGTTCAACGAGGGGTCGCATGACTATGTTTAAATAACTTTTTGTAAACCGGAAATTGGCAAAAATAACAGATTTTAATCAGCGGTCGAATCCAAGTTCAACGAGGGGTCGCATGACTATGTTTAAATAACTTTTCGTAAACCGGAAATTGGCAAAAATAACAGAATATTAATCAGCGGTCGAAGCCAAGTTTAACGAGGGGTCGCATGACTATGTTTAAATAACTTTTCGTAAACCGGAAATTGGCAAAAATAACAGAATATTAATCAGCGGTCGAAGCCAAGTTCAACGAGGGGTCGCATGATTATGTTTAAATAACTTTTCGTAAACCGGAAATTGGCAAAAATAACAGAATATTAATCAGCGGTCGAAGCCTAGTTCAACGAGGGGTCGCATGACTATGTTTACCTAACTTTTCCTAAATTTCGTCAAAAATATCAAATTTTTACCTCCACGACAGGTTGTGTCAGATGCATCACCACACATAAATATAAAACCACACAACACCATGTTTGCTCCTTGACGTGCCTCTCGAGTTGATATTGACTGTTAAACAGCAGATCTCGTTGTTGATACGCACACCATAAAGGCGACACTTTTTGTATAATTTGGAAACTTTCACGGGGCTCGTAATCGTCGTCGACAATGTCTTCACTGTTCTGCATCCCCTCGCTGTTTGGACTACGTATCCACGATGGAGTTCTTGAATTTTCATCATCTCTAGAACTTTTTTCTTCAGTCGACATGTCGTGCTCATTTCTGTAATAATAATATATTTTCTAGGTTCTGGTTTTCCTGCGAGATATTTTCAACAGGATACTCGGTTTAGTCATATTACTATCTGTTATGAGTTGTACTTTGACCTCATATGCATAATAAGGCAAAGAACTTTAACAATGATAACTTATATATAGAACAGTGCTAATACGAGACTTCGACCTCTCTCATATCACAGACACTCTAAACAACAAACATTACAGTATTTGCGAATCTAAGCGACCTTTGTATTGCGATTTTAATTGATGTTATTATGAACTGCATAGGTTGTTGACTTGTTTTTATGTTATTAAGCTTACACCCCCGAAATTGGCATATATAATATCGTAGTCATTGATACAGTAAAGAAATTGGAACCGGAAGTATAAAACAAAGATGACATTATTTGCAGACTTCAAAACATATGGCTATTTAGTACGGGTTCAAAGTTCGAACTTAGAACTCTGATGTAGAAAACAAAGATAATATTATTTTGCAGACTTCAAAACATATTAAGGTTATCTGTTAAAATTGCGATTTAATTGGTGTTATTATGAACTGCATAAGTCGTTGACTTGTTTTTATGTTATTAAGCTTACACCTCCGAAATTGACGTATATAAATAGCGCTAAATACTTGATCGTTTGTAGTTGACATAGTATTTGACGTGAGGGTTAAGCTTTTCACAATGTCGACATCAATTTCAAACGCAGGTAATTACCGATATAAATAATAACGTTGCAGTAACTAAAACATATTTTATTCCAGTCTGTAACAGGGTTTACACCCTTGTGCGGTGTAAATATCAGACATATTTTGAAAATGTGAGTGTTTAATAATATTGATTACGAATTATATAACAGATTGTTTACACAGAGGTCCGTAGCGCTGTTGGTAGTATCACAGGGTGGTCCAGACCCTGAGGATGCGGTGGCCATACAGCTGCCCGTTATTCCGGGCTTGGCGTTACCATACCCTGTAAGGGTATGGTTGAACGTAAGGGACGGGGTTCTTTATGTGCAAAGAGGTATGTTATAAGCGTTTACATCGGTTAAAATGTTAATTGCCTGCAATTTTAGCCTAACAGAGGTCACCCACCCCGGGACCGCTTCTATCATAGCCCTCTGTGAAAATGATGCGAATAAATATATTCTTTGTACTACTATGTTATTATTTAGCCCATCTTCCTGCATAAAATTGAACAGATTGTACAAGTTTTACTCTAAATTAACGGTAAAGATTGGAGGCCCCGCAGGTAAGAGTTTAATTAGCGGTACGTGTAAGCCAGTACCTTGTTTCCCCTTTCTTACCTATATGAATGTCAGACTTAAACCACTGGACCACGCGAGCATGTAAGAAAATCTCTGGTTAATTTTCAATCCTTTCATCGGAAATGAAGTGGCCAGTATAGGGCAGAATGCGTTAGCTATTGTTTGTATGGGAATGTATCATGAGATAGACAGAGATAGACATGTATGGATGGAATCGAACGCTGTCTTATCAAAAGATAAGGTTCTCGCACTTTATCTAGCATACGGGGCTTTCAAGTCGAATGATTCATAAAAACTTTGCAATGAAATCGGTAATGTGAATGCACAAACTTCGCAGGATAATTAGCACTGTTCTATAATATATACAATCGATGCAGTACAATTTTCAAACACCGAATTGATTGAAGCTGTTCATAATGCATGCGATAAAAAGTAATCTCATTACGCATTTTAAAAACAGCTCCCGCTTTATCACAAGTGATCAGAGGTTAAACGGATAAAGAATTTCGATATGCGGACTGTAAAAATGATGCGAATAAATATATTCTTTGTACTACTATGTTATTATTTAGCCCATCTTCCTGCATAAAATTGAACAGATTGTACAAGTTTTACTCTAAATTAACGGTAAAGATTGGAGGCCCCGCAGGTAAGAGTTTAATTAGCGGTACGTGTAAGCCAGTACCTTGTTTCCCCTTTCTTACCTATATGAATGTCAGACTTAAACCACTGGACCACGCGAGCATGTAAGAAAATCTCTGGTTAATTTTCAATCCTTTCATCGGAAATGAAGTGGCCAGTATAGGGCAGAATGCGTTAGCTATTGTTTGTATGGGAATGTATCATGAGATAGACAGAGATAGACATGTATGGATGGAATCGAACGCTGTCTTATCAAAAGATAAGGTTCTCGCACTTTATCTAGCAAACGGGGCTTTCAAGTCGAATGATTCATAAAAACTTTGCAATGAAATCGGTAATGTGAATGCACAAACTTCGCAGGATAATTAGCACTGTTCTATAATATATAAAATCGATGCAGTACAATTTTCAAACACCGAATTGATTGAAGCTGTTCATAATGCATGCGATAAAAAGTAATCTCATTGCGCATTTTAAAAACAGCTCCCGCTTTATCACAAGTGATCAGAGGTTAAACGGATAAAGAATTTCGATATGCGGACTGTAAAAATGATGCGAATAAATATATTCTTTGTACTACTATGTTATTATTTAGCCCCGTCTTCCTGCATAAAATTGGACAGATTGTACAAGTTTTACTCTAAATTAACGGTAAAGATTGGAGGCCCCGCAGATAAGAGTTTAATTAGCGGTACGTGTAAGCCAGTACCTTGTTTCCCCTTTCTTACCTATATGAATGTCAGACTTAAACCACTGGACCACGCGAGCATGTAAGAAAATCTCTGATTAATGTTCAATCCTTTCATCGGAAATGAAGTGGCCAGTATAGGGCAGAATGCGTTAGCTATTGTTTGTATGGGAATGTATCATGAGATAGACAGAGATAGACATGTATGGATGGAATCGAACGCTGTCTTATCAAAAGATAAGGTTCTCGCACTTTATTCGCATTTCTTCCTTAAATGCACTTTTCGGATATCTTATCTTGTATGTCGAGCTACTAATAATTAATATAAAATTGTAATACTTTGCTTTTAACAAACTAACACACATCTTTATCTAATCAGACATTATTAAAAAGATCAGATCGATATGCGGAAGTTTACAGCTGAGGTTTTGGCTGGAATAGTTGTTGTGATTTTTTAATCGCGCGACCTCATTCTGATAACGGTTTCACAATTACCTGGCACACAATTTCAATTCGAACACCTACAGATGACTCTTTTTAACACTTAACTGCACTTTGAACCCTTAAATGCACTTTTTTACAGGTACCTGAACCCGTAAATGCACTTTTAAATGCGCTTTCAACCCCGTAAATGCACCTGAACCCCGGATAAGAGATGACCCGGTTCCCACGCTTATCAAAATTTTCCCACGCTTATCTGTCGACACTTCCGGCTCCCACGGTCGACTTCGGTTCCCACGATGATAAGATAATAAAGATGACCCGGTTCCCACGCTTATCAAAATTTTCCCACGCAATTCGAACACCTACAGATGACTCTTTTTAACACTTAAATGCACTTTGAACCCTTAAATGCACTTTTTAGCTTTACCTGAACCCCGTAAATGCACTTTTAAATGCGCTTTCAACCCCGTAAATGCACCTGAACACCGTAAATGCACTTTTAAATGCACTTTCAACCCCGTAAATGCACTTTTTACCTTTACCTGAACCCCGTAAATGCACTTTTTACCTTTTACCTGAACCCCGTAAATGCACTTTTAAATGCACCTTTACCTTTATCTTGACCCCGGTTCCCACGCTTATCAGTCGACCTTGACCCAGTTCCCACGCTTATCAGTCGACGATGATAACAGATGACCCGGTTCCCACGCTTATCAGGCGACAATGATAAGAGACGACCTTGACCCAGTTCCCACGATGATAAGAGATGACCTAGTTCCCACGCTCAAGTGCCGCCATACCTACTGACAGGTCACAGAACCGACATCCACGAGGGACGGAAACCCTCAGAAATGGGTTAGAACAAATTTGTGCCTACTAGAATTAAAAAGAAATGAAGAATGTGGAAGAAGCATTCTGAAAATTTAAATGTAAATTACGAGGGAATGCTATAAGGGCTTTGTTTATAATTAAGACAAAGCAGTCAACTTTTTAGCAGAATAAATTTTAACAGGCCCAAGGGGGTATCAATTGACCCCATTGATACCCTCTTGGATCCACACCAGCGAGCTATTATACATTTTATTAAAAGTGAAATTGTCTCCTGTTGCAGCTATAAACAACACATTAATTTGAATGATTTTTTTTGTTAAAATAACTTATATTCGAATAAAAAACAATAACTTCAAGTTGCTTTGAAAAAACAGGCATTCGATGCTTTTTCTATTTATTAATAGATGCAAACCTCGGCCGCTCCCGTGCCTGGTGATGATTCTCATGAAACCATTAATTATAGTAATTACAAAATCGATATTAATATAGCAATAAACATTTCCGTAATTGTTTTTATGTAAGAACTAAGTACTTTTTATTAGTCCAATTCTTTACATGTTAAGCAACCCATTTTAAAACACAATATTTCCGAACTTATCGCTACTTTAAAAATCTTTTCTAACTCCATCTGAAACTTCCGCAAATTCCGACTCGCACTTTTTCGGAATCTGCACTCGGCAGCACAATCTATATGCGAAACCTATAACTGTAGAAGGTAAACCTCGCTACGCGATCCGCCGCTCCACCAACAAATCGTATTACAAAACGTTATCGCGGACACGAACCATGCAGCTGCAGGATGAAAACCCAAGGAAACTGCCTCATAGCAGGACAGCACACAGATATCGCGTTAGCCGGGAGCAGCCGAATTTTGCGACTCAAGAAGTTTAGTTTAGTAGTAGAATTTCCATTTTTTGCTTAATTTGTTTGTGCACTAAGGCTGATTTGCATATGTCCTAGGATTTATTTTATATTCGCTTTGCGTTTCGGCTCAATTTTTAGATTTTCGTTTCTTGAGTGACGCATTTTAGTTTATCTACACAGATGAGTAAATTAAACTAAATTATATTTAAAAGTTATAAAGCGTTTGTGTATCAGAATAAGGATTGAGCCGATGGGGTCGTACTAAACGAGATATTTTGAAATGCCTTTAAAAAGTACAAAGTGTTTGTGTTAATTATTAAGTACACTTTTTATGATCGTGCGAACCCACTCAGACGTTTTGATAGTTACGTAGTTTAATAGCAGATAAAACCAGTATTAGTGTCTAAAAGTGGATTGGTGGTTCAATAAATTGATAATGGCTTCAAGTTCGAAGTCGTGAACTCAGACCTGGTTACTTTACTGTTTAAAATTTTATTACGATATTTTAAACGCAAAACGCTTCGAAACTTTCAAATGATAGGCAAAGCTGGCTCTTTGAGTAAAAGCCTTTAATTACAGCCCCGGACAACGAGTCGGAAACTTTTATTGACTTTGCAAACAATTTAGCGCTCGCTAAAGCAGAAAACAAAGAAAACAATGAAATAAATATCAAATTAACAAAAAACAAAGCCGAAGCTTCCCGGCTAAAAATCAATATCGCCGTAGTTCCGCCTGCGGGCGCCAGGAGCGCCAGACGTCATCTGAAAATGTTGGCTACGGAGGCTGAAAACATCCGCCGCTGAAAACATTCGCTCCTGAGCTTTCATCCAGTCACATGCTAACAAGACATGTTCTTCAGTTAAACTAGCGGCTTAAATATGTCGTGCTTCATTTAAATTTCAAATTAGCCTAAATGTGAATTTTAATTAGCACAATAAAATTAAAGCGAGATGATAAAATATGCGTCCTGAGTTTGAGTAAAACAACGGCGTTTTGTAATGTTATCAAAATATAAATAGCACGCGCCTCGTGTAACGTGATTCGTTGGTTCGGAATTAAATAATTTTAAAATCGACTTAAAATTACCCTTGCTTTGCATCGTAAATTTACAATTAAAGGCACAATTAAACTAAATGTGAATAGTTCTATATATATTAGCACATATCACGCAAGATAAAATTAAATATTATATCAATTAGAGAAATTAGTATTTTTGATACGATTATTCATGTTCAATGTTTATAGAGTTGACATTTTACATAAAAAGTGTTACCAATTACCGTTAAATGTTAACTATTTATAACTAGAGTTAGAACATCGATGTGCTCAATTAAAATTACGTAGAAACTATTGGGTCCATCTTTAAAAAGACCAAAGAAATGGAATTCTTGTGCTAAAAGGCTTTCAATTATTAATACTTTTAACAGTTTCAACTTTATAAAAAGGAGCTTTATGAGAAAGCTGTAAAGGGACCGAAAGGAACTTCAACTTAATTTTAACTTTTGATACGATTTATCTCAAATTCGCTCTGAAACCAGTAAGAGCGAAATCTAATATAACTTTGCCAACATCGATATCGAATGGAAAAACTTCGGGCCCAAAATTAGACCTGTATGCCAAATATTGTAGAAGTAAGTTATTAGCTTAGAAAATAAATGTTAACATAAAACTATTTAAATAAAAAAATTGCGGCAATCGCACTTAAACACGGCAACGGCTGCTTACGTCATAAACTGTCACTAACTAACCAATTTAAAATATAGATAAAGTTATGATTTGAAAAATGGCTAGTGGAAAAGGCTCACCAAGGCCTGTGATTGCAACTGTGAGTGGTGCTCAAGGACATACAGAAGGAGAAATGGATGCTTTATTATTAGGGAGAACTAGGGTAAGTTGGCTGTGTATATGTCAATCTGGTAAAAAACTTTTGAACTCCAAAGAGCGACCTCTACACGCGCAATTTAAAACTTGGAATATTTAAGCAACGTGGAAAGATTCCCATTTGTTCAAATTTATTGCGACATTTAGAGACAATATTCAAGACCATTAAGTTGCTACTTTCTGCTGGAAAGAAATATTAGGGGTTAGGGCTGTCCCCAGTTTTGTCAGTTTCCAACATTGTCTTGTCTAGACTACCCTGTCTAGACGCGGAAAATCCAAGGAAAACTACATAAATGCAGTGGGCGTGTTACGGCTCACATAACGCAACTTCTTGGTGAAATATGGGCTGTAAAACTGTCAACTGCGTTATTAAAATGAAACTTTAATATTTAACTAAAGTGAAAAACTTGCTACAAAGTGTAAGGATTGCAAAAAGCTATCTTTTATAATGAAATATTATTTTGAATATTTGACAATCCGGCCAGATATTACTAACTAGCAAAAATTAATGAAAAATCAGCAGAGACAATTTTGACGACATAAATAAATATTATTTTATACGTAGGTCAGTTTTACAGATTCAATTTTATTAAAATGACATTCTGTCAAGCATTTTTACAAAAATTAATTATCTTGTAACTTTTATTTTTGCATTACCCTTTATAAATTCTGTTAATTAATGAATTTCCTTTTATTTGCTACATTTTCTTCTCAAAAAGGTATTTTTTTAAATTAAATTTAAATTTAATAGGTAGAATTTTCATATGACCAACAGTAGGTAATCATCAAAGTTCATAAATTCCAATGAGGTTACAACTAACGAATCCGCTGTATATGTCAATAGATAATTCATTACCAATAGATTTTGATACATTTTATGTAGTTACCACATATTCGCTTTAGCTGAATAATTCAAAAGAAGCCTGATCTGTCAAGCAGTTTTAGATTCGATCGAATTCACCACTGAATACGGGAAGCTCAATAACCGTAGAAGGTATGAACTTCACTAGATTGAGGCAAAGGCACGTAGCTTAGCGCCTATTAATGATTAAAACATCAGTTTGGCTTGAGGGTCTTAGCTTTAATGCAAGGAAAAAGAAAAAAGTGGATAAAAACTTACATATTATGGAGGATTTTAAGAACCTATAAAAAGTTTTTAAAAGTTACATAAACTGTAGGATATACGCTATTACTCTACTTTTTGGTTAAAACTTTTTTTAAATAATCGTGTCTCAAACTTGGCTTCTTAGAAAATCTACATAAGTTTTATACTCGATAAAAAACTTGAAATAAAGTGCTGTTTGAAAACATAGCAGAATGAGCAATAGAAGTAAAAGCAATCAATTCTATATCAAAGTAAGTACCGCTCTAAGTAATAAATACTAAGTAATCTACACTTGCGTGCATAGAAATCGGCCCACTGTAAACTTTTGACTTTAACTATATTTTTTTATAGAAAGTATTCATCAGATCAAAAAAATATAAACGCTGTTTGAAAGACAATTTAATATGCTTTAATATGAGTTAACATTTATTAAAATCTATGTCGGCTTCTTAGGCTTAACATAGTGAAATTAATACATGAAACAAATTATTTTTTTTTATTTCGAAAAGAAGTATGGTTATTGACAATTATCTAACTTAACACGTAATTTTTAATAATGGGTATGACCCCCTCTTGCCCTAATAACATCTCTCAAGCGATTAGGCATAGATATAATCAAGTTCGCTATTGTTTCTTGTGGGATGTTAAGCCACTCTTCTTCTACTGCAACCATAAGCTCTGGGATCGAAGTTGGGGTACGAAGTCTAGCTCGAATTCTTCGTTTTAGTTCATCCCATAAATGTTCGATCGGGTTTAGGTCGGGACTGCGTGCTGGCCACTCCATAACCCGAAAACCGACTTCTGTAATGTAATCTTGTACGATTCTTGCAGTGTGCGGCCTCGCTTTATCATGCATAAAAAGAAATTCGTCTCCAATGTAGTCCACCTAAGGTACCACATGAACTGCTAAAATCTCCTCGATGTACCTAGCACCCGTTAAACCTCCCCTCCCGTGATTGTCACCCCTACGGATGAAAGCAGGGTCGGTTCGTGCTCCCATAGAAATTGCACCCCAGATCATGCAGGAACCACCTCCATAAGCAATCCGCTCTTCAATGCAGCATTCTGCAAATCGCTCTCTTGGTCTCCGGTACACTTTTCTTCTTCGGTCGCTACCATAGAGGCATATCCTGGTCTCATCTGAGAACAGAACAGACCCCCACTGTTGCACTGTCCAATTCAGATGATCCCGTGCAAAACGCAGGCGTGCTTGACGATGAGCTGGGGTAAGTTTTGGACCAATCGCAGGCGTTTTAGGGGTCAGGTTACTTTCTTGCAGTCTTCGTCTTACGGTCCACTGACTAATAGCCACTCCTCGTATTTCACGGAGCTGTTGTTGCACTTGAACCGCATTAAGGTGACGATTTCTTAATGTTGTTGACACAATAAAGCGGTCATCACGAGCCGTTGTAAATCGCTTTCTGCCTGTTCCCGGTCGCCTATGAAAGGATCCAGTCTCCTCATAACGTTGGCACACTCTTCGAACCACTGCGCGTGTCATATCCAGTTGTCGAGCAACAGCTCGCTGGCTATGCCCATTGTCGATTAAGGCAATTACTTGGGCGGCTTTTTCCGGTGTAGTATGCATTACACTAACACACTTGAAAACTAATCAAATTACAAAAAACAAATAATGTGCAAATTTCAATTGCAAAGGCAATAATTTCAATCTTTCACAAGTTTGTTATTCTCCTTATAACCACCACATAAATACGTTTCATTTGTTTACCGGCTGTTACGCATATAAACGATAAGCACTCTTGATAAATTTTAACGCATATTAAAGCATATTGAATTGTCTTTCAAACAGCGTATATTTTGTTTTGATCTAATGAATACTTTCTAAAAAAAATATAGTTAAAGTCAAAAGTGTACAGCGGGCCGATTTCTATGCACGCAAGTGTATATATAGCATACAAGTTAATTATATATATACTTTTTTTTTAAATTTACATACCTTTACAATCGCCTATATCACCTAAATTAATTTAGTTTATTAGCTTATTGACTTTTTATAAATAAATAAGTACATATTGTACGAGGCTGTAAGGCCGACTACTGTTAAGATCCTGAGTCCAGTAGAATAACTTTCATGGCATGGTATGTAAAAATGTTTACCTCAAAATGCCAATAAAGTAAAATTAAACCATAAAACCGATTCATAACCTTGAGATTTGAAAACATGATTTTGACAATCGTTTAAAAAAACTAGTGATCAGGTCCGTTAAAGAACGTTAGGTTACTAGAGAGTTAACATAGAGTTCTGTAGCTAGTGGTTACCACGTCTGCTTAGCATTCTCGAGGTCGCTAGTTCGATTCCCGTGGACGTCTGCTCTGATTCGGCTTTTTAAGGTAGTATGGCCGTCCGAGACGCTAGTCAAATATTCGACCATTAAAAATATCTATAAAACACTGTAAGTGATACTAAAATTTAACGAATTATTTAAAAATTGTTTTTAAATATTTTTTTATAAATTAATTTACTATTTGCAATCTGTATAATCATTACAATACGCAAATGTGATGTATAGATAAGAATGACATGGATTTACATGATAGTTAAGGTCCAGTGACCTAAACCCCAAGTTTACTTAACATTACTAACTGCTTAAACTATAATTTAATTAATACATTTAAATATTTGAATGAGGTTTCTCAAATTGTTCTATAAAAATATTAAGTTTATTATAAAACGTTAACATTCGTATGACCCCTACGTTCAACACCTAACTCTATTCGGGCAACTTCGGCTCTGCTAGGTGGCGCCGCCGTCTCATGTTGTGACAGTTTTGACTGACAATTTTAAAATGACTGGCAAACGAGCCAAAAAACGGTTTTTGCTAAAATGTGCGTCGTATTTTCTTAAATATCAATTTTAAATGTTCACACTCATCAACTCATATACACGCGGTTATGGGTACAATTTGAACTGCGCGGGTTTTCCGACTACAGCCGAAGGGAAGAGTGCTGTTGACGGCGGCTTGATCGCAAACGGTAATAGCTGCCGCATACGATTTTCACGTTTTTGCTAACAGTTTTAGCCGCATTGCTCTTTGAAATGCCTGGTAAGGCATGCAAATTCCAATACATTCGGATTCCACATTTAATTTATGATTTTTGTGATAAACTTTTTAAGTACTGTCACCGCTACATTAGAGTGGCTTCAAAGCAAGAGGTACATAGGCGTGGCTACAGTTATGCGCCAATAGACGGTATCAGTGGCGTAGCAATAGGTATTTTTAGGGAGGCACATTAAAATTCCCATTTTAAAGGAAAACTTTTCATGCTGATTTATTTTTGGTTTCAAATGCTAATTAAATTAGCATGTCATAAGAAGTACAATCTCTACCAGAAGCTAGCGAGGCCGCCCTCCGCTAAACGCGTGCCTCACCCGCTCCATTCCGCGCGAGGAATTATAACTAAATTTGCCCGTTTTGCTGTGAATTTTTGCCAAAGCTGTGCATGGAACTTCGCCATTTGGTCGTGGCAGCATTTTAGACAACAGCTGGGAATCTGGCAGAGGGCGCAGGCCAAAGGCTCTTGAATACGCGTGCGACCTGAGAAAGTTCGAATATGGCGCTACGGACAATAAATGATTAACCCCAATGCGTCATGTAGCTACCAGACTGTAAGGTGCTCGCCCAAACCCCTTTTTGTAATTATTAACGGGTTAATAGTCATGGAAACATATAAACAAAATGACACGACGAACGGCAATGAACTGAATACAACAGCGGAAATCACCTTGTTGAACGTAATGGACTCGTCCGGACGTTTCTAGCGTTCTGCGCATCTATGACGCGGTGTACTTTACAAACTGAAAGACTTCTAGTAACAGTTTTGGTATATGTCGGTCCGCAAGGCCATTCCCATATAAGTATGCACAATTTTAAAACATAATTTATAAAAATTTTGCACGGTGACGGTTAAAACTGTACTTGACATTTTGAACGGAAACAATTTCAACTTTCATTTAAAATAAGTTTAAAGGGCAAATCACTGGAATCATTGTAACGGCTACATTACCTTAAGTGGTTTTCTTGAGTCAACAAAGTGCCTTCTCTAAGGCAAATGCCGGGACAGTACTTCTCCACTTTTCCTAGATTCTCTTCCAATCTCCACCCCTCCTTTCTCTCACCCATCCTATAATTCCTATTTTTGGCTGAAGAGAGGCGCAAGGTCCCTATACCAGCCCCAGCCCCCTCCCAGTTGGAGGAATTCAAATGACTCTGAACCTTTATCATTTCTTTAGAGTTAATCATTACTGGTTAACTTTCTAAACTCAAAATAGCCTTGAAAGTTTGACTTTCTTTTCGTTTTCAGGTAATAATTATTTATGTATTAAGGGCATAGTCGTGATTAGGCACCTGGTACATACAACGTTTTATTCTATTCTGGTTTTCACAATGGGCAAAAATTCAAGGATTTTGGCTACATTATTCATCATTATTGTTCTGGCGTTGTGAATTTTTGGTGTGCTATGATTTCTATTCAGATTGTTGGTGTTGCTATACTACATTGTTGTTACTTGTTATGCTGCTTAGCAAGTTTATAGGCCCTAGGGTGATAAAAGCCATTTTACGCCCGCTATCGAGGGCCCATAAACGAGATTATAGTTCCAAAATTAAATAAAATAAATTATATCACCAACATTTTACCTTATGCAGCTTATAAGATACCCGTTAGCTTCTGAATAATAGAACGGTAGAGTGGTCGTAGCTTCAATACAAAATAAAGGAGCAGTCTACAGTATGTCCCCGGATTGAGTTTACAATAGGTATGATTGACCAAAAATTTTCGAATTGGAATTTAATATTTTGGAATTCCGCCCTGCTTGATGTGAAACTTAATTTTAGTTTACTTTCGATTTTTTAAAGTTAAGTGGGCCTTGACAGGGAAGCGAAAACAATTTTATTTTCCGGTAAACTCGGTAGAACCACTCGAGATAATTATACTGATCGATTAAAAACACAGAAAGCACCAAGAAAGCAAAATCGTGTATTTAATAATAACGGTTACGCATGTAAAGCGTTGTAGCTAAAGTAACGTAGCAATCTGACAAAGTTAAAAAGCAAAGTAAGTTAGTATTAGTAAAACCACAAATACTAAAATATGTTACAGTTCATTATTAACTCTACTGCAATTATACAAGGTTTATGGAGTATGTGAGCATTCTCCAAAAGTCATTTCGCAAATCATCATTAAACGTCTGCTATAAGACCTATTTCAAGACCCTTATTTAAAAAATTGTTACAAGTTAAATGTTCAAGTCCTTACGCTATTCTGTACAGACATAAACATAATTAAACATTATAAACCGTTAAACAGTGACTTTAGTGCAAGTAACACATAACTTTAAATATAGACGGTCAGATAGAAGAATGTCGAAAAAAGGTCGACAAACTTAGAAAAGCCATAGTAAAAGGTCAATCAAGTTATACGGAAATACTTTCTAAGTACTTTAACACTATGCCATTAAATTGATTTACCTCTTACTTGGTGTTTGAGCTTATCAGTAAAATTTGTAATATTCAAACTTGCTAAGATCATTTTCTAAACCATTTTATTTTCAACTGTTTCTCAACAACCTTCTAGCCTTTGTTTTCCACCAAGTCGCTAAAAATACGAAAGGTTCTAAAAATGTGCCAATAGCGTTAAAATTGCCTAATAATGTCTGATGGGAGAGCGTGTAGCTAGTTGGTAGAGCGTTTGCGTTTGCTGTCGACAGGTAGTAAATTCAAACCTCGCACCCGGACATTGTTCACATCTCACGCTTTCCGGGCGTCATACAAACACCCTTGGTAGACCACTATTATAAAAAAACATGGTTTTTAAATGCATTGATGCTTAACACTTTTAGGTATACTCTACTTATGATCTTTTTGCTATCAGGTAGGTAGTGTATGTATTTCAATCTGACAATTTCATCTTTGCTGAAAGTTCAGGGTGGCTGGCATAAATGTTTATAAATAAGTTATTTTAACGATAGGAAAATTTGTTGATAGTGTGGCGTTGTTATAATAAGTGATGGTTTTATTATACAACGACATCATAAATGATTAAAGACCATATGGCCAGTATCGTTTGGGAATTTAGTTGCATGTAAGCACGGATTTTACATTTCTAAACATTGACGTTCGTGGCCTAGTTTTGAATTCTCTTGTTGTGTTTATTTTTTAACTTATTACACTCCTTGGTCTGCGAAATTGTTCTATTTAGAGCTGGCTTGTCTTTGAATGTTTTCTGGTAAGTTGTTTTCTAAAATATGTTAATTTTGTAATATGTGGCACGCCACTGCCACTGTCAGATTTAGTTTTGTAAACTTGCTTATGAGCAGTGTTTAATGCGTTGTAAATATTACGTGATCACATGGGGATCAAACTTTTTCGATTGCTCTGTATACGCAACATAACAATGACATTGATAATTAATTGCAAACCTAATAAAACAGAGAAGTTTACGTGGTAGTGTATACTTTTATAACAAACCACTGAAAATGGAAATATCACGCCTGACTTCTTCCATGTTTAAAAAACTGCCCCTTAAAAGCAGACTAGGAGAAGATATACATATTTATACTAAAAATTATGTTCTTAACAGAAATAAAAACCAAAAATCTTCGTGATTTCTGTAAATTTTTAGAAATAATCTCAGACAACTATATATACCCATGGATAAGAATATAACATTTTTATAGTCTAATAAATAACAAATTGCTTTGAATAATGTTTATTAGCAGCAACCCGGTAGAAGATAAGGTTAGATTATGTATCTATCTTTTTTATATTTTTATAACGGGTGATTAAAAAGTTTTTTATTCCCGGGCGGCTATGATGCATTTCCTAATTTATAAACGCAAGTATGGTTATACTTAAATATCGAAATTGACATTTAAAATTTAAATAACTTATAGTTGTATTCACACAGTAGGAACAATACCATAGCCGCTCTAGATTGAATAACTTCTTGATCACCCTTTAGAACGTACACAAGTGTTCAGAAAAAACGGGTACAAGTACTGTCCACGAATTTGGAATTATTTAAGTAATGTAAACTGAACCTTTTGTATATGTTACTGAGCAACATTGAACTGAAAAGAGTAACAATTGCATTTTCATATAATAACTATTTGAATTGGCAATACAGTTTCCATAGGAATAATGTAAACATGATCCCATTTCCAATTGAAATAGTACGTGTATGCTTTTTTTCTGAATACGAGTGTACAAGTACACTGTGTTGACTGTATTGCATGCTAAAGTATTTACTCCTGTCAATAATATCTTCCCCGAATTGCCCACCTTTGTAATATTTTCGCCCATTTCTTTCGGTGCTCACGCTTTCGATGTAATTGATATTAAGTCTCTTTATAAAAATTTATGAAAATGTGTATGTTTTAATGTGCTGATTAAATACACAAAATGTATATTTTAGTGCATTGCCTCACAATTTATAACAAAACTATACCAGATGATCCGGAACATGAGACATAAGTATGACATTCCTCGATAATTACATTCCAAAGTTGACTCTCGTTTTTAAGTTGCCAGTGTCATACACTTCCCTTTAACTTAAAAGGTTCTAATTATCAATACCTTCTCTTCTGGGAAAAAATTTGTATTCGTGATAGAAATTAGCTTGGACCATCAAAATCAAGTCAGCTTTAAAATACCATTACCAAGTATAGTGATACTTATGTCCTATGTCCCGGGCTGGCAATAATTATTTAATCTGTATTAGATGTCCCGAATTATTGCAGGTAGCTACTGAAGTATTGCAATGCATTATCAGTTTAAAATATTTAACACTATTTCATTATCTAAAGATGTTGTTGTTCTTTCTGATACCTACTAGCCCAGTCATATTATGCAAAAATAGGGGTCAACCTCGGAATGAAAGATAATAAGCTGCAAATTGGTATAGACCTTTATTTTGGCGTTCTAAATAATGTCTCAAAAGTCTCATATAATCTCGTGTCCGCGTCTTAAGATATTCAAGGTTAAAGGTCGCAAAAATCGGTTTTTCGCGAATATTTCGGTTCCTAGGGCTTAAATGACATTTTTATTTATTATGAAAATTGTAGAGTATAAAATTCTCTACAACTTTTGTTCGAACTTTTTTTTCATATGAGTAACTGTTTTTGATGTAGAGCGTCGAGAGCGCGCAGCGCACTGCCATATATATGGCTTAATGCAAGGTCAAGCATGAGTCACGATTAATCGTACGTTGTGAGAAGTTAATTATTCACTAAAATATGAAACTTATGTAATAACGGCTACTATTTATATTCTAATTATTAATTATTTATAATTAATTAAAATAAATAACTTATAATAGGTAAAAATGTCATTTAAGCCATAGGAACCGAAATATTCGCGAAAAACCGATTTTTTCGACCTTTGACCTTGAATATCTTAAGACGCGGACACGAGATTATATGAGACTTTTGAGACATTATTTAGAACGCCAAAATAAAGGTTTATACCAATTTGCAGCTTATTATCTTTCATTCCGAGGTGAAACCCCTAATATGACTGGGCTATACATGTTATTGTACTATATCACTACTATCAGCTTGATCGAATCGTCACCCAGAACAGCCACGGCCGTTATAACCCTTGCTGGACTGCAAAACTAAGTGCATTGTTTTAATTTATTTGAGAACGAATGTGTAAACTTCCATTGCTATACCTACTGCCAATTTACATGTGGGACTAGGTTATTAGTAAATTTAATTTATATTATTTATATTAAAATCGCATATTTTAAAAGTAGTAACTTTTAAGAGATACTACGAAAACTGTTAAGCAACATAGTGCCGATATTACATGTAACTGATTCGGCCTGATCGACCTCGGCCATTAAATGTATTACCGTTAAATACTATTAGTCCAATTTTCATACAGTTGTTGTTTTTCGCAGTTAATAAACGTTTTTTATATCTTAGATAAAAACCTTTATAACCAAACAACATGGTTTGAAGGCATAATGGTTTTACATACCAAGTTTCTCAAGTTTCTTGTTGTTCCTCTTCTTCTTTTGTTTAGGATCTTTGCCAGATTCTCTTCACGCTGCCTTCTTTATAGGGTATCCATAGATGACGAACTCCGACTTTCAGCCCATCGTTTTGGGGGTCGTCCCACTGACCGTTTGAACTGTGGTTGGAAATCTCGCGCTTTTTGAATTAACCGGTTTTCTCAAGTTCTATTTACGTGATTATTCCATACCTTTCTACGGTTTTTACTAAACTTTACAATGTTTGTTATTCCATATTGTTCTTTTATGTCCTTATTTTTTGTCCTCTTCATTCTAGTTTTCTCCAGTATTGATCGTAGTATTCATCTCTGTTGTTCTGAATAACTGTTTCGTCTTTCTAGTATCTGCGCGTGATTTGTTGTTTGTTGTTATTTACCATAAATAATACTTCGTCCTAGAAAACTAATCGAACTGTCCTTAATGTTATCGTATTGTGACGTTTTACGTTTTGGGCTATTAAAAATTATACGCCGCTTCTTGTTCTAAGCATTTATTTACAGCAATTTATCTTTTTACTATTTACAAACACAAGACTATTAAGGCGGAACACCAATTTATTTATAAACTAATCAGGAACTATTTCTAACAACAAATACACTTCATTTATTTTCAGGCGACTTAAACATTAATGATTTATCCGGCTAGATTTTTTTGTTATACACGCGTTATTTATTTCGCTAGATTTATGTACACACGGGTTTATTTATATGGCAGCTTCCTCCAAGCTGGAGTCGGCACTCGGACTTCCACTTCGACTTCGACTGAATCCTTATTTCCTTTTCGCGTATTTATATCCTCCGGGTGAGTCATTCTAGAAACGTCGAGACACCCTCGATCCTTCCAGCAACGCTGACGTGTTCGCGCGCATGAGTCACCAATGTCGTTTCTCGAAGGGTGTGACTCATCCGTCCGCACGTGAACCGGCTCAAGGTCGTGACACTGCCCCCGCCTTAGGTCGTTCTCGAATGATCGAGACGCTGAGTCATATGTTTGCAATGGCCTGATCCCAAGGTCGTTACAGTATCATTCAAGACATTGGAGCAAGAAGCATCTCATTCGAAAACGGCGGTAGATAAATGACAAAAATATTTTTAGATGACGAGGAATACATAAAAGACATACCATGTCCCGAACAAAATCACGTTGTCAAAATTTCAGGCATTCTTAAGAAGAAATCTTGACGTATTATAGAATCACAATTAAAAGATTTTTGCAATAAATACTGCAATATAACCCCCCCCCTTCCCCCTCCCAAAGCTAGGACCTATCACCTTCACTTTGGTTTAACCGTGAATATTTTAAATGAAATAACGTTTAATGTAATCATGTCTTACTTTTCTAAATAGGAAGAGGGTGAAATGTCGATAATTACCAATTGGAGATAATATTCCAAATAACCACAATAATAAAAGGATGCCTGAATTTACAAATTGTTTTATTTTCTGACTTGATTATCATATGTTACGTAAGATATAGATGTCAGGAACAGTGACAAACAGCTAATTTTCTCAGTGAATGAAAAAAACTACCACTCCGTATTCTGGGTGTGGTAATCTAAACACCAATATTTTTCATATTTTTTTCTTTTACTCTATTTTCATTCCACACATACATTCATAATAATCGGCTAATTAGTTTTAATAGCATTATAATAACTCTTGCCACGACACATTAAGAGTTCTTATATCTATTATGCTTTCTTTGATGCGTAGAACAGCTGCAAGTAATCGGTTTGCTACTAAAATTTGAATCTGCGAAAGTAAATCTATTAACTGTGCTAAAGTATTTCCAATAGCTTTTTCTTAGGTTTCAACTGGCGTTTATAATATCCATAACACTAGTTTACGATGTAACTGGGGTTTGACTAATAGTATGCGCCAGGTATTTATGCATGTTTACTGATTACTAAACCGAACTCAATTTGTTTCTATCAAGTAAAGATTTGTACATATGTGACGGTTTTTATTCTGATGCAAAACTTAAAGGATGCATCTTCAATGGTCCCCAAATTAGAAAATTGGTTTTAAACGGTCAGACTGAAACTACTGTAACTGATGTTGAAAAGGAGGCCTAGATTATTTTAAAAAGTGTAATGGAAAACTTTCCAAGGAACCATCAATAATTCTGAGAAAATTGCTCAAAATATGTTCGAAAAGCTTCGCAATATAGGTTGCAATTTGAGCATCAATATTAATTTTTTGCATGCACATATTCATTCTTGGGCAAATGAGCGAAGACCAAGTGAAGATATTACATCGAGACATAAAGGAAATAGAGCAAAGGTACCAGGAATGGTAAAATACCTGGGTGATGGCTCGGGACACCAAAGAAAAACGATTTAAACAAAGCGACGAAGGTCTGCTTAATGAAAGTTTTCGAGTTGTTTTTAATATAGGTTAGTATATACGTTTTTTTTATATATAAAGATCCAATTATATCAATTGATCTTTACTAAATATAATAGAGTTATAGGAATGCTTTCGTAAAATTACTACTTTGATATTTCTTCAATTGGGAAATATCTGGATGCGGTAAAAAAAAATCTAAGTCATATTTAAACCAACACCAATATATTTAGGTAGTAGGATGTATTGACACTCAAACCCCATCCAACATCTGTAAAATTGTAAACCAGTATTATCTTTGAACAAAGGTAATTTTTGACTTTATAAGTATAGGTGAAGTATCACATCGGTTTACAGCAGTTTGGTATTATTCAAATCGAGTTATAGTCATGCCTAAGTTTCCCCATGCATTTTTTGGTTAACTGCGTAGCCATAGGGGTGCGTCTAAAAAGTCTAAAAACGGAAAGAGACCAGACGTGCTTGCGCATTGTTATGCATCTACTCGTATATATTTAGAAGTGCCATGTAGTGGAAAGTGCAGCTGGCAGCTAAGGTTAACCACATGCTGGAGCTCTAACGCTGTCAGTGTGAATTGTACTTCATAGTGCAATGAAGCAACGTGTAAACATGAAGTTCTGCTGCAAATTGTGGAGAACATCGAAGGAGACGGACAGGACTAGACAGTGAAAGTTCGTGCATGACAACGCGCCTGCACATTGTGCGATTCAAGTGCGGAAATTCTTAGCTCAGCATGCCGTAACTGTTCTCGAACATCCACCATACTTCCTGTTCTGGCGCCTGCGGATTACTTTCTAATAGTATGAAAGCATGAAATGTGTGCGTTTTGGGGACGTGTTGGACATCCAAAAACGTGTTACAGCGATCCTGCTATCGATTCTTAAAGATGAATTTACTAACAGTTTTGAGAAACTTTATAAACGTTGTCAAAAGTGTGTTGTGTTGTGTGAAGGCCAATAAAGGCAATTTCTTTAGATCTTTTGTTTTCTCCGTTCTTTGTTACTATTCACCGAACTTTTTAAACACACCTCTACATAATAACATTAAACACCAGTTTGCGGTCGTTTAGCGTCAACTACAATGCGTACTGATCCATTTGATTTTCTGAAAGATAAAAATAGGATGACCGTGTGATCACTTTCATGTAGGCGTTTTACTATATTATTGTTAATTAGAAAAAGTGGTGACCATATTCGAATTAATATAAATTTTATTACTCACATTATCAACAAGAGAAATTGCGTTGTTACTTTTCTTCTAAATCAATTTCCTGAAATGCATTGACAACTCGAACATGTATTTTGGTTAGTAATCTGTTTCATCTGTTTTCCAAACATTATTATTGTGTATGCCATTTCTTTATGTTATTGTTATGACTGGTGATGTTAGTCTCATGTTCCTTCCAATTCTACATTTGGCCATACTTAATTATCTGAATTAGTGATCTTAACAGTTGTTAGGTGAAGTAGCGTATTAAACCTGACACTACTATAGGAAATAAGGGATTAGAGCACACAGAATACAAGATTTCGGCACGTTTCTTATTGAACATTGGATCACAACAGTTTCAAGATATTCTACAACGTATTCAAGTTAAAATACACAACTCGTTAGCTATACCAAGCCGAACAATTGAGCCAGAGCAGATTAAGACACTTAGAGAAAACTATATTTCTAGACATAAATTAAACTAATAGAATTACTCAAGTAACTCTAAACAGTGTATCAAGCTAAGCAACTCACAGAAATTAAATACAGTTTGAACCATCCTAACACGTTTAAATGTGGTATCTTTATAATTGACATGATAATCATGATAATCATATAGCTACCACATTGGCCGAAAGTAATGTAATTATAAATCACTTGACCGATTTGGATTTTGCGAAGCTGATAAACTACCCTCTTTTTAAACCGCATGGTAAGCACAATTAATGTCGCAAGGACATTATTATTGTTATATTAAGCATTTTTAACCTACACTTTCACAAGGACAACTGTGAAAATACGCAAAACGTTCATAATGTTGAGGGATACAAATTTATCAGCTAAACAAACAAGAGAATTCATTCGGATGGAGCTTCATCAAAGTTCGAGACAATTTAAATAAATGGAAATGCTTCCAGTAACAAACACAGCTCCCAGCCTTGCTTTTATCGCCTTGCTCAATATCAGTCAAATTGTTCCTCTAAGCTCTACTAATTTATTTCAATATTCCCTAACGTAAAAAAATTGTCGGGGAACGTGAGTCAAGTAACGTATTTGTTCTCGTTACGTTAGCTATTTTTAGGAATGACATATTTGCTATTCTGAAACTAGAATTTGTTCATCCATTCGCTGCTGCAGTATTTATAATAGCTTTAAGCGGCATATAAAATTAATAATAACCGTTTGAAAAAATGAGGTTAAGCATTAAAATAAGCAATCAATGCTTTATGTTATTAATAGTACAAGGCAGTGGATGCTATTAAAACAATAATTATAGAAAGAGGTTTGAGGTATTGAGATAACTTCAGATTTTTTCAATATATTTAGTCTTCACTGAAATACTGGGCTCGTTACAATTATCTGTTTTTATCAGTCAAGCTATATGCGTTGTAGAATATTCAATATCTCATTATCTCCAACACTTAATTTGTGTGATCATTTTATGTATGGGAAAGTATTAAGTAACTAATAGCCTAAAACAGCTGTTGTCTAATCGATAGCTTTATTTAACAAGTTGTAATTCATCCTTGTAGCAATTTATGACCATATTTTAGAGAGTTCAAAACTATACGATGAGAGGAACTGCTAAGAACCAATTATTATTTAATAACAAACAAAATAACCACATTTTATAATAAAATTATAGTTTTTCATCAGACGCTTTGTTTTCAAGTTTTTGGCATAAGGACTTATTTTCCTAAATTGTGTAGGTCTTTCAATTATTACGTTCTCTGAAGCTTATTGTTAATTTACGTTGGGAGAAAGGAACCATGGAGTCTGGTTGCCCTATGCCTAACCTAATTTATAGAACAGACCCGCCATAAGTTCAGCAGAAGATCTGGATTATAATTCAGTTAGTTTAATTTAGTTACGATTATCCTCCCCCTGATGGACGAGCAAAATGCAACGTGCTCGATAAGCTAAAATCCATGGGCGAGCTGCAGCTCCAGCCATACTTGAATCCATTAGCCTATTAAAACTATGTTAATGGGCATTAAACAATATAATTAAGCCAGTCAACAAATATGTGTTGAATATGCACGCATGCAAACAAGTTCGGGGCTTTTAGCGACTTAGTGGCACGAACAGCCGATGTACTAATCTGGCTGGATCCCACACATTTGCTTAACAACCAAGTTTTAAAGCGCTACACATCTACTAGCTTTGGATAAAGGGATGCCTTTCAAGGAAAATTTTTATTTTGTGGGCCTGTTTTATTAATTTTAGTCGTATCTGCGCGCAGTTTGCCAACATTATATTCCTTTGTCCCTAAAATCAAACTTAATGGAGTTAGCAACACCATATTTGCTTTCTAAATTCGCTAATGATGTTAATAAGGTTCCCTAAACTTTTAATGAAATACATTTTAGGACTAGCTTGCTCGTGATAGTTTTCTAGATGAATTGGTTTAGCTACCCTTTTGCTTTTTGTTCAGTCTGAGGCCTACAGAAAAAGGTACGACTTTACCGATGTGCCTAATTGAGTATGTGGAAACCGATTGAAAGGTACAGTGAGAAAAGCAATTTTCCCAATTCTGCTTCTACAAAAAAAGTAATCAGTTTTTAGATTCAAAAGTATTTTAAGTGCTTTGTTACCATAATAGGAAATAATAATAATAATATAATATAATAATATAATTATAACCATAATAAGCTGCCCAGTAGCCTGCCTGGGTGCTGTTCTTCCACTGAACCTCAAACGTCAATAAAGTTTCAAATAAATGTCATGAGTAAGATTTGCACCAGCAAAACTTTTTAAATAATACTAAATGTATTTATTGATTGAAATTAAAATGACATTTAAAAACAGAGGAAAGATGCAGTTTAAGTTAAATAACTATAATTTCACAGTGAGTTAAGAAGCATTTGTTTTAGATGGGACTTGAATCTGCTGATTGACATAGCTTTTAAATCCGACTTGAGATTATTATACAATTTTACAATAGAATATGAGGTGAGCGGGTGGCCCTGTGAGCAAATGCTCGCCTCTCAGGCGGCCGGCCCGGGTTCGAATCCCGGCAGACTCTAGTAGGATTTTAAAAATCGTAGTCGTCAAACCCTAAATAAGGGAACTTTTCCTCAGTTTCAACGGGCAACGCTAGCCACCTACCCGGCCTAAGGGCAAATAGGGCTCATAGAGCCACTATGTGGTTAAAACAGGCCACTGGCCTGTAATAAGAGAAAGAAAAAAGAAGAATACGAAAATTACCGTTTGTATATTTCAGTGACATGTTGCGGAGGCTGCTTACCCCCTTAAATATTAAATTAAAGTTATGAACCGTCTGTATAGATAACTAGGAGTTCTTGTTTGAATAATTTTGTGATATATACAAGCCGAATGGATATATCTAAGTGATGACATATTAACCACTTTGTTGCTCACTTATGCGAAATATCCTGATCTTTACGTACCAGCCTTAGGCAAGAATTTTGTACTTTTTTAGTTTTAATTGATTTTCTATTGGTGCCGGTTTTTTCCAAAAATTATAACAAATGTCTTAACTGGATTTAGCTGTAGTGAATGGTCATTTAACATACGATATAAACTTTATAAAACAGAATTTAGTTGGACACATGCAAGATTAACATTACTAGGATAAAACGAGATATAAATCTGCTTATCATCAGCATAGAAATGACAATTAGCATGTATCATACTAGAAATAAAATTAGGTACATATAATGTGAATAAAAGAGGTCCTAAAATGGAACCTTGAGGTTGTTTAAAATAACTGTTTGCTTTCTATCTGAAGGTAGTTAGATAATAGGTCAATAGCATGAGCGCCTAAGCCAGTGTAATGTAGAATTCAAACAAGAATACCGTAATTGAGCGCATCAAACTTACTTCGAATAATCAAGCAGTACCAACACGGTGACACAGCCATTATCAATGGATTTAAATATTTCATCAGTAATTTTCAGAAGAGCTGCTATGATCTGCTCTAAATTCCGACTGTTCTGTAGGTAAAATACTATATTTATTAACATGCTGAATCAGTTGGGATTCTATTATCTTTGCTAAAACCTTAGATAGTGTTACGATTCATTTGCGCCGTCTTACAATTTTGCGTTCTGTATTATTCATTTCGCTTTATGTCGCATCTCCTCGGGCAGATGTCTGTGAGTACGCCGTTTGTATTTCCCTCGCTGCGCCACGCTTTCTTTCTAAGTTCTACGAGCTGACATTTGTTTCGAGACGCGTTCTTTTCTAACCTCGCTGGCGAAACGAAAAGATGCCCTGGTAGCAGTTAGAATTTTGAAGGATTAATTTTGGGCTGCCGTTAGATTCGATGGTGTTTGTGTGAGCCTACATCATGAAATGGATTTTCTAGTCCCCGAATTTCGATATGAGGGAGGCTTGACTCCCACGTCGTTGGCGGAATTGTCATGCTGCTACGTGTTTCGCAAATTGTCTGGAATTTTGACCAGGCAACTCTTGTCGGAGGGTCGATTTGAGGCACTTTCACAAGCGGACGTTTCATGCTCTGCCATTTTTCTGGATCTCCGGACCAGCTTTGACAACTGCTGCAGATGCTGTTTGAGTACAGGAGAGTATCCGACAAGGATGCTTACCTTCAGGTCTGATTTGTCCCAGTATCGCACGGTGAAGTCCCCTCTGAGCTACCAGCTTCTGGCCGCCCGAATTTGGGGCCAAACGATTCCGAAAATTGTGACATTATTCGACGTGAGTTCGCACCTGGAACCGCGTTTTGCATTTCCTCCGAAACCAAGCACTCACCGGATTTGCCGCTGTAGTCTTTGGTTGCCCATAAATCTATTTTAATGTGTGCATTGTTTTATTGGTGTATTAAAAACTGTAAGGATTAATTGTAATATTTGCTAAATATAATTAGTCGTAGCAAGTAACATTGTGACCACCTACGATTCTGATGGTGGAACTAGCTTGTGACATTTATATGTACTGCGATCGTGAATTTTTGAAATTATACTGTGATTTTTGCATTCTGGTTTTATTTGTTACTGCGACCTATACTTGAGTTGAGCTTCTCTTTCAGAGTTATTATGCTACCTGAGTTTACGTATGCTCGTTTAAATGCCTGGATACACTTGCCGTTATTTAATAAAAAATTCGTTGGCGCCCTTTTTGAGTATTTAAAGAACTGAACACGCCGTATCCGAAACTAGCTGGTCGGCCGGCAATTGTATCCAGGTTGTCACTTTCTGTATTGGTTTTGAAAGTTTAGCCACCGGAGACTTTTTTATGATAACAATAGAACTGGTAGTATACTAATAGGTCGTAGTTGAGTCAAGCTTGAGGGTTGAGTCACCTTTCGCGTAGGAAGAACATGTGCGTGATTCCATATCTGGGGAAAGACTGAATTTTCAATGCAATCATTTATTAAGTGTAGTAAGATAGCAAGAAAGTGCAACACAGCTTAATTAATTTTAGGTTTAATTGGTCAGATCCAGTAGCATTTGATTTTTAATTACTTATTATTTTGCTAATTGTTTCCTCTGTAACACTATAAAATTTAAAAACCCATAACCTACTGGCAAGGAAGATGAACGATTGTTGAACGAATTATTATCTAAATCTTGATTACTATTTACAACAGAAATGCTATTAAAAAAATAATGATTAATTTTGTTGCATTAGATAGTTGAGGCTGTATTTCATCATGTTTCAAGGGCTTTTTATTATGATCTGGCAATAATTCCCATGTTTGTTTGGCACTACGGGTTTGAAAACCAAGACTATAGTAAGATTTGTTTTCGTTGTTGCACGCGACAGTATAGTAAAGTTCCGAAGTTGTTTATAATAATTTCACTTTTCAATACTTCTAGTATGCTTAAATCGGTATAGAGCTTTATTTCGTAAATTTATGAGTAACTTAATATTATCTGATAGCCACGCCCAGGTAATTTTGTAAATTTAGAAGCTTTATATGGATCATGCAAATTCAATAGAGCAGGTAAGTTATCGTTCTATTTTTTATCGTCAATATTCTCACACTCATATATATGTTTCCAAGGAATTGATCTAAGGTCATTAGTAAATTAATTAAAGTAAAAATATTTGTAACTTCTATAAGTAATGGCTCTAGCAAGAGGTTTGTTAAGTTCAGTTGTAAAAGTGCAATAGTTATGATCTGATAAACTAACGTTGCAGATGTAAAAATTATTCGAGTAGTTTCCTTAATAATTTGTGTTAACGCTGAATCATTCAGGTAAGCCATCATGTATTTGGAGGATGCAGATTCCGTGTGTATTAATCGCCGAGACAAAAAAAAATAGTCAACATTAGGTAGTATAGCAACAATTGAAATAGCTAAGAAATTAAATAATCTTACGTCATAATTATTCGCTCCATTGTCTGCCCTATACACTACAGCCCTTTTTGATTGAAATACTACGTACCCGTAGCTATTTGATTTAAGATATACACATACCGCTCCGTCCCGATGCAACCGATCCCTGCCGAGGTATGTGTAATTTTCAATCAAAATATTACCAGAAGAGATTTGAGACGTTAACCACGTTTCAGAAACTGCTAAGGCATCATATTTCACCGTTAGTAAATGCTCCTTTAATTCTGCGAGCTATTGATCGTATATTTATGTGGGTACATCTGAAATTATACATAATAAGAAAGAATATCGGCATACAAACGAAAACAAGAATAAAAATATAGAACATGACTCAGACACACACAGTTAAACTGCAAAAACAAAGAAAATATATAAAGTGTAATAAAAGAACTAAAAGTTTCCAAGTAAACTATTTCTAATCATTAAATATAAGTTGCTGCATTTATAAAAAAGTAAAGAAGTTCCTACAAATCAGTTTTAATCATATATTTCTTGTTACCAAGTTTTATCCAAATCGCACCAGCCTATGTCCACATGTTTTCCTTTTAAAATTTCTCGTGGGCCGCGTTATGCAGTGTAAGCCTGGGTGTTATAATATCTTCTATAATTAAGATGACAGTGCCTTTAAGGGATTTTTTATTAGCAAATATCATTCGGCGATCTCGGTAGCTCACAAATTTTACTATAATGTGGCGAAGTTTTCTATTATTTTCTTTGCCTATTCAGTACAGCTTACATTTAAATCTAAATTTAGTTTGTGTTTAAATAAGTCAATGAAAGTTGTATCGGTGCTTTTCTGGAGCTGATATGGTAGGCCAAAAATGCGCAGATTATCTCTTCGGCTATATTGATGCAAGTCTTCAAGATTAGTTTTTAAATTTTCGTTTTATTTTATCAGCTACTCATTTTCTGAGTTCATTTTCTGTTGCAGCTCGTTGATCACCAAACTTTGTTCTTCAAATTTATCTGACATTATATTAGCAACACTATTGGCCATTCTAGTTTGAATTTCATTTAAAGGTCCTTGAATGTCCTGTATTTGTGATTGTGTTAAAATCATTTTGGAATAGGCGCAGAAAATCAAATTACATTAAACTGGAAAATACACTGCTGTACCTCATCGTATAATTATAACGCCACAGTATTATATCAGCAGTTCAAATTACGTGTATTCCAAATTTGTGGTTGAAATTGCTACATTTAACACAATAATCTAGTTCGCAGCACTGAGCACAACCTACTCGCTTGCAGCCATCTTGAACAATCAAATCAATGCAATGGTACAATAAGAACCCGTAATGTTATGCAATACAAAACAATACGAAATATTGATATTTTATGCGCTACAAATTTTTATTTAATTAACTAGCATCTGAAAATTGGGTTGGTTCGCCTGTTAGAACCTGCCTTGATAAAACTCTTGCTTTATTTACGTGGGAACGTTGATCTGCATTTATAGATTTCCCACATGGCTGGAAAAACAATACTTTCTCGTCGGCAGTAAAAATGTTTTCAACCTCCACAATGCACTGCTGGAACGCTCGTATATATAGTCGGTTCGGTCGACCTTGCAAAATTCAAACTAAGCAATTACGGCCTTACGAGAGATTAAGCTCATTTTACATCGACTTATTCACATCTAGAAGGACTTTTGTTTACGGCCAGGTAGGGACCTGAATACGTCCCACAAAGGACGTTCAGTATTTCAACTCTTAATCCATACTTACTTAAAAGTTGCCCCAGGTAATCTTGCAGTGTAGACTGAACTGACTATACTTGAGTTTCATGTGGGCGAGATTATCTGAATACTTAGTGTCACTAATAATGTGGTTTAAATAATTTTCTTTTGGGCAAAATGAGGTAGGGTATCATCGTGCATAAAAGGCTTGATTCGTTCCAATCGCTTTCTACCTTAAGAGAATCAAATAATGTTACTCATATGAAACGTATTAGAAGCAGGTAAAATGATTTGTTATTCAACTTTCTATTTGTCCTTAGTACGCATTTAAAAAGTTTTTTTTCAAAAATTACTGTTCGTATTCGATCAAATTTATATTTTCTGTGTCTATTATTTTAATTAAGGAAAATCCATTTCTCTTTATTATTCTGTAGCTCCCTAAGGAGGCAATTTCAGATTCATGTACTTGAAACTTTTGGATATGTTATTGAGTTTTATGAGGTCTTTTACAAACTGTATATACTTCTATGTTGATTAAAAACTTTTCTTTTCCTTGTGAAATAAATTTTAAACTTTGCTCCAGAAATGTGTTCATTTGCAAAAATATATTTATTCTCGCTAATACTGATCGTAACTACCATGACTATTATAAATTGCAGTTATTGTTTTTCTTTAGAATTCCACTTCAATAATTTCCGCTCGATACAGAATGGACCAAAGCTGCAAATTTATTCCGCTTACATTTCATCTACATTTGTTTGCTTTGGAATCCTTTGCTTGAATTGGAAACGATATATTTCTGTCAAATTTCGTGGCTAGATCTAAAATCAAAAGAGTATTCTCCGCGAGATGCACGTTGTACAATTTTTTTTCAACTGATATTATTTGCATTTTAATTAATGTATTACTTCAGTATCTATACTACAGCCCCTTTAGTGTATTTCTGTTATTAATTAGACATTTATTTTTGTTGTTTCTACAAACAGTAACATACATATTTATGTTTAACGTAAGCAGAGTAAAATTTTATCGAAATAGTGAGCATAAACGGTCCGGTCTAACGCAGTAGTTGAGGCAATGGGTTGAACCCATTGTTGTTACTACTGTGAGGGCTCGAATTGTTTCGTAACTATGTAACTATTGCATTGATTTTGGATTTAGGGCTAATTCATTTGTTTCTGGATTCAAACTGGTCCCTTTACGTAAATTAAAGTTTGAGCACATACCTAAAATTCAGAACCGCCCCTTTGATCTAGGGATGTGTTCGCACATACTCGCTCGCAAGTACAATCCAGCAAAATTACAAATTCAGATATGAAAAGCAGGGTAAACAAGCATTATTACATTTAGCAGTCCGTGTTCGAGATTATAGTACTTACAGGGGGTTGTGCGCCCTCTTCGACGCTCTAATGTCGCATTTAGTACAATATCTCGATCAAGGATGATCTTCAGGAGCACCGCCGATGTTCTTCCTGTAAAATTCTGTTAATATCAATTCTTACAGCTAAGCGCTAACTAGTTAAATATTAGCTAAATGCTAACTAAACCAGTAATCTCCAACTCATGTCAGTGTGAATTATAACTGCGGTTGCCGCACCCGCAGAAGACAGAATTTAAAAGGTACAAAATTAGCATCTTAGATTATCTAGCTGCGCTCATCTCGCCAGTTGCACACTAACCCCAGATAAATAGTGCACTATATGCGGGACCAATTAGGCACCAATCCAAGAGTAACCATAAGCAACGACCCAAGAACAAAGCTTTCTTCAAATCAATAAAGCAATACCAACTCAGCTGTGTGGTCAAACCGCATACAATATGTATTGCAAAGCTACTCAAGCAATAATATCGATTACAGATCTTACTCTTTGATTTCTTCTGTTAATCCAAGTAAATACCACAACTGATGCTAAAATAACTAACACAACATTGCTGGTGTGATTACAGATCGAGCTTGAAATTAAGAAGCCAGTCTTTACCCTTTGTTGTTAGTGAGTATATGTGCTCGGGATTTTCGTCGTAACGATATATTGGACATTCGGTTACAATGTAGGTTATGAATTGTTCTTCTGCTCCACATTCGCATTCTGCAGATTCTGTGTAGCCTCATTTGTGCATCAAACTTTTATATCGTCCATGTCCTGTACGTATTCTGTTTAACTTGGTTCATAAACATCGGGGTAGTTCGAAACCAGGGAATTTTCCGAAGGTGTAGTTTGTGTTGCGCTTAATTTTCAGTTAACTTAAAGAATGTTGCCAGTAAATTTGTTTAATGTAATATGTTTCATACGAAATATATGTATACTTCAACTAAAACATCAAAAATCGTAATAGGGTTCCCACATTCGAATGGAACCCTTTGTCATATCAAATTTAACATTCACACGCGCACGCCAACTGATCGCCAAGCCCGACAGTTTTAAAAGCAGCAAACCCCCGGCATCGGCATCTGAAATAACTTCAGGTTCGTTTCGATCTTAAAAATATTTAAAAGGTAATTTATTTAGTCTCCGTTGGCTAATCTTGTAAAATCAATACATAAGGTGACTACTTGGATACAATTGCCGGCCGACCAGCTAGTTTCGGAGACGACGTGTTCAGTTCTTTAAATACTCAAAAAGGGCGCCAACGGATATTTATCAAATAACTGCAAGTGTATCGAGGCATTCAAACGAGAATACGTATACTTAGGTAGCACCATAAATCTGAAAGAGAGGCTCAACTGAAGTATAGGTCGTAGTAACAAATAAAGCCAGAATGCAAATATCACAGTCAAGGGCTTAACAGGATTCCAGTTAGAGGAGGGCAAAAATTTATATGCACAATTAACTACTATAATTATTATATTTTTATTTAATTTTTTACAAATAAAAAAAAATAAAAGTTAAATTATCATCAGTTTTCGCAAATGTGCTGAGATCGTTTTATGACCTCATCTTTTAGCTCTCTTTTTTTCCAGTATCATTTTCTTGTGTACACTTGGAAGCCATAGTCCATTAAACCGGTCTTCTGACATTATATCTTTCCAGGGATTGTACCACAGTTCCGCCTGATTTATAAGATTACATAAAATAACTGTGTATTTTGTACAGTTTTCAAGTCTCATGGCAGGTTTCGAACATTTTTAACGAAACATAATGCACACATACACAGTCAGGTATTGAAGTGGAACAAAAACGTGCTCGTTCGATATTTCTTATTCTTCTTATAGTGCCTTATCTGTTGCAGATGTTGGCGATTAGCATAGCTATTTTGATTTTATTGGCTGCACTTCTAAAAAGTTGTACTGATGTGAGTCCGTACCACTGGCGCAGGCTATGCAGCCATGAGGCCATGAGTGTCTTCGTCTACCCGGTCCTCTTGTACTGCCTGTCTTCCCCTGTAAAATGAGCTGAAGCAAGCGGTATTTGTCATGTCGCATTATATGCCCGAAGTATTCCATTCCACCTTGCGATACTGGGACAAAACAGACCTGAAGGTAAGCCTCCTTGTCAAATCCCCTCCTGCCCTCAAACAGGAATTTCAGCAGGGGTCAAAGCAGGTCCGAAGATCAAGAAATTACCAGCGCATGAAACGTCCGCACGTGCAAGTAAAATCTGCTGTAGCCAAACCCTCAAATCGGCCATCCCACACGAGGTGTCCGGGCAAAATTCCAGGCAAAACGCGAAACACGTGGCAGCATGAAATTCCACCAACGGCGTGGCAGTCAAGCTTCCCTCATATCGAAATGCCGTGACTAGAAAAATCCACTTTAAAAGTGTAGGCTCATATAAACACCATCGAAGCTAACGGCAGTCCAAAATTAATCTTCCGAAATTCTAACTGCTACCACGGCATATTATTGCTTCGCCAGCGAGGTTGGAAAAGAAAGCGTCTGGAAACACATGCCAGTTCTTAAAACTTATCTACGCGAGGCCAAGGAAGGAGGCTTGGCGCAGCGCGGGAAATACAAACAGGCGTGCTCACAGACAACTGAACGAGGAGATGCGTAACAATGTGATATGAATACTACATAACGCAAAATTGCAAGGCGGCGCAAATGAATCGTAACAAGAATCTTGGCGTAGTTATAGACTTAAGAACGTCTGCAGGTAATTGCGTTATGCAGTACTATTGCTATCCAAAATGACATTTCGAAAGGTCTACCAGAAAAACTGCTATTCAGCTAGACGATGCTAAGGAGTGTCCAAAGATGCACATTTGATAGTTTGCATTCGTTTTTAAAATAATAAAACACTCTTAGAGATTTAACTTTCCTGCAAAAAAGATAAAAACATCTGTAAAAGGCTTTACTCAAAACTTCCTTCGTCAACATTGTGACACTAAATAATTCTAAAAATCAAATAAAGGCAGCAGTAAAAGTATTTTCACGTTTCTAATACATTAAATAGTTTTTCAAATAAAAAAATGTATCCCGCTGGGTATGAACCCGTCGCATCTGCATAGCGATCGTAACCGAACTTGCGTAGAAATCGTAACTGCGCCATCGAGGCTATTTGAAATGAGTGCGGCGCGCGCCTTTGTTTAAGGGAACGGTCTTATTGGTGAAACGTTTCGACTCTTTTGTGACATTATCCTGTATCTGTTGAGTACTATTTTCGGCAAGTGTAAAGCTGACCTATGTGAAAATTACTACTTCCTTCTATTTAAAAATTAACGCAAAAATAAACAAAATTATATTTTTTTAAGGTGCTCACCCTACATATATTTGTGTGAAATTTTACAGGTTTCATTCCAGCTAGATATATAATGTGTATGCAAAATATCATCTTCCTGTGACAAATAGTTTTTGAGTTATACCGCCAACAGACAGACAGACAAAAAGACAGACAGCTAGACAGGCAGACAGACAGATGGACTTGAGAAAACCTGTTTTTTGTTATCTAAGGACCCTGACACGTGAAGATCTGAAGAAATCCCGGAGGGTGATTTTTTCTTGATTACAATACTTCCTTCCGCTTTCAGACCAGGGAAGTAACAAGAACGATTAAGAATTTATTCTTAATAACCCACGACTTTATCATAAATTTTGATGGATTAGTAGAACTAAATTTGTGTCTTCACTGATAGGACACGGGCAATTTTAATGGTTGCAAAATATGTAAATCTGCAAGCATTTATAGGAAGAAATCATCCAAATGCTGCTAGAAGCCTTTGCATGATTTATAGGAAATCCATAGCTTCGAATAAAATTCTCTCAAGACTAAACATAGTTTCAAAGATTATTATTTTTATTGTTTAAATGCAATGATATTATCTCGACGTACGGCAACATGGCAGGTGAACATTCTAAATAATTACTTTATTGCGAATCATGTGGTTATCCCGTGAAAAAGCTTTGCAACGTGCATTTGAGCTTAGAAGGAAAATATTTCTCTCTTTGAAATGAGAAGTCACACACAAATAATTATTGGTAAGCTTTTGATAATGGAATTGGCTTACGACTAACACTTTATTACGGGCCAAATGTGGCACTTTGAAGTTTTCGTCGATTTTGCCGTAGGTCCAACAACTTCAAACGTCGTCGTGCATTTCAAGTCATGAAAATACGTTTAGGTCTGCTAAATAACGCCGTCGTAAAAATGACACGACGCGAATATAATTACACAGAAACATTAGTCATTTCCCGATTTAATATTTTTATATATCAAAATTACTGTCAGTGGATGAATACTTGTTACCCACTCAATTTCGTATTATTTTTTTTATTCGTTATTCTGCGACCAATAGCATTATTCTTTCATATTGCGTTCTAGCAGGGCTGTTGGATGACCGCATTCGAGAGTCAACTTAATATACACCTATTGCTTGAGTTCATTACTCGGAGCTTTTATTACTTCGCTCGATCGGTTCCATAGGCTTTTATCAAGTCAGACCTTTTAGCTTATATAATTCCGTGTACTATTCTCCGGCATTCCATTTGAGCTAGCTTCATAGAATACTAGGACGACGTCAATTTTCATTATTACTAAGCAAAACTTTTGTAACAAAAATTAGCACCCTACGGGTTAGGCGTGTACCAACTTTTGGAATCATTAAATATTCTCAATACCCAGTTGCCAGCAAATAATATAGTATGTCGTCTATGTGAGTTACATACTTCTGTTATAGAAATTTACTTGACAGCTTTCAAAAGCAGATTCTAATTAAATGTGTTTCAAAAAGGTTTGTATGATCAAATCATATTACCGAAATGAAGATGGTGATTATTATTTTTTGTATATTTTACTTTTACTACAATTTTGTCAGATGATGTTCATTACCTAAAATGATAGAAGTAAATAATTTGACAGATGACTTTTAGATTCAACAGCAACCGCGATCCAAATAATTTTTGATCATGCTGTACTAATATAGTAGAACTATGTGATAGAGTTAAGGCTTTATCGAGAAACTCTCAAAACAAGCACATCTAAGGCATCAGTTTAAGAAAAAAACTATTGTACTCTATTTAACTACTACCATATTGTATAAAATTTGTCAAATTGCCAACAGTTTAGAAAAACCTGAAATACGATTAATTTTCCAGTATTCACTTTTCTCTTAGTTCGTCTACTGTGTTACAGAACTGTAAAAGCTTCTTTGTGGATTTAACTTATCCTATCCAAGTACGAACATGAAGAGAGCAATCTTAAATAATTGAGCTCAATTACTCTCACCTTGGCTGCCAGTATTAATAGCCCTTAATCAATATATAAGCATACCATAAACATTACAATAACAGGCTAAAGGCAGTACCACACATGCGATATTCTACTATTAGTCAGGACTAGATTTGGGAAAAAGGCATCCGTTACGAGCTAGAAGCAAATCATATTACTTTAGAGTTAAATATGTTTTCTATCTAATCTGACCCCTCTGATTCTTAAAATGCCTGTTACCAACTCGAGATGTCGACCGTAAGTGTGGTATTCAAGATGGCGCCTTCTAAGACGTATATACGCAATTTAAACATCAAATTATAAGTTTTTGAGGGCAAGGAACACACTCGTATTCATGAAAATAGCATTTGCTGTCCGTAAAATAATTTATTAATTTTTAAAAAATTTTAAGCCAAGAAAAGACAAGTCTTAAAAAACATTTTGTCCAATACTCTTAGCTTTTTTGACTGGTCGACTCTCTTCGATTCAATCACCCACACACAGCCCAAACAACATTAGAAATGACAACTGCGACTCATCTTCGTAAGTTGCATTCCTTGATGTCATCGATTAAGGTCTCTACAGATGAAAGTTGTTCTAAGGTTATAAATCTGTTTTCTCATGGCCTTTCTCCTAGCGAAAATTCTATACTTTCCAAAGGTTTGAATTGTTCGTTAGTCCCCAAAAGCATTCCTATGGAAGAGATTATTAGTTCGGTAGAATCTTCTGTGAGAACGCTTCCTAAAGACGTTGCCGATTTTATCAGCTTCGAAACTGTCAGGTGTTTACGATCATCTAAACCTCCTAAAAGTAACATTACAAACGACGAAAGGAATGCTCTCAACACCTTACGTTCCAATTCCGACATCTCAATTTTTCCGCTGATAAAGGTAATGCTACGGTAGTTATGGATTGAACAGAGTACACCACTAAGGTTAAGGCTTTACTTCAAAAATTTTCTTATGTCCCACTTTCTCGCGACCCAACTTCCAAAATCGAACGGGAAGTCACTTCTCTCATAAAATCTTCAGATTTTTCCACTGATATTCAACGGAGGTTGACTCCCCGCGCTTCAAAGTCTCCTCGGCTCTATGGTCTTTCCAAAATTCATAAACCGGACATCCCAGTCAGGCCCATTGTCAGTACTATAGATTCCGCTATTTACTTATTAGCTAAATACCTAACCACTGTACTCAGAAAGTTCACTGGTAAATCTTTCTCGTATGTTCGCAATTCAGCCCATTTCGTTGAACTTATATCCAATATAAGCGTTGAAATTGAAGATTTGCTTGTGAGTTTTGATGTCACTTCCCTTTTTACTAAATTTCCTATACCCGATTCCATAGTCATAATGTAACAGTTGTTTGCAGAGCATGGGGAGATGTCTTCAAGTCTACCATTAGTACAGGCGCCAGGGAATTTTTACATGCAATTCTTGGTACCTGCATTTTGTGTTAATGGGTGGGTAGGGGGCTATGCTCTGAGTCTAATTTTAAGTTTTCGGATCGATCGGAGAAATTGTTTTTCCGCAATATCGGAAGAAGTGTTGAAAACGGTTTTTCAGCAATTTCTCGTTTCCTGTTGCTCTGGCACTGGAATTGCATCAGTTCAAGTTTGTAGTTTATGGAATTCCCACAACTTTTGGAAATGCCTTTTTTTTGTGCGCTGAACAATTTAAAAGTTGTTACCATATAAATCCAAGAAATTAAGGGTTGAAATGGGTTTTACGTAAATATATCGCTTTCAGTTAATCCTACGATAAAAAATACTCTTATATTTTTTGTAGAACAACTAATTTGCATAAAATTTGTGTATGAGTATTTTTCCATTTGGACAATTATTTACCGTTCTACAGCGCCGCAAATGTCGCAAGTCACGTAAACCGTACATTTAGTGTGCACTTTCGAACGGCCCTGTTCCTTCGAGTGTGTCGCACCAACTGTTTTCCACACCACCTTTGAGGTACAGCTTGTGGCGCGTTTTCTTTTACGTGGTCTCCCCTATAGGCCTAATCCACGAAGTGTATTTCTACACTTCCCTTGGTCTTTTTAATGGGCCGTTTCTGCATCGTCAATTCCAATCATTGCAGAATTGTTGATTTTGTCGCCCTTGTTAAGTTGTGTTTCCGTTGAAACAAACTTGGAAAGAGAAAATATGTCATCGTCGTAGCTGGTGTGGTATTCGTCTTCAACTGTAGCAAGCATTCTGGAGATTTCTTGCACGTTCTCACAGAATTCCCCGGCGCATATGGAGCAAATGGCGGTGCACTTTAATCCCGCTTTGCGGCAGCCACAAGCCTTTCCACATTTGGTCTTACACCGGCATGAAATTAATTTAATTATTGCAGTAGACGCGGGAGGCTCAGTGCTGGCACCGGTGTAAACGTACGGCCACGTTTCTTCCAGCCCCATCTTTCCGCGGGTAGAGTGTCATTTCCAAGCCAGGATTGAACTTGATGGTATGTCCGGAATGCGTGCATCCTGGCCGTGTCTTTTGTAGGTGGCAGGGATGCCAGAGTAAACGTTGACTTTGCAAGGGATTTCGCGAAGTGTTTGTATCGCAGCAAGTTGATTGACTTGTCTTTATGGATGTCTCCACCGTACAACGCAATAAAGAATTGCTCTCCCGCTAATGCGATGATATCCGCGTCTACATCTTTCTGTACAAAGTGATTCACTGCAGATTCCAGGCTAGGTGCCTTTTTTAGGGTTTTAAGAAATTTCACTTTTCCCTTACCGTAAGCAGCCGATGTTGCGTCACAACCAGAAAATGCATGCAAAAACAAGATATGCTTTGATACAGCATCGCCGTGTTTCACGCATGATTTATCCTTCGTATTCAGTTTTCCGGGCTTGCAAAGAAAAACACACTACAGTCTAGATTCAAAAAATTAATCAAATAACAGAATAACCGAGTTGACTGTTCTTCACATGGTGAGCCGTGAATCGTTCATTTTGAATATAAATTTTTATTTTGTTTAAGTTTAGTGACACTCTACCCACGGGAATATGGGGCTGAGAGAAAAGTGACCGTACGTTTACACAGGTGTCTAGCACTGAGCCTCCCGCGCCTCTTGCAATAATAAAATTAATTTTATGCGGGTGCAAGACCAAATGTGGAAAGGCCTATGGCTGTCGCAAAGCGGGTTTAAAGTGCACCGTCATTTGCTTCCCGCCGGACAATCCTGTGAGAACGTGCAGGAATTCTCCAGAATGCTTACTACAGATGTTGACGAATATCACATCAATTACGACGACGACATATTTTCTCTTTCCGAGTTCTTTTCAAAGGAAACACAACTTGACAAGGGCGATAAAATCAACGATTCTGCAATGAGTGGGATCAACGATGCAGAACCCGGTTCATCAAAAAGACCATGGGAAGTGTGAGACTGTTAGAAATACACTTCGTGGAGTAGGCATATCGGGGAAACCACATAAAAAAACGCGCTACAAACTGTACCTCAAAGGAACAGGGCCGTTCGAAAGTGCACATTAAATGTACGGTTTAAGTGACTTGCGACATTTGCGGCGCTGTAGAACGGTAAATAATTGTCCAAATGGAAAAATACTCATACACAAATTTTATGCAAATTAGTTGTTCTACAAAAAATATAAGATTATTTTTTATCGTAGGATTAACTGAAAGCGATATATTTACGTAAAACCCATTTCAACCCTTAATTTCTTGGCTTTATGGGGTAACAACTTTTGAATTGTTGAGCGCACGAGAAAAAGGTATTGCCAAAAGTTGTGAGGAATTTCATAAACTACAAACTTGTATTGATGCAATTTCAGCATCAGAGCAACAGGAAACGAGAAATTGCTAAAAAGCCGTTTTCAACACTTCTTCCGATATTGCGGAAAAACAATTTCTCCGATCGATCCGAAAACTTAAAGTTAGACTCAGAGCACAGCCCCCCACCCACCCATTAACCCAAAATGCAGGTACCAAGAATTGCACGTAAAGCCCTATTAACGATTTCCTTGGCGCCTGTACCATCCCTTATATAAAAATGCCTCTCTTCCACTTATTTCCTATTTCAAGGCCAGTTGTTTAAACAAATCTTTGGTGCGACCATAGGTTCTCCTCTTTAACCTGTTGTTGCCAATATCTTCATGGAAGCTTTCGAAACCGTAGCTCTGTAATTTTTAGAATGAAAGCCAAGGTTTGGTTCGGATACGTCGACGATACCTTTATTATTTGGCCACATGGTAAAGACGCGTTTTCTTAAATCATCTCAATAGTCAACATCCTGACATTAGCTTTACCATGGAGATAGAAAATAACGGCTCCCTTCCTTTCTTAGATGTACAGGTCCCTTGCCAACTGAGTGGCAAACTTGGTCATTCTGTATATCGCAAAACCACTCACACTGATAGTTTTAGACATTATTGACATTAACGTTCTGAAATAAGAACCCAACAAATAAAAGATAAGATCACAAAAAATTCAAAAAGTTTCCACACTAACACCCTTCTCTTAAATACAACCGCGCGTCGTACACATCAGCGTGTTTATTTTTCATTCAATTTAGTAATAGATACAAGTAATGATTTGTACATAGTTCAGGCTTTATTCTTACCAAAAATGGGAGCCAATAGATACAGAATATTTTTTTTACAATACAAAAACGAAGCACAAATTAGCGGTTACTGAATATAGCTGCGACGGAGAAATTACAGAAGCCGATCCTCCGTGGCTCAGGTAGAAATTGCGCTTTTGTTTAGGATATCGCACTAAACGTTCGGGCTGCACAGGCTGTCCGCCTGCCGTTCGAATTCGACCACCGGTAACGTTTTTTTTTAATTGAAAATGTATTTAATTTATTAGAAACGTGAAGATATTTTTACTCCTAACTTAATTTGATTTTTAAAATTATTTATTGTCACAATGACGAGGGAAGCTCTGGGTAAAGCCTTTTACAGATTTCTTTTTATTGCAATCAGATCATCAGAACTAGTACTAGTTGTATACCAAAAATGTTTTCCATCACTGTTTAATACCCGCTCCAGTTATTCCTGAAGGCGTTTGCAAGCCTCATAGACATCTACACTACTACAAATTTGTTGAACCATAAATAACTCTCTTGCCGATTCGGACTGCTTCATGTGTGGTGCCGCCTTAAGGAATATCTTCAGTTTAATTCATCTATTCTTGGAGAACAACGAAACCGCCCAATTAATATCCAGACATTTAAGTTATTGCGTAGTATTTAGATAATTGGTAGGAATATCTCAGATGTCGCCGAAGGGGAAAATTCCAAAGTTCTCGCATTTCCATCTGTAACCCCAAATTCACAAAATAAGTTTTTGTTATATACCTTAAAAGACCAATTAAATTTACCCCAAGAAAATGTAATCGGCTTTCGTGTCTTATGAGACAAAATATTCCGTTGAATTAGTTTTTAAACCCCAACAATTCAAAAACTGACATAAAAGCAGTGAAAACTATAACATTGATGCTACGAGCAAATGTTTCGTTGTTGGCTCTACTTTTATTCGGTCTATAAAAAGGTCGAAAAGGTAATATACTGCAAAGCAAGAAAAAGAAAATTTATGTGCAAGTTTTCAAGACGTATTCTCGTAAATTATCAACATAGCGTAAAATTCTTGGCGACATAAAATAAATTTCTACGGGCCTTAGGATTTTCATGGCGTTAATAAACTTACAGCGGTAAGCTATTTGTTACATTGAGGTTTCGGTATGGTTACTTGCATAGCCATTAACGTGGAAATAATAGTTCTAAACGTATACGGAATGTAAGCAGAATGTAAAAATATTACTTACATACAGGGGCGGGTATTAATGTTAAGATAACATTCCATATAATTCTTCATTTTATTTCCTTTGTTCTTTTAACATGCTTCAACCCAGCTCATTTGAAATCTTCCCAAGTTTCTTTCGCCAAAACATACATTGATTGCAGTATTCTACCTAGTATCTTTCGATATGGTCTATCCATTTTCCCTAACGAATAAATTTTCAATTTACGATTTTATGGGTTATTGCTTTATAGTTGATGTATTCGTTACTGTTTTTTTAATGATATACCCTACATTGTTCGCCAGCATGTTCGCGTACGCTATACTTTGTCAATTAGCCAATGCCCATCTTATTTGAGTACTGTACGGTAACCCAATTAACCCTCGTCGCCCACCTGCTTTAATATTATATACTGCCCACCTGGGGTAATTTCTGACCCCAACTTAAAATTATGCAATTCACTCTAATAAAAAGTTAGTTCTGACATTTCTAAATAAACTAGAACAAGTAATATAAACATTATAAAAGATAGATTATATGGTAATTTAATAAAATATTAAGTTATACGCCTTTATTTTGTGTCACTGTCTTCTGACGTTAAATTTGAACAGGTAAAACACAATGTGCACGTTTCAATGTGCTCCTTACATACAAAATTATTGCACATGTCACACAAAATATTTGTATTTTTATGTAGTCATGGACAAATCTTACACCTTCCCCGTTTATTTTTTGGATTGTCGACGTTCGTGTAATGCAAAAGTAAGTTACCAAACCCGGCATCTTCAACAGATTTGCAAATTTTTCTTGTCCTGGCTTGAGGATTTTCAATTCTTCTTTTTATTTCCGGTTTTACTAGCTCCTCACCTAGTTCTAATAAGAAACGACGTCTTCCTGTTGTATTTTTGTATGTACTGACAAGCTCAGTCAAACTGTAATTGAGGGTTTATCCCAGAGAGCTATATTTATAAACACTAGCAGTACGCAGTTTTACCACGCAACTAACGTGTCACAACTTGTAGAAACGTGAACAACTGCGAGTTGGTGCTGCACATTATGCTACCTTACATAAAAACGTATTTCGGAACCTAAAAACTAAGGCTAAACAAATTAATATTTTATCTCATGTAACCCACCTGGGGTAAAAATATACCCTAAGCGCATATTTTGCGGTATACATATTTTTCTATAACAATTTAGCAACAAAAAATAGTATGATCCTCTCCTATGGAGTTCGATTGAAGCATAAGAAAACTACATTCTACAGCGCGTGGGGTCAAAAAAGACCCCAGGTGGGCTACGAGGGTTAAACACTCCCGTTTTCACATTTTCCCTTATTTTATAGATTAAAAATAGTTATTTCCCATCATAAAAATGAACAAAGGCAAAATGGTCAAAAGCTACTGAAAGCAAGTAAGGGAGAAACCTGAGGGAGAATAAGAAAAACTGGACAGATATGAAAGCAGCAACTACACGAAAAATTTCGAACATGAGCACAATGGTCAAAAATCGAAAGGATTGGGCAAGAGGATTAAGAGAAGAAGTATCAGTTGGCTGCATCTGTAACTATGTTACATTTTATAGTGTTTTTTTAAAATCCATGCTTCCAATCTGGTGAATAACTTTTCGTAATAGACCAACAAAGATTAATATTTTAATGGTATCCAAGTGATTAGTGGAATTTGAGATGTCTATAAAGGCTGCCTGTTTCTTAAGCTTGTTCTGATCTAATATATTACAAAGCTTTATATACTTGAGGACATTTACAACTATAAAATCGTTATACACCAACATACAGTCTGTACTACCCAAAATTGACAAACTAGCAATTATTATAAACAAAGCCTTACCGACATTTATTATTTTAACCGAAACTTGGCTGCATCAAAACTTCTGCGATGAAATAATAGCATTACCCAACTATACCTTGTTCCGAAACGATCGATCTAGATGCAGAGGGGGAGGAGTATGCATTTATGTTTCTAACAAACTATAGAACTTAAAAATTACATCAAAACTCAACTACGACTATGTTAACAAAAACATCGAATCTCTCTAGATTTCACAAATTCGTTATAACCCCTCACCACACAAATATTTAACAACTGATAAATACGTATTTTGACAGCCAAGCTGTCATCATCAGTAGCTACGAAAAACTTACACAGCAAAAAAGCAACGATATACTCGGGACCAAATCACAAATGGAAGTGGGCGATGCCCGCACATTTTACATCTATTTATACTGTCTGACTTGGAGGACGTGACCGAGGGCCAATGAACATGACCGACGGTCAATATAACTTGTTTATTTTTTAATTTCAAGTTAAAAAATTAAATACAGCTTTTTATTTCCAAATTTGTTATCTTAATAATCAAAAGAAAGTCCTTATCCTTAACGATATCATATTTTCTCCTTCCAACACACTATATAAGCTTTATTTTGATTTCTACCCACTATGTGCAATAATATATCTCCAAGTATGTGTCATTATTTTCCAATTTCATATTAAATATTACATTAAATTCGCGTCCTTCTGTTTCTCAATTAGCCTCATATTATTCAGTTAAAAATTCTATTTCCTTTTTTAATTACATACCAATTATTCAAATACCCAATTCATATTCAAATTGCTCCCTATAATATCCAACTACTGTAGTCCCTTAATCCTATTTTAAAATTTATTTTTATGCCCCTGTATTGATATCATTACAATATATTGGGCAAACACGTCGTCATTTTGGTAGTAGGTTTAAAGAGCATCTATCTCATTTTAGATTCAACAGATTCGAAAAATCGAGTATTGCCCAACATATTTACGAAACGGGTCATAGTATAAAAGAAAATGACCTAAAAATTGTAAAGGCGTTAACTTCAACAAAGCAACTAAATTCTTTTGAAAGGTTGGCCATTTTTAAGAACCGAGATAATAAACTTTTGAACAAAGATGGTGAACCTATACCGTCCTCCATCTTGTATGATTTATTGAAGTTATATTGAAGGTCGGCCATGTTCATTGGCTCTCGGCCACGCCCTCCGGGTCAGACAGTATAAATAGATGTAAAATGCGCTGGCATCGCCCAGTTCCATTTGTGATTTGGTCACGAGTATAGCGTTACCTTTTTGCTGTGTAAGTTTTTGGTAGCTACCGATGATGACAGCTTCGCTGTAGAAATATGTATTTAACAGTTGTTAAATATTTGTGTAGTGAGGGGTTTTAACGAATTTGTGATATTTTCAAACCACAGGTTTCAGCAGTGTTTTACTCTCTAGATTGATATTAAAATAAGAGACATTTAATTACTTCGATCTACAGTTTACCGTCCTCTAAATTGCAACTTTAATGATAACTTAGAAATGAAAAAAATATCGAACTTGCTACCAATCGTAATAAAACCATCCTGATTTATGGTGATTTTAATTTTTCCGATATAAATTGATCAAAAAGTGCCATTAGTCAACCGAAATCAATGTCACTTAGGTGTCTGTGTGAATATGTATAATAGCTTACCATTGTAGGAATTCGTTCAAAACCCAACGAGATACAGACTTGGCCAGATTCTGTCCCTATTAAATCTTGTATTGATAAACTACGAAAAACTCTCCGACAACAAATCTTATTAATCTCGATCAGTGGACTACAGCAATGCACAACGGACAACCGACCGACGTAATATACCTAAATTTCGAAAAGACCTTCGACCGAGTCCCGATAAATAGACTGCTCTACAAACTCGAACATATAGGTGTCTGAGGAAATCTACTTACATTGATAGAGAAATTTCTAAAAAATTAATCCTTCAGAGTTAGAGCTGACGAAAACCTTTCTGATATATTTCCTGTTCATAGCGGTGTTCCCCAAGACTCTGTACTCGGCCCTATACTGTTTATAACTAGCATACATATCTGACTGACCGTATAGGATGTTATCGAGTATCTCGTCTTTTGCCGATGACACACAAATATTCAACAATCCCATAACTCACTACGAAATGCTGCAACAAGATCTCGAAAAAATCCAGAATTGGTACAATATTTGGCTGCTTACTCTCAACGCTTCCAAATGTAAAGTTCTCCATACAGGTCATAACAATCCCCGTCAACAATACTCCTTAAACAATGCATTGCTGGAAACAGCGAACTTCCATGAGGAGTTTGGCGTAGTAATTAGTTCAGATCTAAAATCGGAACAGCATATAAGCAAAGTAGCGAAAAAAGCTAATTCCACTATGTACTTAATAAATGCGCTTTTAAGAACCCCAGTTACAAGCTTTTTTTGACTGTTTTCAGATCTTATGTAAGACCTATATTGGAGTATGCTGCGCCAGTCTGGTCGCCATATTTTGTTACGGACATTGATCTCATGATTTTATTTATTGTTTACCTACAAGATCGTACCACAAAATCTTTATAGCTTTTCATAGAATCACTTGATTCTGTTTTAAAACCTGATAAGTCACATGTTTTATTTCAAAACCCGGTAAGTTTATATTTAAACTCCAATTTTAGAGTTCAGGCGGTAAATTAGAGAGATATTAATATTACAGCTTGCTTTCTAGGTGAAGTAAATAGGTTTCTGCTAAATTCGGCGCCCTTAAATTTTATCTGAAAACATGGGAAATGAACTGATCAGGTTTTGGAATCAGGTTCCTCAGTTTTTAATTTTTTTACCTTTGCCTTCTGATTTAAGTAATACATCCAAGGCAGTAATAAATCAAGTATAAAGAAATATGACAAAAGTAACAAGCAGAGTTTGCCGTTAGTAACACAATAGTAAAGCTGACATCGCGTTGCGAGACAATCCCTTCCAAGACTAATTATTGTGCAAAAAAAAGTTGCTGCCAAAAGTTATACTTTATCAACTCTACATATAATGGATGCACGAAAACGATTTCATTTAAAGCTTCAGTGAATATTGCTGGTTTGCGGCATACTAAGTTGATGTAATAACCATCTCCCACCAGCTTATACTGCAACTGCATCATGCCTCTAAAATCTCTTAATATGCAGATTGCACAGTATCCTTATTTGCACGTGCGCTCCAATTAGCATGAAACACAATGCCTCTTTCTTGGCAGCAAAGGTGAATTTGCATGACCTTACTGCTTTCTGATTAATTAATCCTGTTTAACTTAGTGCCATATCTATATTCCGTAGACTTGATATAACTATAGATTAAATACAGTCAGAAGCTTAATATGTAATAATTTTTATATTATAAGCTTATTGCTCGTACATGTAGAAATAGTTAATCCAATTTCTACCGGATTCTTTTAATTTGGCCCTATTTTTCTGAAGAAGTAATTTTGCTTTATATTTCTAGATTTATAGGATGTGCTATCGTACTGCTCCTTTACTTATAAATTAATTTGGATGCAGTTTGAAACAAAGATACTAGATATAATTTCGGATTGATGCACAAATCTAATCAAAAGTTTCACCGAAAATTACACTAACTTTGGTTTCTTAAATAGATCACCCTATATATTTTATATTTTTTGTTTTTCGGAATATATTACTCCAATTACATACAACAGTGTTGCCAAATTTGCTTAGCTATTACACAAAAGTATTAAAAAAAGTAACTAATTTTTTTTCAGTTTTAGGTTAAAAAAAGCAGTGCATGATGCATATCGTTAGATTGGCAATTAAATTTGCTATTTAATGGCAAGATGGCCTTTAGTAAATGCAATTGAAAAAAGTGACTTTCTCTTAAAAAGCATTTTTAGCAAATTTTCTTATTCATTAGGAGTTTTTTCATGATATAATTGATAAAACAGCTATTATTATGGGTTGCTAGAGTCACTTACAACAGATTTTCCCCAGTTACGGTGTTACAGTATCAAATTGATTTAACGACACTCACGGATTAGCGAGTGCCGAATGCTAAACAAGTTCGGGGAACGTGCACACTTACCCTGGAAATCGTAAAAAACAGGCTAAAGGCCGCGGCTTAAATACGCTCTGGGAGAGGGCGTGGTCCTAAACGAGACACCACAGGGCAAGCGTGGTGATATGTATAGGGTATTACCAAATAAAAAGGGCGCCGCAAGGTACAACTCAAAGAGACCCACGCTTGACCGAACCTTAAAGGTCAAACGGAGCAAAACATACTCAAATACTAATTCTGGAAGCCACAGCGCAGCGACAAGCGCGCCAACCTATCTGCAACGCTCATTCACCATGTCCAGGTCTCACCTTACATCTATCTTAACACAGTGACTCAGTCACCCTGTAAATAAACATGCACAAGACATAGGAAAAATCATAAGCCGTTAATTAGTTAATACATCTATTGGGCCACTTCACATGACCGAAACATTACAGTTGTACCGACGTGGTTGGCACGTACATCAATTTAGCACAGTGATAAAAAAATAACTACTTAACGGTATAAACCCAGCTGGGAAACGCTCTATCTAGGAGCTGCAACGCACAGCTAAAGCGAACAACAAGTCAATATCAGTTCTATTTACGTGTCGCCTTACGACTAAACAAGTGTATCACAGAAGCTTGAAATTTGTATTTTAGTCTAAATCACATAAACATACTGACTTGCGACAAAGCAGTTTAAAACACAAACGTTAGATTTGTACAAGAGCGTACCAGGCATTAAGTGAGCGCCGGGCACAGATATGTGAGTTTAATTACAAGAACAGACTGACTTGCAGCAAAGCTGCTTAGAACCCAAATGTTAGATTTGTACAAGAGTGTTCTTCTTCTTTCAGTGCCTCTCGTGACCGAGGTTGGCGATCATCAATGCAACCTTTACTTTGTCAACAGCTGTCCTAAACAGCGATGTACTGTTTATCCCATACCACTCTCTAAGATTTCTTAACCAAGATATTCGTCTTCGGCCGACACTTCTTTTGCCTTGGATTTTTCCTTGCATTATGATTTGAAGGATTTGATATCTATCATGTCACAGTACATGCCCTAGGTATTCTAGTTTTGTTTTCTTGATGTGCCGTAGTAGTTCTGGCTCTTTTCTCATTCTATGGAGCACTTCCCCATTTCTTACTCGATGAACCCAGGGAATTCTCAGCATCCTCCGATATACCCACATCTCGAATGATTTTAATTTTTTTGTGCTTTTCTTATTAAGTGTCCACGCCTCATTTCCATACAACAGAATAGAAAACACATAACAGCGAACAAATCGCATTCTCAGTTGTAGATCTAGCTTCCTATTACTCAATAATCCCCGCATTTTAATAAATGCTTGTCTTGCCTGTTCAATTCTCGCTTTTATTTCCACTGAACAGTCACACTGATCGTTCACATTGCATCCCAGATATTTAATTTTAATTTTGTGTACATTGTCGAGAGGGGCGTTTCTAATTAAAATTTGTGGCTGCGGAATTTGTTGTTTAGAAACCACCATAATTTTCGTCTTCTTAATATTCATCGTCAGTCCATATCTTTCACTAGTCTCCATCACTCGATTTACTAAAGCTTGCATATCTTCTTCTGTTTCCGCTAATAATACCGTATCATCCGCATACCTCAGGTTATTTATTATTTGGCCACCTATATTAACTCCCATCCCGACTTTATTTAGAGCTTCTGTGAATATGTATTCCGAGTAAAGATTGAACAGGATAGGAGAAAGTATAAACCCCTGTCTAACTCCTTTATTAATGTTAAATGAATCTGAGCATTCCTTGTCAACCTTAACGTGTGCTTTTTGATTCCAGTAGAGGTTTTTAATAATTCTGATGTCCTTAGAATCCAGGCCTATCTCTTGTAAGATTTGAATCAGCTCTAAATGTTTCACATTATCAAAGGCCTTATTATAATCCAAAAAGCATATATATATTGATTTATTTATGTCTATACATCTTTGCATGAGAACATGTAGACTGAATAAGGCTTCACGTGTTCCTAAATTATTTCTGAAGCCAAACTAAGTATTAGACATATATTCTTCGCATCGTTTATATATTCTAGCATGAACGATTCGTAGAAATATTTTTAGAGCGTGATTCATTAAACTTATTGTCCTGTACTCAGGACACGTTTTCGCGTTTTTGATTTTTGGCAGAGTTATAAATGTTGAAACCAGCCATTCTGTAGGGATTATTCCAGTGTTATAGATATTATTAAATAACTCAGTAAGTAATTTCATTCCATCGTCTTTGAGGAGTTTGATGATTTCTGCCGGTATTCCATCCGGCCCTGTTGCTTTTCCTGCCTTGCATATTTGGACCGCTTTTTGAACTTCACTTTCTAGAATGATGGGTTCTGTTATATCTATCTTTAATCTAACTGGAGGTCGGTTATCGTCAAATAGATCTTGCAAATATCTTTTCCACAATGAAATGTTACTTTCTGTGTCTGCTACTATATTATTACTTTCATCTAACATGATTTCGTTGAAGTATTTATTTCTACCGCCAACCATTTCTTGCACTTTCTTGTGGACGTTAAAACTGTCGTGTTTTTTCTGATACGTTTCTATTTCATTACATATATCATTTATCAAGAGTGTACCAGGCATTAATTGAGCGCCGGGCACAGATATGTGAGTTTAATTACAAGAACATGCTGGCGACACAGTTTATAACACAAATGTTACCTTGGTTGATAGATCGGCCTCGAGACGGGCGTAGTGCGCTCGTGCAAGCGTCGATTGTCGCTACACTTTTGGTAACGTGGCGTGGGCGAAATGCAGTGATGTCCGGAATGGTCCCCTGGTTCAGGCGTGGGTGGAATGTGTCATGCGCTCTTGGAAAACAGGGATATCAGCGTGGCTGTTGATTAGCTCACTTGGCAATGAATCCCGCCTAACAAATGACGGACAAAATAGGCCTAACGAGCCTCCATAACGAATGAGTGACCAACACAAACCCGCGAACGGACATCACCAGCAAAACACAACTACCTTCACAGCTCACCAAGCGCCGTCTGCCACAAGAAGGAAACTTAAAGGAGTCACAAATAACTACCAAAAACAAACTGCTCCCGCACCCGAACGATACGGGCGAGGGGCGGAAACACCAGCACGGTATGTCGACTTCTCTCTGCGACGGGCCCAAACTGAATGCCTAAAACCGACGCTAAAATGGAGCTTTGAGCTCAAAACTCGCTGTCTCCAGATGCGGGTGTGGCCAATCACAGCGCAAGCTGCGTCGAAACCGATAACGCGTGATTGCTAGCAAGCGACAGAGGTATAATCTATACTCTTTGCTCTCATGGACTTGAAAATAGACGTTCTTACAACTGAAGGACACGCAGCTGCATGAAACAACAATGTAAAGATTGGCGCGGTGCGCCAAGCCTTTGAATAAATCCAAAATCCATGCTCGTGTCTGAATTTTTCTTTGATGCGAGAAGCTAAAGCGTTATGCGATAAATTATGGCTACGATGGCCCCGATATACAGGCAGGCTCGCCAACTCTGTCCCAAAACTATACGAAATGGTAATGTAACTCTATTAATTCAAGAAGAATAAAAAATGGCCTGACAACGGCCTTCTATTGTATAAAATAAAATGTGAAATATATATGTTTCGTTTGAAAATAATGAAATGTTGAAAGACCGTTGTATGTAGCTTGACTCGAAGATTCTGAAAAACAGAAAATCTACAGGGTCACCCATTAAGGAAACTACGGTTGGTGTCGTTTTCGGTGAAACCGGAAGTGGGAAATTTTAACTATATCTATCGGTCAATCAAAATTATATCTATAAACCGTTCAATAGTTATTTGCCAAGTAGGTAGACATGGAATTTTGTTTTTATGTTTAATAAAACTAAAACTCCCTAGAAACTCTTTCTGACACTTTGTCAGAAGCAGCTGTTATGTACAGGAGGCTCACGAAAGTGTCTAATTTGACATTTTGAGGTTAAACATGCAATGTTGCCAGTCCTTTCATACTTTGTTTGCCACTAGGCATAATATGTATGGACATCGCCGTCATGGATATCTATCTGTCAAACAAATTGTAGTACTAAAGTAAATATGCCAAAAGTCATTAAAGGTGACACAAAACTACAAATTACAAAGGCTTACAGGCATTATAAAGCTGACAGGCCCGACCTCAGTGAAACTGAAATCTTTGCTCGGCTTAGTGACTTTTGGGATGCAAGTATTTATGCATAAAACTTAAGTGTTGCTTTAATTTTCGGCTTTGTACTGTTTTAGATATCTGAAAGAACTATTAGAAATATTATGGGGCGGAACAATTTTGAAATTAAACCTTTTGGCCCACGACCTAAAAATGATACATACTATTTGCAACATACGCACTGAAGAAGTAGTTAACAATGCGAGACAAATTGTGCAAGAACAACCACACGTATCTGTTCGCCATTTAGGACAGCAATTAAATGTTTCATATTCAACATCTCATAGGATATTAAGAAGCAATTTGCATTATTTTTCTTACCGGTTGCAAGTGTATCAGGAACTGCTGCCAAACGATCCTCCGGTTAGATTGGAATTTTGTAACTGGTTTATCAATAATTTAGGAACTAACGATAATGCGTTTGAGAAAACTTTCTTTACTGATGAGGCATACTTCTATTTATCTGGCTATATTAATTCACAAAGTATGAGGATGTGGAGCGCTGAGAATTCCAATTTTTATGTTGAAGAACCGCTTCACCCACAAAAAATCGGGGTTTGGGCTGCAATTAGTAAAAGAAGAGTTATACGTCCTATATTTTTTTAAGGTAATTGAGTGCAGTAAAACGATTAAATTTTATTTTAATAGTTCAAATTTTAGGTTTTCTAAATGCACAACCATATCATACTGAAATTTTGTCGCCGTTTTTTGAAGAGTTACGTGACAATGAATTACAAACGGGTTACGTACTTTCAATAAGATGGGGCATAAATTTACTTAAAGAGTTTTACAAAAACAGAGTTATTAGTCAAAACATGTCTACAGTGTGGCCCCCGAGGTCTTGTAACTTAACTCCCTGTGATTTTCTTCTGTGGCCATATTTAAAAAAAAATCCATTCTTCAACTTCCACTGGACAATATTCAGCAGCTTTAACAAAGAAGTACCTAATGGAAAAAATAAAGAAATCAATAATAATGGCGTAATATTAAGATTTGAGAATAGAACGAGTTAAGGAGTTTACTTTCTTAGGAACATTAATCTCTGAAAACTTAAATTACACACAAGGAATTAAATCAAGGTTAATAAAAGCTACGAGATGTCCGGGCGCGTTAAATAGTATAATGTCTTTAAGACAAATGTCGCGAAATGCAAAACTACGACTTTTATAAGACTGTAATTCGACCCACAGCTACGTACGCATGTGAAACATGGACGATGAATGTGGCAGACCAAGATACGATAAGTAGGTGGGAGAGAAAAATGCGGAGAAAAATATTTGGAGGGACTCGGACGGATGATGGTTGGAGAAGACTTACAAACGAAGAGGTACAAAAGAAGTATGGAGAGCTAAATATAGTAGACTTCATTAAAGCTCGAAGGTTAAGATGGTTTGGGCATATATGGAGAATGCCAGATGGAAGAGCTACTAAGATAGTATTGGAAGGCAGAGCGCAAGAAACTAGAAGAAGAAGCGACCAACGAATAGGTGGAAGGAGGCAGTAATGGAAGACATAGCAAGGAAAGGAATAGAAGACTGGAGAAATAAAATCATCAATAAGGGACAATGGAGACACATTGTTATGCAATTGGCCTAAAGTGGCTTGTAAAAGCTTTATTTATACTGAAAAAATCCATAAATTGTAATATTTAAATATTTTTGTATACAATTTATAATTACAATAAAAAAACGACTTTCATTATACCATTATGCCTACTCAACAAAGTATGAAACGTATTCAGAATCAGCAATTTGTCTTTCATGAAATTTATCTTAACCAATACTAAAAGTGGCACAAAATCCAAAACCAAATCTGGCAACCACGTTTTGTACATTAACATAAAATTATCATTTTATATAAAATGAGCATAACCTAACTTTTGTTAATGACTGACAGCATATTTACAGGGTGAAATTCATCACCCTAACATGGCCTCCTATCTGGCAAATAACTATTGAACGGTTTATAGTATTTGCTTATAAAATTTCATCCAAATCTATTTATCAATAATGAAGATAGAAGCTTGGCTCTGATCTCATTGTCAGCCGGTATTGATGTTATTTATAACAATTCCGGTCGTATAGGCGTACCGTTTCAAGCCACACACTGGCGCCATATTTGCTACTTCCTCCTCCTCCTCCTCCTCCTCAGCCAGTTTGCATCCACTGCTGGATATAGGCCTTTCCCAAGTTTCGCCAATTTTCTCTGTCCGATGTTTTTTGAATCCCTCTCTTCCCTGCAACCCTTTGAATGTCGTCAGCCCAACGTGTTCGGGGTCATCCTACACTTCTCAGCCCCCTCCTTAGCCTCCACTCTATAACTTTCTTGTTCCAGCGATTGTCATCTCTTCGCATCATATGCCCGGCCCATTGCCACTTCAATTTGGCTATTCGATGTCTAACATCTATAACTTTTGTTCTTTCCCTTATCCGTTGGTTTCTTTTTCTGTATATTATTGTGATATCATTGCTCGCTGAGTGATTCTAAGGGAGTCTATAATGTATGGTGTCAAAGTCCAGGTTTCCGATGCGTATGTTAAAGTTGGCAGGACACATTCATTAAATACCTTTGTTGTTAAGCTTTGTGGAAGTTTAGACGTGAATACCTGTTTTAATTTTCCAAAGGCTGCCCAACCCAGTTTAGTTCGTCTTGCCACTTCAGCTTTTAGGCCATGTTTCGTTGTTGTAATTAATTGACCAAGATAGATATATTCTTCAACGTTTTCCAACCCAGTTCCTCCTACATTTATGGATGTATTTCCCAAATCAAAGTTGGCCATAAGTTTGGTTTTGTTAACGTTCATATTTAAACCAACTATTAAAGACGCGTTGTGTAATTGTTGCATCATCGACTGCAATTCATTGACACTTGTGGCAAGTAGGACGATATCATCTGCGTAACGAAGATGTGATAATTTTTCGCCATTAATATTTACACCAGTGTGTTCCCAGCTAAATGTTTTAGACACGTCCTCTAGGGCTGCGGTAAAAAGCTTCGGGGATATACTGCCACCCTGTCGCACACCCTTGTTTACTTGAATTTGCTCTTCTTAACAAAGCGTCTATTATAGCTCAGTGTTCGATACTATCGAACGCTTCTTCGTAGTCTACAATTGCTAAAATTAATGGCTCGTTATATTCCAGGGTCTTTTGTATCACTTCCCTCACTGTTTGTATATGGCCAAGGGTTCCGTATGCTTTCTTCCATTTTAGTGGTACCTTGATCTAACCATTTACTGAATCATTTTTGTAGAGTTCTAGTAAGTGTTGTGTCGCAATTTTTTATTAACTCAATGACGATACCATCTTCACCTGCAGACTTATTGCATTTCATTTGCTTTAGACCTTGTTTCACTTCGTATAATTTACTTATTTCTGGTAGGTCCTCAGTTCGGTGTTTAGTTAATCGTGCTCGTATATCATTGTTACCAATAGTAAGTTTCTCGTTTTTGTATTCTGTCGGTATTAAATTGTCTGATATCGTTTCTGACATTTTTTCTAATTGTCTTATTTAATTCCGCATATTTGGTTTTTTCATTTCTATTCAAATGATTTTTTTGTATTGTTTTTCTTTTATCTATAAATTGTTTTGTTTCCTTTGATAACTTTTCCTGATTTCGTTTCCTAGATTTTCCTAATATTTTTGTTGCTGCAGATAATATCGCATTTGTTAATTTACAGTTCAATTCGTCTATAGAAACATCATTCATTTCTTCGTTTTGCAATTTAGTGTCTAGTGTATCAGCGTATATCTTTTTAGTAGTTTTGTTCTTTAAATTAATGATATTAAAACTTCTAGAATTGGGATTAATTAATATTTGTCTTCCAAATGTAGTTTTTATAACTATTTTTCCTTCACAATTCTATGGTCGCTTGCTGTTTCAAATTTATTTAATACGCTAATGTCTTGTACAATGTGGCGGTCGTTGGTTATTATGAAATCTATTTCATTTATTACGTGTCCATTGGGGCTTTGCCAAGTCCACCTTCTGCTAGCCTTTTGGTCGAAGAGAGTGTTCATGCAAAACAGTTGTTCTTTTTCCATGTAATTCACTAACATCTGCCCTATAGTGCTCCTGACGCCAATTCCGTACTTGCCAATACATTTCTCGTCAATTTGTGCTACGCCTAAATTAGCATTAAAATCTCCAATTAATGTTAAGTAATTTGTAGGATCATTTTGGATTGCTTCATCTATACTCTCATACCATTCTTCTACTTCTTCGTCTTTATATGCTAATGTTGGCGTGTTACCTTGAATTATGTTTATGCTGTTTCGTTTTGATATTATTACTATCATATATATTACTCGGGTAGAGATGCTGACGATTTTCACAATATTGTTGACTATTATCTTATTTATCATAAAGCCAACTTCATGTATGCTTACGTCTTCAGGTCCATTATAATAAAAGACATGACCCGATTTTAATTTTATCAAGTTTACACCTTTCCGTCTAACTTCGCTTAATCCCACAATGTCCCATTTGATGCCATGTAAGGCATTTTCTATTTCTATCAATCTCTCTTCGCCATTAAGAGATAGCGCATTGTATGTTCCAATATAAAATCGTGTAAGGCAGCCTTTCCGATCCCAGCGATTGTTCGCACCCTCTGTCCTACCGTTAATGTGACCGCTGCCTTAATCAGTAATAGTGTGACTGGCGGGGACTGAGGGCCATTGATTCCGTCGATTAATTACCATGATTAAATATGGGAGGTTTTGGCTATTTAACTCATCACGCTAGCCACTGCGGGTTGATGAGCAGATGGTAGCCTAATCTAACTAAGGCTGTGTATGCTGCCTTTGGTTCCTGGTTGGAATCATCAGCCACCAATACGAACGGTTCCAATCCCATCTTGATCGGTTCCTCTGAATAAGCCTTTTGACCATTCTTGATTGAACCTTATTCAGTATCCATTATTCGCCTTTTACGAAACGCTGGATTTTGGCGGTGGGGTTATTCTAACCCGTCCTCACAGAGGCTAATTATAGAACTGAATTTACGCCATAACATCTAGCTTTTGTTACTCGGTAGACGGAAATTATGATACAAGAGCCGGCCACCACTTAACTCGATAATTGTAAGTGTAAGAAGACAAATAGTACAATTCAAGCGCCATTTTTCCCAAATGCGTTAGAATGCTCATGCGACAACATTTTGCCAGTTTAACTCGTCGGGGAGGTCGTGGTTTAATTCGATAGTCGCTAATTAAGGCGATGACTTGATAGGTTAAATGAAATGTTATTAAATGGACGCCACCGCCCCTTGAAGTCGGAAATGGCCTGTTAACTGCGTTGTTGTGCGACGGCCCAGGTCCTGCCTCCACGCATTACCTTGTGACTAATCTCTGTCAGCTGCTAAAACTCTTTACAAAGCAAAAAAAAAATCAAAAAGGGTGTCGGTTAAGCTAGTTATATTGAATTTGAATATACCCAGATCTACTAAATATAATTACATGCGCAGAAAATATTGTCCCTAAATCTATATAACGTCATAGGGGTCCACATGCTGCTAAGATATATCAGTTATATCGTCGAATATTTAAGTTTACATTATTTATTGCTTGTCAATAATTAAAGCTTATGACTAAAGGATTGCGTTATGCAGTATTCTTGAAGAGCTCCAGTTGATAATTAACCAACCACAACACTTTCCACTGACCTAATAAGATCCGCGTTTAATTGATATAACACAATACCTTTTAGAAACTTGGCGGCCGCTCCATGCTGCCTGTCCGGCGCTGCTAAAGCTACTACACATTTAATTGCGATCGGGAAGCTTTTACATCGGTGGGATAGCTTGGGAAAAGGCTCTCACGAACGAGGGTAGAATTGTTGAAAATCCTCGAAAGGAGTACGGAATATCTGCAACAATAATCGGAAGATTACGGCAAATGCACCTTCTTTAGCAAAAGTTTAAGGACCATGAAATTCCTTGCTGGATCAGCTATGAAGCTACTCGAAGTCGCTGTCTGCCCATATAGAACTCACGGCCATTAGTTTACAACTTACAACTTACAGCATACAACAAACTCCTCGATGCAGGACTGACCGCATAATTGATTCGAAGAGCTCTTCTTTGTGGTTAAGGTACTTTAATCAACTTCTTACTACTTGTTGGGCTCCATAGAGCTGAAACAACAGCATAAACCGGAATGATTGCTGCCCCAGACCAGCATCTAGGGCTGCGGCGTCCAGCAGTTTCTACTGGCAGCGTAAGTCGTAGGGCTCTGGAATTTCCAGCCGGTACGTGCGAAATGCGTAACTAAGCAAAGGAAATAGAAAATTCCTTACTTCGGTAATGTATACAGTGCAGAAAGCAGGTGTCCAATGCTACGCTGGCCAGCACATGCAACTATCTTAAACGGAATATTCCAAAAAGTATAGGAGCGGCTGTTCCGAAGGATGAATATACGCATGGCGCAAATATACTAAACACCTTCCGAAGTGAAACTTCTATAGAGAATCTCACCTTGATATTATTTTAAAATGCCTGTTAAATCAAATAAGCGGTTCAGAGCGAGCGATAGTTTGAAACATACAGTGCAACTCCAAGTAAAACTTTAGGTAATCTTTTTCTATCATGAAAGATGAACAAAAAACTGCAAAATAATTGTTCTGTGCAGCATAGATTTGTTGTTATACAGCGTGGTTGATGTTATTATTCGCAACATCAAATTAAAGTGTTTATCAAGAAAACGTAAATAAAATGCATATTTTATCAGTAGGAAATACATTTAAAATAAAAATTATTGACTAATTTGTTTCAAATATTTATATTTAGTTTTTGAAGTGGTGTTAAAAGATAAGAAATTTTGTTAAAATTAATCATGGCAACAATGCATATTTATGGTGACCCTACGTGAAACAAAAAAGAAATATAGAAACAAACATTCAAAACTGTTGTTTTTGTTACATTGATTACGCGGCATATGAATATGCAGACATGATATGGGTTTCCGTAAACTATCAAGGAACTTTTAATGAAGCTGCGTGGGTGTACGCCATACATTTTCCCAACAGAAGGCATCCCTCGCATACTGTGATAATAATTGCAGATCGAAGACTAAGGGAAACTAGAACCATTATTATAGCTCATTATATGAACGGAAGTCGACCAACAATAAGGAAACTCAACTTAGAGAAAAACGTTTTATAAAGAGTAGGTAGCTGAAATCCAGAAACGAGTATACGAAGTATTTCTAGAAATTTGTGTGTACATAAGATTTTAAAAGATGATGGACTGTATCCTTATCACTTAACAAGAGTTCAGAATTTATTGCAAGAAGACCATCCACATCGATTTACCTTTACGAGTGGTTGGTAGAAGCCCATAGAGAAATTCTTTGTTTATAAGCAATGTGTTATGGATGAAGGAAGCTACATTTATAAGAAACGGCATTTTTAACTGTCACAACGAACACGTTTGGGCCCATGACAATTCTTACGCAGTTCACGAAAGAAGCTACCAGCTAGAGTTTTCAATAAATGTAGGGAATGAATATTTGCAGGCAGGCTGATTGGTTTTTTGTACAGTCGCTTTATATATAACAGTCTGGCCATATATGGTCACGATTCCCATTGGTGCCGCCATTTTATGTCTTGCGTCATTTTGACAATAACATTTAAATTTCAAGTGTCAGTCAAATTTATTCAAATTTTGATTTGACATTTAGGCAACTGAAGTTCTTTAAAGTACAAGCGCATAATTGAAAAACAATAATAATTTGTATAAGCAGTTGGAAATATATTTTCTTAACAGTAAACTGATGAGGCTTAAAAGAATTTGCTTATTTCAATAATTAGGCTTTAGATATGGGGTTTGCTGTGCAGTAGGATGCAAAAGCAAATCGGAAAACGGCGTGCTAATGAGAACTTTTCCTAGAAATAGAGACAGGCGAGACTTGTGGGCAAAAAAAGTCAACAGAGAACATTGGTATCCTAATGATAATTCCAGGATTTGTGACAAGCATTTTGTAGATTCGATGTGGGAGAAACAACGGGTTGATGGCAAAAAGAAACTTAAGGAGAATGCGGTTCCGACTATATTTACCTTTTTATCGTCTGCTTCCGAGGCTAAAGCCGTTGAAATAACTAATATATTTCTAAACAACTCTCCAAATTTTAAAGTACCATCAACAGTGACTAAGCACACCCAAAATGAAGTAGATTCTCATGTAAACTTGAAAGAAGAGATTAAGAAACTAAAAATAGATTTAGAACAAAGAAATAAAAAATACAAACAACTGCTAATTAGAAATCTAAATTACAAAAAAATTATTCGGAAACTGAAACGAGAAAATAGATGTTTAGAATCAAACAATTTGGTAAAAAAGGTTTTTAACAAAGATCAAATTCAAGCCATAAAACGTAAATCTACAAACTTTATGGAGTGGAGTAACAGTACAGTAAAGAATGCGTTAAAATTAAAATTTGTATGTGGTACAAACGGATATAAGGAACTACAACGACAACGGATTCCTCTACCATCGCCAAGAACATTGAGAAGACGTATACAAAATCTAAAATTTGATTTTGGAATATTATATGAAGTCTTCACTTTCTTGCAACTAAAAGTAAATTGCTTTACTAAGCCTCAACAGAAAGACTGCGCAATTACTTTAGATGAAATGGCGATAACACCAGGGAGAACTTATGATTCCTCATTAAACAGATATTTGGGGCAAGTTACTTTACCACAGCATACAGGAAAAGCAACTCATGCTCTTGTTGTAATGTTAGGCGGTATTAGTTCCCGATGGAAACAAGCGGTGGCCTATCATTTTACTGGAAATTCAGTGGATGGTTCGGTTTATGAAAATATATTATTTGAAATTATTTATAAAGCAGAAGCAATTGGGTTAAATATTATTAGCATCACGTCAGATATGGGAGGGCCAAATCAGGCTCTATGGAAATTGTGGGATATAAAAGCAGGTCGTTTTTCAAAAGCCAATAGTTTTATTGTTCATCCCTTTGATTCTTCTCGCAAAATTTATATGCTAGCCGATGTGCCACATTTATTTAAAAATATTAAATCTATGCTGGTTAATAATAAAATCATAAAAATTCCTCAACATATTCAAAAACAGTATAATTTACCAACTGACATTATACAATCACAGCATATCAAAGAATTGATAGGCCCTCAAGAAAAATTACGTTTTCTGTTGGCGCCTAAGCTAACAGAAGAAGATCTAAGCCCTACCCATTTTCAAACAATGCGAGTGTCTACGTCTACGCATGTTATACATCACGATGTAAGCAGTGGCTTAAAATTTTTATCGCAGGAATTAGGAAAACCTGAATACGAAACCACTGCATGGTTTATTGAGAATGTTGAGGAGTGGTTTCAACTCATGACATCGAGGCATCCAATTATGGCTATAAGCAAACTACGACCAGAAATGTATGATGCTACTATAAGAAAATTGAAGGACTTCATAAACATCTTTTCTGATATCAAAGTTGGTAATAGAAGAATTTGGAAGCCATCACAGACGGGTGTAATAATTTCAACCATGTCTATATTAGACATTCAAGAGGAATTACTAAATAAAGAGGGATACACCTTTCTGCTGACATCAAGATTCAGTCAGGATTGTCTTGAAAACCTATTTAGCATCATACGATCCAGACAAGTTGTTCCGAATGCTTCCCAATTTAGATATAATTTTAAATTAGTCTGTGTTTCTCAGTTTCTTAAAGATGTGTCAAGCAGCAGCTATGGAGAGGACAATAGACATTTTGTGGCAAATTTTTTGGACTTTATTCCCCATAAAGTTCCTGATAGCCAACAAGTAGTTCTCTTGCCAGACAATTTAGGAAACCAACCTGGGGAACTCAATTACAGCGAATTAAATTCGCTATACAATATATGTGGCTACATTATTAATAGTATAAGAAAAACTAATACTACATGTAAACAATGCTTAGCTAGCTTAGGTTCGAAAAAATATGACAAATCTTTAAGGTATGCAAAATTATCACATATTAAGTGTTTTAAAGATGATACTCTGTTTTTTTGTAATAATCAAACATTTGAATATTTTTTAAAATTAGAAGAAATATTCGTTAAATACTGGAATTCTATAAAGAACCAAAATATTAATATAAAAGCATTTTATATAAATAAAATGCAGAGTGTTTGCGCTGAACATATTGCCATGTGTCACCAATTAAAGAAACATATAATTTACAGATTTATAATTTTTCGTTTGAAATAGCTGCTAAGAAGAATAGAAATAAAAGCTCACAAATAAATAAACACAGTAGCAAGTCTGTGGCAATGCAATGTATGAGTATATAGCTACCTATATATAAAACATTAGATTTAAAAATGAGTAATTTTAAGAGAATATTTATGTTACTTATGTTTGATTCGAATTACAGTTATTATTTGCATTTATGTAATGTTTGGTTCAAGTTACAATGGTTATTTGCATATCTACAGTAATTTATAGCGTAAAATGAAATACATATAATAAATACATATCGTTATCAATAGGCTTATAAGCCAGTCCAAAAAAACTGACTTTATCAAAGCTCAAGTTTTAGGTATGGTGTCTTGTGTATATGCAAAAATAGGTGTGATCGAAAAGCTTTCCTATAAATAAAAATAGGCGGGACCTTTGGCCAAGCAGGTTAATTGCGCATATTAGAATAATATAAAGGATCAGAATATAAACGTAAAATAATTTTAAGCGTATTGTATACCCACTGTTTTATTAGTTTTGTAATGACTAAGTTCTGTAGGTTTATTATTATTCGTGGGAGCACTAATTGTAAACAAAATTTATAATTTGTCATTGATACAACATTTTTTGTATTCAGTCATGTATTTATCTATCCAAGCATTTATTTAATTGAAATATTAAGAATCCCCAACTCCGTCACTGGTTTTGATCCGCCACTGAAGGCGGCCATTTTATGTCTTATGTCATCAGTGACATTTCATATGGCCAGACTGTTTCTATAAAGTGACTGTAGTTTTTTGTACTTCCTGAAAGGTTAGGTGCAAAAATGTATTTAGAATTTTTAAATGATAACCTTCTGGGCCTACTGGAGGATATATATGGCGAAGCTTGCAAGGAGGTTTAACCAGAAAACGTGCTTTTTTCTCATAAAGTTGAAGAAAGGGTCGCTTTTTTCTTGCGTCAATGACGGAGAGATGTGGTGATGCAACACTTTTTTATGTATTTTTTTGCTGTGACATGGATGACCCCAATACATTGCAGACACGGGCAACCTAATCAACGTTGGTCAGGTGCAATGAGCTTGATGAGGACGCGTGTATTTCATTAAGGATGCCTACAAGACACACAATCTGACAATTGTAAATAACCAAACAAGCGACAAATCATTCTACCGCTTTGTACGCGAATATGCACCCAATGTAGCTCGACACAGAATTTTAGCATGTTCGTTCGATCGCATGACATAAAATGAACGTAAGCGCCGTTTAACCCTGCATGTGTGTGGTGGGATATCATATACCCCATGCTTCTAAAATAGCAGTAATTTTGCAGTAAACGTTGTTGTAGCGCTCTCTACACATTAGTAGCTGTAGCTATATCTGAATTTCATTCTAGCGCAAAAACTCTGTAATTGCATTGGTACCATCCAAGAAAAATTTCAGAAACCTAGCTTTGGGTATGCTTACCCCATCATACCAGTTGCGTAGGTTGTTTGTGCAACAGGCAGTTAACCTTGTTTACGTGCTAAAAACGTTTGAAACAAGAAAGAAAAACATGTGGGGCTACGAAAAAGAGCAGCAGAGACTAGAGGAACTATGGAAAAAGGTTGAAAATGAAGATGAAGTAGAAGAGCCAGTTTGTGATAGTGAAAGCGAGAATGTGTCAGACCGAACTGAGGGATAACTGGTCAAAACAAGTTTAAAGTGACGAACTAATGCCAAAATGGCAGAAGACAAAAGGATGATGTTTGATATGTCCCAGACAACAAGATAGGAAGAGTCATTACGTTTGTTATTCTTGCAAGAGATATGTTTGCTTACAACATTCTGTATTAAAATGCGACATTTGTGCCTCATCGGAAATTGATTAAATAATTTTAAATAAGTATTATGTGTATTTTATAATATTTTTCAACCCTATTACTAATAAAAATAAGCACAGTTTTAGTTTAAAGTCCTTTCTTAAGATTAGTATAAATTTTCTAAGAAGAGTGATCTTATTATGTTCCCAAAATTACCTAATCTAAGCTTTTCTGTATTTTCCTTAATAAATGAATTTGAAAATGTTATTTTCTCTGTTAAAGATTTACCAATACCTCGAATAGCATAAAAAAAGAAAATCGTTGGTTGGTGTACCACATACCCCGCCACACCACTCGCGACATTTTAATTCACCACACCAATGCAGGGTTAAAGAAATGGGATGCCTTGTGTGTGCAGTTTAAACGAAAGAGACCGTTAAACTCAACTCGATGTGTGCTTAAAAACCGCAGACTTTTTTTTCCAAAATCATATCTCTAGTAAGGTTACATTAACGTATAGATTTAAAACTGTTATAACTCCGGAAGTAATAGCTACGAGAAGTATTTGCGGAGATGAGATTCTTGGTAATTAAAAGGTCTAAATTTAATAAAACTTTTGAGCCAACCCAACAGCAACGAATGTTTGACATTAAAATTATTTCTAAACGATGAGAAAACACAACAAAAAGCAATTTTGAGCATACTGTTTGAGAAATCAAATAAATAAAAAAGCCAAAAATTAATCATAAAACCTCAAAACTACCTTCTTGAATTTAAAATATCTTAAAATTTTCTGCATAATTTAAAAAATTTTTCGACTCAAAACATTTAAAATACACCAAAATTATATATTTTAGACATACATTTTTCTGTACCTGGGTGCTAGTAGAGTACATCGTGGCCTAGTTCTGAATAAATTAGGACGAAAAATGGTAATGAATTGCGTTAAAATTGTTTCCAAACTGTTTCTCAATTGTTTTAATACTTTCTAGATTTATGAACCTCTGTAAATAGCAAAAACCAACTAAACAAGTTATTAATGGAAAATACGATAGGTATTACTGTCCAGTACAATCTGTGTCGACTATTTTTATTAAAAATTTTATTAAAATCAGTAATACTTACTGGCATAACCGAAAAAAATTATTTTTGATTTTTCGAAAAAAACTTTTTGTCAATAATTTATGCTTGTATAAAAACCTATTTAGCCCCTATCATATATTCCGAATGGTTTTTGCTTATTTAGAAAATGCTGATTTTCGGAATCGTCAAAATCCAAAAAGTGGTACTTTTCGGAAATTAAGCAAGACTTCAATGAGATCGCGAGGCCCGAAAACACCTACTTTTTTTACTTTAGCTAAAAATTAATTTCTCAATTTTTTGTTTTTCAAAATTTCACATATCAAGACTTAATATTAATATTATTATTTTTTATGTGAAGACTAAAGATGTATAGTTGGAAAAATAATGTAAAATGTTAATGACTTTTTTAGATTTTTTATTATTTACGGCAAAAGAGTATGTTTGCATATTTTTTAAGTTTTTATGCAAGGCGCTTTCGAGGAGAAATATTTTACAATTCTAATTAATATTTATTTAAATGGTTTCTACAAACTCTAATAGGTTTTTAGACAAGCACAGATTATTGACGTAAGTTTTTTTGAAAAATCAAAAATAAAAATACATCCCATATTATGCCGAGTTTTTGGAGGTCAGTGTATATATAAACTAGAATATTTTTATATTACATCATTAGTGGTGCATTTTCGCTAAAGTGGTTTTATTTTGTTTAAGAACTATAATTGCTTTAATTGAGGTTGACTCCACGCTAAACCAGAAGCGACATAAAATGGAAGTTGGCGATAACAATACAGCGCTGCAATTATTCAAATCAAATTTCATTCAGCTATAATAATTTAATTTCCTGAATTTATCGCTAATAGTATGGATGGGAATTCTATTTGCTATGTAGAGTATATATGAAGCAGAAGTGACGGGGAATAGGCTCTTTTTATTGACGCAGGGTTTATCCCTCGAAGAATAAATAAATCGATCTTTCCATTACACTCTTGGACACGAATTCTCTGAAGAGGTGCTACTCTTTCGATTATATTTCTAAGATACGAATGTTGACTTTGCCCTTCATATCGCTTTCATAACAAATGTCACTGATATCGCTCTAGAACGCAGGACATTTGTCTGCAATCTAATAAAGTAAGCCATACGTGGAAAATCGTTGTAATGTTCGAAAATGTGATGAACTGCTACAGATGAAGGGCCGATAAAGTCACATTATTACTCAAGTTTCTTTTTTCGAATGAACTCCGCCAAATTTGATCGATCTCATCAATGCTGCATTCAGCTTATAGCGAAACTGTACTATGGAAAGGAAATTACATTCCAGGAAGCCACAAAATTGGTTGTTACACGTCTTAGTCTTTGATCATATACAAAATCATTAAATGCATGCAACTTGCATAAGGTATAACGAAAACAACAATATCATTTCTCTCTTTGTGTTTCATAAATAATTAGTAAAATAAGGTATTCTGCCAGAACCATAAATCACGAAGTGTAAAGTAAACTAATATTATGCAAGAGTTTGGATTTTTGTATTTCTCTCAAGATTGAACCTAAATTCTGTTGATGTAAAAAGTTATTTCACAGCTTTTACTTTTAAACTTTTATTAGAATGGAAGTTTTTGCAAATGTCAGAAAAAAATATCAGCAGCGAAAACAGCAACAATGAAAAAGAAATACATTTTCTATAAACGGAGGGTAAAATGTTTGCCAGCATGAATTCAATTTGATGTGAAAAAAGCAACTGTCATATTATGGAATTGCAGTACGCTTTCAGTTATTACAGCGGATTCTATATTTTGCAACTTCTGTGACAGTTGTAACCCATAGAAATATTTTGCTATTATTTAACTACCACTCACACTTTCATTTTGTTTCCAACTTTTTGTTACGGTTTGATCTGCTTTCAATTACCTAGTGGATGGTGGATATTCAAAATCATATTCAGCCACTCGCCAACCTTTCTAAATTCATCCCTCTAACCTTCAAGATCACGAAAACAACCACAGGCAAAACAAAATTGGAAAATTAAATTACAGAGCTAAGTTTAGCTTAAGAATAAGAATTTAAAAAACCTGTCCGTTGTATTAAATTATAACTTATTAGGTTTTTATTGCATTCGTAACGTTTCCAACTTTCATTCGCATGTTATTTCAAATTGTAAATCATAAAAGATAAAATTCCAAAATGAACACTCTCACGTCATTTCAAATACAAACTTTGACTAAAAGGAAACTTACTTATTCATTATCAAGCAATATGTGGTTAGGAGTGTTGTGTATTAGTAACAGATTATTAAAAATAGCTTTTATCAAAATTAATTGAACTTCAACTACTATAAAACGCGAAACGGAAACTTATTAATTTATTTATTTCTTCACTCGGTCAAACTAATAGGACGATTTGATGAAACGAAGAGTTGATATGAGATTTTAATGACACCGTTGAATTCTTGAGTATATACTGTTTGAGGCTTTCGCGGTTACTCGAATTATTCTTCTTAACATAGAATTTCGGTTTAGACAGCGTAGTATTTGTAGATGTACAACCAGCATTCTCTGGCTTAATGTGCCTTGCACCTTATGAACTCGAGCAAAAACCCGCGCGATGGTCATGCTTGTGTGGCTCGTGTTGATTGAGGATTTTGAGAACGAGGATCTTAGGCAGATTTGGCCTTTTTGCTGTTAGGGCATCCACATTCACTAACGTTTTCCAAGACCTTGCAGCTTGCATCATCAGAGCGAAAGTCACTGCGACGTATACGTATTGCGAATTTACCATACTGCAGTATTTTAAATTAAGCGATCTTTTTCGAACTTTGCATTCAAGTTGGTGAGAACATTGCCGACAACTTTTCTTAATAAACTTTTGCAAAAAGAGAACAAACTTAACCCCTAACCTCAGCAACAGTGGAATTCAATACAACACGAGAAGATATAAAAAGTAATGGGGATACAACATTCAGAAATAAGCCAAATATATAATGAAGTAAGCAAGATTATAAAAATGAAAATTGAAGAAAACTAGAAATAGAGAGCGCGACAAAAATGACAACCCAATACAGAACAATCGAAGATGAAGACGAAACGCTTTGAAACTAAAGAGAACAGCAATGGCAAAATCGGCAGTCGCGCAATTGATAATACTACGGGAAAGCCATGATATACATATCGAAACAAACAATTCTTATTTTTATGTATGTCTAAAAATGCTGAATAATAAATAAATTCGACGTTTGCGGAATTGATAGTTTTAAAATTACATATTGGAGAAGAACGATTAGAATTCCATGGACTGCCGAAGAACCAACCTATCCATGCTAAAGGACCTGAAAATCAAGGAATTTCTGAGTACGACAATGAAAATATGTCAGGCAGACTATCACAAAAGGACCGGTAGGAAAAGTAGAATAGTTGATGAGGCAAGGCAATGTCGATGGATCTAGGAATAGATAAAAATTACCTACAGGATACACTGACACAATTAGAAAAATATCAAATACATCTCTAACACAATGCATGTGACTGAAGCAAGGCAAGAGCACATAACGTCACGAAAACATTGGATGAGTGAAACTGTAAAGCGTCAATGATTCGGTTGTTTATGTTTATTTACTTATTTATTTATTTCGCACTCAGCCAATAACCGTTAGGCCAATTATAGGCGTCGCTGTGCATTTATGGGGACTTCCAACCCTACTAACGACTGTCATGATGTTGTTATGATCGCCGGGACCAACTATTTCCGTGACAGCCGTATCACGAGGCGCCGAGAGATGCAGCCGTGGATCTCCCATCCAACTTCTGACCAGAAAGAGCGTTGCTTAACTCTGCTGATCGAACGTGGACGCTTGTTCAAGCTACACGACCCGGGACCACGTTATACATTTGAAAGACAATTATTTAAAATCATTCACTTTGTCACGGGGTATGAGCACAAAATTAGGACAAAAAGTTATTTGAAATTATGTACCTACAGCATGGTCCACAAAAAATTATGTAAAAGAACTAGTTGCTCACCTAATTGTATTCTATGATTTTTTACAGTTAAGCACATGTAGATTTAATGGGTTTGCAAAGCACCCCCATAGAAAATATAAATAACTTTAAAGTTATTGCCCCTTTTTCTTCCTCTTATTATAGGCTAAGAGCCTGTTATTTCCACACATTGAGTGTGGTTTTATAAGCCATCTTAAGCCGTGGCCGGAGTAGGTGGCTAGGCTAACCCCTTGAATTAGGGAAGAATGCCCTCACAGGGGTCACGACCACCAAAAATGTTCGTATGACGGTCGGAGAGCGTTAGATGTTTCAATGTACGGGTGTAGGGCTAGAACCCATTACCTGCCGACTGCTGGCGCAAGCACTCGACCAACCGGCGACACGCTCTCTATTGCCCCTTACTGGTATTTATTTAAACCCAACGGTAAAATTTCTATTAGACAATAAAAGATAAACATAAATCAGCGCTAACTGCCAACTAAATGAAATATGTAGATAGGATTATTTCGAAAACCAGGAGAGACGACCTAGAACTAGACCCACTGGTAGATGACCTAGTACGAAAACTGCAATGGTACGGTCATCTGGTAAGAATGAAGAATAAAAGATACCCCAATAAAATAATCAAAATGAGAAGGGGTGGAGGTGGGGGAAAAGTAGACCTAAGATAGACTAGGAAGACAACATCAGGGAAACATGAAGAAATAAAGGGAAAACCATTTAACAGATCCGCAATATAGCAATAAATGCAAACAATGGCTCAATATACTAACACCTTTAAGTGCATACAATATGAGATGATAAAGTAACGAAAATTTCTAGTTATATCGTTGATGATGATATATCCTGCTGTGAACATATTTTAAGCATTTATAATTATCATAGCAATTAATAATATTTCAAGCATATCAAATATTATTTTATAACATGTTCCAGAAATGTGCTAGTCTACATTTTGCAAATTATACTTTGATAATAATTTGTAAAACGGTATTAAAAATGGTGTTAGCCTTGATTTGAAAAAAAATTAGTCAGAATAAGCTTGGAAATAATGTAAAACCATGTAAGATCGAAGACAAACAATTGGGAAAAGGAAGTCAAGCTGTCAAATAGTGTTAATTTTTGCTTCCCCAATAAATAATTGTTAATACGCGAATAAATGCCCTTTTCCCAATTCAGTGTGTTTGAAAATGAATTCTATACCCTTTGGTTGTGCTTTTGTAGGTTGCATTGATTTGTAGCACTTTTGCAGAGGAATAAATAAGTGTTGAATTTGTGCATCGAGTGTTGGCTGGTTTTTTCGAGATTGTGTATGAGATTCGAGCATTGTAATTGAAGCCTTAGGTGTGAGGCAACTGCTGAATTGGAAGCGTTTTCGCAGCAGTCGAGCTGCAGGAGTCATTCTGCAGGGCGTTCAGCGTCTTGTATCTGCAGGCTATCGGAGAAAGGAAGAGTATCGGACAGATAAATTACTCAACTCTACAACATACAGGAGCAAGAGCAGTACGATAGCAATGGCCGCCTACATTTGGACTACCTGAACTCTTAATTCTAGCGAACTAACGCCGCCGCCTAATCCGTCATCTTGACGAAGGATAAATTATTTCTAAATGCCACTTCCAACCAAAATCCACCCTAACGACAAAGGCAACGGGTTCTGAATAACTGCCTAGGTGTATGACTCATGTGATTTCGTTAAATGCATTTGATACTTGTACATAGCATATTTAAGACTAGTAACATTCATAATTAACCAAAATTTGTGCTCCATAGAATTTTGTTTTCCGATAATATTCGTTGCTTCGTTGCTTAAACATAAACGACACCTCTTTTCCAGCAAATAATACACATTATAGCCTATAGAATAGATAGAAACATAATTGACAATAAACTATGCCATAAAGTTTTGGGTCATATAGAGGATGTGAACATATAGATTTATATCGTTTATAGAATTACCAGAAATTTTAATTAAAAAGCGATGTTTTGCGTATTTAATCAACCTAAAAACTAGAAGGCGGTACCACAGTAAAATTACAATGTTAAAGCAGAAGCCAACGTCAACGTTAGAGTTAGCTTTTACGGACTTACGAACTTAAACTTGACGTGTGTTGTTATTCCTCAATTTCCCTTAAGCCTACATGCTGAACTTTGTAAAGTTCCTTTCTTATGAGCTCATTCATGCGAATTTAATTCGATACTTTTAAAAATAGAGTCTATAATACACATTTCTGGAGAAAACTCACATCTCATTGTTACATTTTGTTGGAACTACGTAAGCACGTATGTCTTAATCGCATGCTGCTTTTATTGACCTAAAACCTCCACAGTGGAAAATTAAAAACTTAAAAATATGTTCATAGGAATATGCTACCACAAAGAAACTCGTCAAAGTTTCAAGTTTATAAAAACGACAACCAAAGCTAGTATTGGATACAAGCCATACTAAAACTAATGAGATTTTGTTGTGTTCGTTCATGAATTGCGTGTTCGTCACAGACCACTCGAAATGCGAATGTCATTTGCAGCAGGCCTGGATCTTTTGATCGCTTAATATGTAACCGTGTCTATCTTACAGTTACACAGTTCAGTGCCTTTGTAAGAGACGGTAGCGGCTTCAAGAGATCCTTTCAAATTTAATATTTCGGAACACCGGGGGGATTTTTTGTGTTCTCCGTAGGAGTAAGACTTCGCAAGTCTACAAAGCAACACATCTTCAAAGCACAGTGGAGGGAACTTTGTAGTGTTCATTTTATTTCTCTATGAATAGCACATGGAAATTCAATATTCGACTTTCAAGATATCTTCTCTAAGTTATGACACGTTTATTTGTCTTTGCCGCACTGACAGTAAAATTGCAAAAATACTTTGCTCAGAATACTGTTCTATTTCGGCAAAATTAATTATTGCTGATATTTTCCTTTATAGAATAACAATAAGTTATGGACAAAAATTCTACAAATATCTGCATGCAACTAATTTGGGCTCTCCCAAGTTTCTATAAAACGTAAAAGGGTACATTTCAACTAGTACATTACTTTCTTGCTGCCTCTTCAGTTCAAGTTTCTTATGAAAGTTAGATGAGTTATTTGCATAGCTATGGTATACGACATAATGGATTCATGATTAATTAACCAAAACGTTTGTTCCAAGTTTGATCATTTGTCGGCTGTACTAGGCTGTTAGTGTCACTTATATACATACCAACAAAGGCACTAATAAATATGTAATTGGCATTTACACAAAATACTATAACGAACTTTTAGATAGGTAAATAGTTTTGGCTTGGTTATTGAGTCAGATTAAAGGGAGAGGGCGACGACTCTGTTCATATTAGAGAAGGAAACTCGATGGCATTCATTGTTTTATATAAGGAAAATTATACTTCTTACGATACAAAAACGGTTTCCGAGATTATCTTAAGTTATGAAGTTCGTTGCAGGTTAAACACAAGTGCATTCATTTTCGAACAGAATTCTCTTCATAAAGCATTAGAATACCTATCCATCCTCGACAAGTTGCATTAGACTTTTGAAAAGTTAAATGTCGTGGTGTTCGATAAGTTTAAATGTCTACTGGAAATCGTAGCTACAAAAACATAACCAATACAATTATTGAATTTGAGAAACTGAGTATCAGGCATAAAACTTTCACATTATTTTAGTTTCACCATCCCAATCTACAATAAAAATGTCTTGAATAATTATATGAGCCCCACCACATAAGTAGATTTCCAAACCATACTTGACGAAAAACACAAAAGTAGAGTTGAAAATCCAATTCGTCATAAAGTAGATGACAAGTTTTCCTTATTAGAATGTAATACAGATAGAGCCTTTTTACAGTTCTAGACTACAGTTTAGAATATTTTTGAAAAACAACTACAGATTTAATGTGAAGTCAAAGAATTAGATAGACATGCTTATTGGTGTTGAAAATTTCACATTATTATGATCACTTTTTGGCAGATATAGTGTTTGGGTTAGTTATATCAACCAAAAACGCAAAAATTATGTTATTTGAAAACTGGAGTAAAGGTACCGAATATGGAATAGGTTGGAAATAAGGAATAACTATTTTTTATACCTGTGCTGAAGACGGTGCCAAAAAATCTACCACCAGCAACATAATACATTGTTACGTATAGTTTTTACTTTAATATAAAATTAAGCTAAGTCCATGAAATGCCTCCAGGGTGCCCGCGATTCCTTACTGTATGCTTGGTTGCCTCGCCACATTCTTCATTTTTGGTATTTTGAAAATCCTTGAGCTGCTTTAAGGAATTGAAAATTGTTGGTACGATTCCCCGACGGCCATTTCATGGCATTCATTTTGTGAGATTGCTCCTTCTGGTGCTGTAAATATTATCTGGACTTTTCACTTCATGCGGCTATTATAATTCCTGAATTATTGTAAATCATGTTAATCAGCCTTAGGGAATTGTGTGGGAGATTGCTGAAATAAGTGTAGATAAGCTGGGATACGAATTATAATTCGTCAAAATCACCTACTCAGGGCTGTCCATCAACTTCGGTAGGTTTCTGTCCCTCTGCTGGAAATCGTCTTCATGTTGTATCATTTTAGGCCCCCTTGTGCTATTGTTAGTGCCACGCTCTGGATATGACCCCTCCTGATCCTTGATGTCGCCTTGTACGAGGCCCGGGGCAGCGACTTGTATGCGGATCTGTGCCCCTTCAATTCTTGTGGCTACTTTTCCAACCCCGGAGCTCTGAAAAGGTCCTCCAGGGACGCTGCCTGCTATACTTACCCCCAGGTACCCTTCGATGTATTAAGCTCTCGTCTAAGCTCTCAAACTGTGAAAGTACCAATTTGTGTTGTTTCGATGATGCTATAAGCGTTTCTACTTACGGATACCATGTCGAATTTCTGGAAGATGGTAGTAAGAATTTACAAATCTGGAGTCACAATGTGTTCCCCTTTCAACTTTAGTAATTAACATAATTCTCTTATTATTGCATTAGAGTGGCAGCTCTGTTAGCTGTTTTGGACGCATTCAGCTCGCGAAAAAAACACGTCCTCACCACGCGAGGGAATACTGGAACGCATTACAAAATCTTCTAAACGCTGAATCAAACCAATTAAACTGTGTAATATTGCTTGAGCGCATTGTACCTACCGCGTGCTTTGCGCGTTGTAATAATTTAGATATTTAGGCGACTTTATGTTTCTCCCGTTATCCGCTATCGCTGAATTTTTCGTCCCTTTAATAATGGGGTTACAAAGAGAATTGTCTAGCTCCCAATAAATAGTTTAAACAGATATCTTGAAATAGTAATGATAATAACTGTTAGCACAAATGATCATACAATATTACTTGATCAAAGAGTCCCTAAAATTGCAATAAGTGCCAATAACTACTGCTTTGTGGGGCATTAATAGGATTAATTGAACACCACACCAAACTGTGTGCAAAAATTGGTGCGGTATGAATTACGCGATCATAAACAATAATACCGTTATTCGAAGTTACAATATGTTCCATGAATGCACCTAAAGTAGATTGAATACAGGTGGATTCAGTAATAATTTCAGGTAGACCTGTTTTGTCTCAACAGAGCAACAAATATCATTACTCAAAAATTAAACATATTTTCTATTTACATCACCAAAGCTAAATAAAACATCATGACTGGAGGTAATTACTTCCTCATTATTTCATTTCGTATTCTGTATGAATTTTATAACATTTTTAGGCACTTTCGGGAACTGATTCGTAATCGTTCCCAAAATTTCACACCCAATTTTATATCAATATGGCGGTTGCCTACTGAGGATTTTACAATTTTTTGCGATGAAATCATGAAAAAAGTTATACATTTTTAAAATGTCTGTGTACTGCGGCTTTCGCCAACCGTCTAGGTCAGCATTTTACGATAAGTTTTCGCGGTAAAATTTAGAGCAACATATTACGGAACAAAAACGACGTTAGCGACAACGCGCCAACGTATACGAAATGTCACACAAAATCCAGACTACTAGCGCGTACGATATCTCTCAAAATCGGGACAGTAACTCACATAGGACCGCTGCCCAGCCGCGTAACAAGAAGTGCCGACTAGACTCAGTAAAGCAAGGGGTGGGGGCAACGGCCTAACGAACGGTAAACAGATCTAAATAGATTGAGCGCCACTGAGGAACCGGGAAGCAAATGAACCTACCTTTCAACTTTAGAATTGGCAAAAACACTAAAGCTAATCGGGGTAGGGTATGCGTGCAGCCTTGTGACTCTCTGAAGCCGGCAACTGGAGCGCTCGGACTTACCTTGACGATCACAAACTCGTCCAGGATCCGCTTTGCATCAATCTTACACTACAGACTGCTTAACCTGAAAATCGGCATGCAACACACAAGAAAATACAACGGTAGCGTTTAACAAATAGGGCTATTATTCTTACACACAAATATGGCTATGGACGGTAATTAGTACACAAAATAGGATTGCTGGAATTAATTATTGCGCAAATATGATTGTTGCCACTCAACAGTACACAAAATATAGTTACAGACATTAATTAGTACATGAAATATGATTGCTGGCCTTAATTAGTACTCAAGTACGGTTGCTGGCATTAATTATTACGCAACAGATGATTGATGACGTTAGTTAGTATAGAAAATAATATTACTGACACTGATTAGTGCGTGAGATTTGATTGCTGCCATTAAATAGTACACAAATAGAATCGCTAGCATTAATTATTAGGCAAATATGATACCTGTCATTAAATAATACACAAAATACCTTATTAACTCCACACTTGAGCGAGCCCAGTCTGCAGCATGGCGGTGTCACAAGGCATGCGAAACGGAACGAGATGCTCCAACAGCGTAGGCATTGATGATGAGGACCCACAGATTCGCTCACAAAACTCAAGATGCGGCCATAAACGACCACAAGGCCCGCATGTGAAAGATGACCAGGGGCACGTTCTTGATGGTTGATCCCACCGAAGTGGTCATATGGGCCGAGAGCCGATGCTACAACAGAGAAACGTTTGGCCAAGACGACGGGGGCATCACCAACACTTGTTCGCTTTAAGTCTCGGGACACTCGCTTCAAGTCTCACAACAGCTACACTGAAAAACGCCGCCTAACGGAACACACTCGGCCAACTCACTACTAACAAGACAACACGCCACAGACCGGGGCAAGGGCACAGAGTGACGGCCTGAAGCCAATAATGCCTACATAAAACTCGATACATTTAAATTTAAGCGAAAAAATATGAAAATTCTATATACACACCTATATACACACGGGGTAGTAATTTAGAAAAATAGGAAAATAACTCGTACATTTGTACAATCTGAAAATGTCCTGACAAACACACAGTATCTCTTTTATAGCAACGCCGATTTTTTTTTTATAAAGAATCATTCATTAGTGACGTTTTTTGTATCGTTGTAATTTGTTCTAGGTCTTCTGATTTAGACAGAGAAAATTATATCTAGGTGGCGGCTGCATGCTTTTTTTGGAAATATGTGTAGTCTAGTTGTCTCGCATGCTGAGAAACAAATGAATAACACATAATTTAATACACATTATTATTAGTAACAAGTACTTGCATTAATAGATTTGAATAAATTCTCAATATGAATGCCACCTTCCTGGACACAATGGGTTTCTGTTGAACAAGCCTCGCATATAAAGCGAAATTTTGTAAAAATATGTTGGTTTTAGAATCAGAATTTCTTTGCTCAGATATCAACTGACAGATAATTACGTAGCTTTAACATATAATACAATTAATTACATTGCCTATGTTCAATATCGCACCGCCGAATTATATTACTTAGACATTCTATTGTGGGTCCTTTAATTAGGTTGTGTTGAAATGACATCTATATATTCCAGATATGCACAAATTTGCGAAACACTTTAATCAAAAGGAATAACAAACGCTGAGGATAAAGGCTCCTTTGTGAGTCTTTATAAAACAGGGATTCTCGAGTAACTGAGGCCAAAGTGCTGGCAACAAAGTAGAATATTTACTATTCAATGTCGACATTGAAAATGCTCCAGCAGAGTAAAACATTTCAATTAAGAGATTTATACACACGGCTAAATTATTGTTTTATAACGAATGTATACGTAAAATAAGGTACTTTAAGCAGAATATATGGAACAATGTATCAGAAGAATTATGTAGCGAAACAAAGAATAAAGAATTAAGCCAACGTAATTTATTTACCCTTACATTTCATGAGAATTGTACCACCCTACTGAAATATGGAACAAGGACACAAAAAATTGTTTGCTTAGTTGAAGCGTAATGAAACTCTTACCATTCAATTTTGGAAAGGGTCTTTTTAACGTATCCGGTGTTCCTCTCGAATATTTTCCTATGATTTCTGCGCTAAACGCTTTAATATATTTTTAAAGAACTGAGAAGCGAGAGGAAGGTTACCAGAGTTTATAAAATTCTATTCAAAAGCTATCTAGTCTTCTGGGGTTCCGTAAAACGTTGAAATTGTCGTTTTTATGACCATCATAGTCGTAAATCTGAATTATAAATAATAATGATAAAGTATTAGTACGACATTCTCCTGAATTTATAGTTCCATTAAAATATAGTGATCGTTTGCGTGCTTGCTTCGTCACTTATTTCGTATCCGCTCTTGTGAAAATATATACAATATAAATGTGCAAAATGAAACAACCAGCGATGAAAATGTGGTTTTATATACTTTGTGAAAACCATAATTTTATGTTGCAGGAAATCCTTTTATAATTAAAGTATGTTTTTAAATTAAAGCAGTGGAACCTAGGAGCTGTTTTGTTTATTTTTGAAGAAATTCGCCGGCATCATAATATACAATAGCACTGAAAACATTGGGATAATTTTTTTTTAATATGCGGACAGAAAGAGGAAAATAAAAATAAAAATCTGAGATATTTTTACTTTGATGCTGTGATATATACATATTGGTGTCGGCTTGCGTGAACGTAAGGACAAGCAAGGCAATTGAGTTTTCACGACATGCACTTTGATGTACGGTACTTTTAAATAAGAAGATAGGGGCGTGGATGACAATTGAGTTTACGCTAATTTTAATAAAAAAAGACTGCAATGTTTTTCAAAGAAAGGAAAAAAGTCTGAAAAATATTTATTACAAAAATGCATGTTTTTAAGGCGAATAAGAAAATGTTATAAGTCTACCATATAAGTTACTTTATTTTGTTACTAGAAAGAAATATTCTACATATTAAAAAAAATTAAGGTACATTATATCTAGAGATAACAAAAAACAAAAAAAACTGATCCTCACGGGGCTGTGGAAATTCAAATGTATGAATACCATGTTGGTGGCACTGTAAGTCTATGTCAAATTCGAGGTTAGTAGGTTAGGTTTTGCGTCAGTCTGTGTCAAAACTGACACAAAACCTAACCTGCTAACCTCGAAAACATAAACACACAAGTATATTAATGATGCACTACACAAAATTTTATCTACAACTGCCCAAAATTGATAAAAGTGCATTAAGAAAAACGACAAAACTGTAATTTTCAAAAATATTTTAGTAAGAAAATGCCATTCTGTCATTCATATGACACTAACTGAAATAGAGTCAAATGAGTGACGTAATTAGTCCTTATCCAAGCAGTTGTAGATAATAGTTATTTACTATACAATTGGGATAAGAGAATGATTAATATGCGTGTGTGCAAGTTACACAAGAGTGCGTAGCACCAGTTTTGTAAGCACACAAGTATATTAACCATGCATTATCACACATGTATTGTACAAAATTTTATCTACATCTGCCAAAAATTGAGAAAAGTGCATTAACAGAAATGTCGGATCTGTAATTTTCAAAAATATTTTAATAGGCAAATGTCGTTACGTCATTAATTTGACACTATTTCAGTGAGGCAATGAAACCATTACACCACTTAGTTAGGTAATGAAGCCATTACATAACTGAGTGGTGTAAGCAGCTTCATTACCTAACGGAAATAGTGTCAAATGAGTGACGTAATGAGTTACTTATCCCATTGGAGTAGATAATAGTTATTAACTATACAAGTGGGATAAGTGCTTACGCACACTTATATTAATGATGCATTATCACACATGTATTGTACAAATTTTATCTACAACTGTCCAAAATTGAGAAAAGTGCATTAAGAAAAATGTCAGATCTGTCATTTTCTAAAATATTTTAGTAGGCAAATGTCATTACGTCATGCATTTAACACTATTTCCGTTAGCTAATGAAGCAATTACACCAATAGTGGTGTAATGAGCTTCATTACATAACGAAAATAGTGTCAAATGAGTGACCTAATAACTTACTTATCCCGCTGGAGTAGATAAAGAACATTACCTCTCGCTGATTGGAAATTGGCAGCTTGTGTCCTAAAATTAAGGTGCAAAAGCAAACTTTCTATATAGTGATATAAAAAAGACATTTTTTTCTTCTACAGGTATCGTCAAAGCAGCATTCAATTTTGATTGACAGTTTTTGCAACATCTAAGTACTACGTTATCCGAACTAGTTACAACGTAGAAGCCGATAAAAAAAGATAATGAAGCACGGAACTTTTAAGCTTTAGTACTTGTAGTAAACCTTGGACAATAAATCAAGATTATCATATAAAGCATGCCAACATGAAACAATTTTTCGGCAAGTTCATGTTCACCTCATCCAGGAAATGCCGGTATTTTCACCTTCGGAAACTCCTGATTTCCTCTGAAAATTTAACAAGCACTCCGCATGCCGATAAGTCAACTCGTTTTACGACCCGTATCTCAATGAAGTTCTGCAAGATAAATGGCTAGGGTTACTCACGGCTTACCTATAAAAGAAACGTTTTTTGCTCTAATGAACTCGCGGTTTCCTTAAGAGTAGCAGCTGAAGGCACTTGCTGCGGGAAGTTGCGAATTTGTTTTTTAGGACGTTAGGATACTTACTGTCTTAGTAAAATGGGTCGAGCTTTTCAGTGAATTACTGCAGGAACTAATGTAGTGGTTTACTATTTTTCACGAGCTTCCTTTAAAGCGCTCTGTACAACTCACGATATGCTTCTCATGCAATGCTAGACAGGTTTTTCATGTAATAGGAAATATGCAACCAAGAACTATAAGCTCTAAGCAGATTTCGTATCCCCTGTGAGACCGCAAGCTTAGTAAACATGACGTTCCTGAATAACATAACCTTAGTGTAACAACGGAAAAGCATTCCATGATTTACAATTTCAGAATTGACCAAAGGGCTTGATTAAAGATGTGCAATACTGAAGATGTAATTATTTTACTTAAATATTAGGCAAAAATCAAGCATTCCTCAATTCACACATTACGATTCATAACTTAATAATTGATCACTTAATTCAAAATATCCTGAGTAGTTATATGCTTCCCGCATGTAGCTCGAACGGTATAAATTTCAAGATTTTGTTTACTTTGATTTTGTGTGACCGCTCTACAACATTATAAAAACATTCATTTCATCTTAAAAAATTGCGTAGCTGTAATGTGAACGGCATTTTTTAAAAAGCTCAATAATAGTAGATTATGTTATTAGGAGTAAAAGTGACACTTTATGTGGCAAAGCTGAAGTTTATTTAGCCGAACGTTAGTGAGGCAAATAATTCAAGTCAGTTTTACTCCGAATAACATATACTATTTTATCCGCAAACTTATTCAGGTAAATTTCATTAATATAAATCTAAAAAAAAAGGATGCTTCGGCCGGGAATCGAACCCAGGCCACCCGCGTGACAGGCGAGCACTGTACCCCTGCGCCAACCTCTGTTGTTCAAATAACGCGCTACTGTAATGATATATGAACATACTGAATCACGGCCACAGCAGCTGTCACACCATAACCCACGGCGACAGATGCTCCGATCCGCTGCTTAAAGGTTTATTTAAATTAAAGCTGTTTCGTACTCTTTTTGAAAATAAAAACCGGCCTACGATCTAAGTCCAAAAATTAGCAAAATTTTAAGCCATCATACAATTTAATCGGTCCAGTATTTTCGGAGGAGCTAGCGAACAAACATAGAAATAAAGAAAGAAAGAGAACAACGATTTTGTGTGATTAGGCAGATAAACTATGCAAAAGTTGCTATTTTATCTGCTTAGGCAGCTAAAGTGACACCTTTACCTTGTCAGTAAAGACACATAAGTTGTCAATTTTGTGACGTTTGCGGATAAATATTTTTATTCATAATATGTGTGTTACATAATGATTTTTATGCATAAAACAGAACAACTAGATCAAAAATTATTTGGCGTTGCTTCTTTAAAACCTCTAAAACCAGAACTGTTGCACTATACAGTGTACTCATAAAAAAAAAACATTAGTTTAAAAAAGCATTGCCAACTAGTTGTCTTACAGATTCTTTTGTGATACCAAAAATACACATTATTCTGATAAGAAAAAAAAAACTTTGTCGCGTGATAAAATATAATTTAGTAAGTTATCAAAAAAATGCCATCTATGGCATAGCTCCGCGATTTTGGAAGATAAAATAAATGTTGGCAGTCACTATCACACAAACTCAAAATAAGAAAAATTATCTTATGCTTATACTCTTCGAGTGCAAGGTTAATTCACTCTATATGGTAACTATATGATGATGCTACTAATATTGATAATACGATCACCTCTAAATTTGACATTAGTTGCGACCGTTATCCTTATGTAACGAACGATTTCCGTGATTTGACAGTGTCACTGTTGAGCCAGAACTCGCTTTCATAAAGGGTTTCATCTGGAGTGAAACAAAGGAGTACGGTAACTCCGAGTGTAAATCACGTCAGACGCGACAATCTTCTATCAATTGGAAAAAATAAGACGAAATTTATAATCAAGTGTGGTCACCGTGGAATGAGGAAGGCGCGGGGCTAGGTTTTGGTGGTTATGGATGAAGATAGCGATTTATGGCGGACTGCATAATATTATCTCTAGCAAGTTAACCGTGTTTCTAAGAGATTTTCGAATATGGTTCATTTAAGCATAGATGGAAATATGGAAACAGCACGTCTAGAGGTAAATCCATGACGAACGTTTTTGTGTTGGATGATGATGGAAATCGGTATGTAGATAACGATCAATGCAAGTGAGTGTGCTATATGCAAATTATTCAAATTTGCTTTTGGAATTGCGAGAAACATGTACAGCCAAGAAAGGAAGAGACCCGTTGCTTTCTGCCTCCATTGTAAAGCTAACGTCTGAATGTTGAAATGTTTTAAGAAGACGAGTTGTGAGAAGCGACCCCCACAGCTGCACTAGAGGTTTAATTGACTGACAATAGGAAATAATAGAAATATAAATAATACCATTTGTTTTCGGTGTGTAATAAGAGAAAGAGGAAGAGGTAGATTTGAAGATATTTCACCATGCTCTAATAACAACTGTTGGATTATAGCTAATGATCGAAAACTTTAGTAGTTTGCAGAAATTAGTTATATCAAAGCTGACAAGCATTCCTTCAGGGTTAATACCCTGGTGGGGTTGATACGTTGAATTACTGTCTTCTTCTATCGCTTATCCTAGAAAAGGAGTTTTGCTTTTGACATGGTTTACACGCTACACGTGGAATTACCGTGCACTTTCGTTTCATTCTTGATGATAGTGGATAAAACGTTGAATTCTTTTTTCAGCAATTACACGGTCTAATTCCGGAATAAGGTTATCTTTACGTTATCAGGGTATTTATACTGGTATATCATGTATACTCGGATTGTGTTTCCAGAAGGGTTTTTTCTCTTATTTATGCTTTAAAAAAAGGAAGGAAGAAAGTGAAATTATCGAAAACATAATATTCACCCTATGGAAAGCAACATAATAAAAAATTGAGAAATATGAAATACAGATACGACCAAATTACCCTTATATTTAATTCAAAAGCAAAGTCTCAAATAAAAAGGGAAAAACATTTAAGAATACCTCCAAGTACATAGTTTAGTGAAGATATTCAGAATTTAAGAATTACATTTTTTATGCTGTAAATTGCGTTATTATACCTATAAGGGCTCTATTGCTTTGTTTACAAGACTTTCAGAGTTAACATAAAATGCTAAAGATCAATATTTACAAATGAAATATTAAAAAACCATTTGCGTATCTTGGCAATTTTATATTTGGCCATATCTGAAGTTCTTATTTAACATTTTGCTCTTAAATAAAAAATAAAGGCACCTTGGTCTTAAATGTATTTTTATATATATTTATTTTATTTTTGGACACCCAGCACATTATATTTTATTTTCGTAATGTGCGATAGGAACTATGTATTCCTCTTGTAAAATTTGTAAAACGTCAAATAAAAAAAATCCTCATTTGTGCATTTGGAAGGCACTATAACCAAGAACATGGAATTGAAAATCGAAAGAGTTGCTGAATCATGACCATTTTACTTCCTGTCTATTATAATCACGAAAAAACCACTTTCCCAGGTTTTTCCAAATCTTCACGTATCAAAGTCCCGAGATGACGAACAACAGGTTTTCTCAATTCCGTCAGTCTGTCTGTCTATCTGCCTGTTGGCGGCATAACTGTAAAATTATTTAGTGGAGGAAAAGAATATTTTGCATGAAGATTATATGTCGACCTGACATGAACCGAGAAAAAATTCGGACAAATATATACAGGGTGAGCACATTAAGAAAATTTAAAAAAATCTATTTTTGGGTTAACTGAGAAATTGATGAAAGTAATAATTTGCACAGAGGTCAGGCTTTACACTTGACGAAAATGGCACCCAACAGATACAGGGTAATGTCGTAAAAGAGTAAAACATTCCAACAATGCCGTTCTGTTTAATACAGCCCCGCATCAGAAAGACCGGAGAGGTCCTCGACGGGCCCGTGGATGAGGCTCCTAGATTTAAATTCGAGTTCCAATGTCGCTGTTAATAATTGTTTTTATTTCAAAATGATTTAATTCGTATTGGCAAGTGTTTCATTTTATTGTTTCAGTATTCCGACCAACGTGAATAAATTTTTACCCCTATTTTCCCTTTATTTCTAAAATTGTTTGGTGTCCCAAAGTCCACTTGCGAAGGAAGTTCTGAGTAAAGCTCTTTATACATGTTTTCAAATGCTCCCGCACAGAATTGGACAATTTGCTTTTGGGCCTTCGTCTCATCTTCTCCTTCTTCTAGACTACTAAACATATCCAAGCCGCCCAATCCTTTGCGCTCGAATTTCTTGCATCACACTTGATTTTCAATGTGGTTTCATTACGTTGACGTTTATTCTTTTTACCCTTAAAAGTTCTCTTGAAGATTCCACGTGTACATAGTGTTATTGTTTTAGGTCACCCTACGTCCGCAAGCTACTATAGAGTGTATTACAATTCCATATAAGGTACTAAGAGTTTACATCTTCTGAATATACCACTTTCATTAAACAGTTCTAGGAAAGCCTCAACACGTTTGTTAATCTGCTCACTGCTAAACTATTATTTTTGCTTCCTTTTACAATAAAGGAGGTCCAAAAACCTCAAAAACATGTTTTTTCCATTTGTCTGCTTGTCAGTCTGTGTGTGTGTACGTGTGTGTGTGTGAAAAGAGGTATGACGTCGAAACTTCATATACAACATGTTCATTAAAGAAGTCGATAAAGGACGGCTGTGGAAATTCAAACGTATGAATAATAAGTTGGTGCCACTGTAAGTCTATGTCAAATTCGAGGTTATCGGGGTAGGTTTTCCGTCAGTTTTGACACAGACTGACGCAAAACCTAACCTGCTAACCTCGAATTTGACATAGACTATAACCATGGCCATTCAAAAAGTTCGATCATTTCAGAAGGCACTTTATAAGTTTTGTGTACTATCTAGATGCGACAGCAAACTTTTGAAGAAAAACCTTAACCGGAAGTATGGTGTTTACTCTTGTGATTTTTCAGTTTTTTTTTTCGATTTTGCAAAAACGGTCCGTGTATTACACCATGTTTTTGTCGTTTGTAACAATCAATAACAAATAGTTGAATTCAGACAAATCTTGAAGGACAGGCTACTTCCCTACAATGATTTTAAGGCTAAGATCTGTGCACGCCACCTTTGTTTTTAATCCACAACCATTGCATTATTTTATTTCCATTAAATTGTACACCATATTCCACATTTTCCAATCTATTTAATACATTAGTAACCTTTTTACTGCCCTCGTCTAAAGACCAAAGAAATATTGCAATCGTGAAAAAAATCGCCTTCCGCGATTTCTTCAGATCTTCACGTTTCATGGTTTCTAATGACGGATATCAGGTTTTCTCTATTCCATCAGTCTGTCTGTATATCTGCCTGGCGGCGGTATAACTCAAAAACTATTTGTTGGAAGAAGACGATATTTTGCATGCAGATTATATTTCGACCTGCATTGATTTGTGTTAGATGCCACGTTAACGTATCCGATGATAGGAAGCTATCTATAAATGTGTTGACAGTAATATGAATATTTTCCATTAGAAACTTTCATTTCTAGTATTTCGTGTGGTACTACGTTGTTGGCCAAATTCTGTCACAGATTCGAAATAGAAACAGGGAAATGAAAAGGCATTTGTCAGAAATGTTATTCACAATGTATTTTGAATATATGACTAAACTAAAATATTAAGCATAGGTATTACTAAAACGGACTCTTTGGGAAAAATCATTACCCATTATGAACGCTACAATATAGCTTTAAGATCCTATGTGTTCAAAATTCGTTAAGTTATGACGACCCATAGTTAGTGGTATTAACTTGCCATAGAAAAGCATTATGTTTATATATTTAAAAAAAAAAATCTTGAAAATTCATTCAGCTAAGTAAACTCCTACAATATGTCGTAGAAATTTACCCACCTTGGTTAAAGTCTTATTTGAGCCTGTGAAGTTTTAATATCAACAAGTTGTTAAACCCATCACCGATTGAATACAGTAGAGCATCAAATATCAATCAACAACTGTTGATGTTAATTTTTACTAAATATAGTTGGAATAAAGGCTATTAACATGATGTGCTGGATTTCCATTTTATATGTTCTAGTATCTATCAGACATGATTAGCTCTGCTTAGGGACTGGTTTTATTATCTTTATTAAAATTGGCAAATTAATATAAGACATTCAACCTGATGGTTTCTAGTTTGCATATTAACACATTAAATTCAGGTTAAGTTTCCCTGTATATCCATAATTATTAAGTAGATAATCCTCTTTCAGCTTCTTGTTTGATACGTGCATCTCTGTTAACAATTCCAATTATGTCAACCCTTCTCAATCAGGCATAACGTTTTCAAGGTAAACACTTATGAGCGACACGTCAACTGTCATTAGTACGCACAAAATTTAGAGGTTTTCCGTTGTATAAAATGTAGACCACTCACATATGCAAATACTAAAACATTATATACCTATCATCTTAAAATAAAGATTTCTATATTACTAGATAATTAATAACTAATGACTAATACTCGTAACATACTAGCAGCGAATACTTTGCAATAAATTGTTGAAAGTTAGAATGCTAATTTATTCGTAAAACTTATTTATTTTAAAAATGTTAGCAAAATTTAGTTAGAGTGCTTGCCATATCTCAGCGACCCTGCGCAGTGATCGAAATACTGTAAATACGTCATAAGCAAGGCTACAGACCAACCTGAAAATATCATTGCGTTTTTGCTGCGTTTGATATCGTTTGCTATTTTCGTGCTTATAAATTAGTTTTTGCGTTATTTATCTACTTATATTTGCGTTTATTATAAAAAACAGCTTTATCAAATAAACACGAAATATTGACACAACCTCTTTTAAATTTCGCGCCTGCAAGCTAGCCTGATGTTTTCAGGTTGTACTGCAAACACCATTTGGGAGTCTCGCTCTACAGTTTTCTCCTTTGCTCCACTGCGCATTTGTGGTCGCTGAGATATGGCAAGACCTCTAATTATGATATGTTTTATCGGACTTTTTCCACTGTCTAGGGTGTATATCACACGACGTTTAGGGAGTTTTGATCTACTTCCGTCTTCAGGTGTTTCTGGTTAGTCCTGAGAAGGACTGCGATTCTACGTTTTTATACGTAAAATCGTGCTTCCCCGGGGTTTGAACCCGGGACCTCTGATCGCTGTCATTACTAGTCTGTCACTCTTACCACTAAGCCACCAGCGCTAAAAAATTACATTCGAAGAACAACTTAGTTAATTATAATTCCGTAACAGCAACAGCAAATCCATGTTTTGCACACATACGTAGGTTTTTGCGTATATTCGAATTTTATAAGCAAAAGTACATTACCTATCCTATTTAAAATTCCAAAGTTACCTTCTAACCCTCAAAATAGGGGAGGTAATTATAAAACATATGTTTAAATATGTCCCCCCATCTCCCTATTACCTCACCAAAATTTAATGAAAATATTTGAAACGGTTTTCGAGAACGTTTCAAAAAACTCACCTAGTATAACGAATTTTTATCGGCACCTACTCCTTCTTCGAATGTATGCAGATTGTGCGAAATCCGTTTTGAACATAGGAAATTAACGAGTGCAACAAATAAGTCATAAACAAAATGAGTAAGAGGACAAAGATAGAATGTAATCATAGTTAGGTACATTTTTAAACTAAAATTAAGTCAATGAAACAAACAAACACTTCTGTCAAACATTTTATCTACCATTAAAGAAGTATAAAGTGAGGTTTAAATAATTAAAATAATTATATGAATAGTAAAGAATAGTAACCATAAAAATATGGTACTACATTTATTCTCTGAATGTCATTTTTTGACAGTGGTCTATTATGATGTGTTTTTATGGGACTTTCTCCACTGTCTAGGGTGTATATCACACGACGTTTCTAGAGTTTTGATCTACTCCCGTCTTCAGGTGTTCCTGGTTAGTTCTGAGAATGACTGGTATTGTACGCTTTTATTCGTAAACTCCTGCCTCCCCCAGGGTTTGAACCCGGGACCACTGATCACTAGTCTGTCACTCTTACCACTAGGCCACCAGAGCTGGACAAGTCCGATAAAAACACCAAATTTATGTAAATACTGACTATTGACTATGAGGTTCGGATTTTGATAAGAAGGAGACAATCACTTTTTTGCCAACACTTCGAACTCTGTTTTGCTTTGACAGGATTGAGCCCGTTGGAAAGACCCACTGAGCTGATTATCATGTTGTGTCATGTTAAAATGCGTGAATTGATGGCTCCTCACAATATCGCACACTACTTTAGATTTGCCTTTGCTTTTGAGCATTGGTTAGATTATGGAGCAGCCAAACACAATAAACCTTTCTGACTTTCAGACGATCATTCAAAATATTATTATTATAGCGGTCATTCCGATGCACAAAGTAGCTCGTATCATTCTGTAAGTGACTCGGTTGTCTTCTTCAATAATTTTACGAATAGCAGCTATGATTCTATCCGTAACTTCAAAAATTCATTAGAACTCGATTTAAACTTAGATTCATTATTGTATTAGTATCTTAGTATCAACATGTGCAGATAATTATTGACAACAAGTGATGAATTCTAACAAAAAGTATCAAAGTACATGACGATGTACCATTATTTGGTGATGTGTTTACTGCCGTACCTATTTTGATTATTTTAGTTTGTAGGAATTATCGGCACTACCCTCGTATTACACTAATAAATAATTGAATCATATACGCGCAGAACTATTTTTACGATTCAATTGCGCATCTATTCGATTTTGCTGTCTGTAGTACTTATTTCCTATTGTTACGCCTCAGTTACGCATCTATTGTATTTCGATGTCTATGATACTTAGTTCATATTTCGCGCGCTTGTGCCTCGTATACTTTTGGCTTGCAGCCGTCAAAGAAAAAAATCCAATTGTTTTCTCGGCGTCTTTCCGGCTTGCCTTCGTTAGCGGCATGAAGCCAGTTCAAGCGTCTTCAAAGTGTTCAGTGAATGTATGGGCACGCAGTTTCATTTTTGTGTAGTGGTTACCCGTGCCTTTTCGGCGGAGTTGCATTCCTAAACGAGAAATTAGGAACGTTTTTTGACTTCCTTTTTCGCACGTGGTCTAGAACACCTCGGGATAAGTGAAGGAAGTCTTCTTCGGCAGTATTTAAATTTACAGTGTTCTATCGTGGACTATTTTCTCCTTATAGCAGTCACTGAGGAGCCGTAAGGCAGTTTGCAAAGGTGTTAGCTTTCATGGCATCTGGATGCGGGTGTTTTCAGTGGCATTACTTTGACCCGTCCATATCTTCAAGTCGCAGCCCGCTTCACACCTGTTGCGAGAATTTCTTAGAGCTCAGGAAAGGGCCCGATTTCGGAACGTATCCACAGGTTAAAGTTTTCCCTTTTTGACGTTTGGATTTGTAATGTGTATATGTATGCTATAAATTCGAACTTATTACAACGCAGTGACACCGTTAAGGATCTAGAGGTTCTTTTTGACGTTAAATTTTGTTTCGCCGGTCATATTCAGACCGTATGTAACTACTTCCGCTCTGAAAATGGTGGGGTTTGTCGTAAGAAACTGTAAATCTTTTACTAATATAGTTGATTTGAAAACATTATTTTCTTTAATCAGCTCAAAACTTGAGTATTGCGTTTTCATTTGGTACCCTTCCCATGAATATCAAATAATTAATCTAAAATCAATACAAAGGAAATCTTTAAGCTACAAAGTAGACGAAGTTTACCCAGAAAGAGGTTATCCACAACCATTATTACTGGAAAGATTTGATATGATTAGCTTAGAAAGGAGAAGGAAAATGATTAGTCTTACTTATTTATATAATATTCTTCAAGCAAAAATCGATTGTCCATATCTTCTGAAAATGCTTAATTTCCAAGTACCGTTTTGTCAAAATAGAAATTTCGTAACAGTTTATAATCCAACCCCACGTACTAATGTGTTACAAAAATCACCAGTTTATAAAATGAGTCAGAACTACAATGCAATTTCAAATAAATATGATATTAATTATTGTAGTTCAAATAGCATATTAGAATTAATATAGACAACTTTTGTTAGTATTGTAGGTATAGGTATAGTACAATATGATAATAAATATAAGATACCAAAATTAAGAGCGTCGTATCAGTTGCAATTTAAATGATAAAACTATAAAGACTGAGATACATCTAAATCCGAAGAAATCCCCAGGTACAGATCATATTACTCCCAAAATGTCACAAGAACTCCCAAGAAAGGGAATAGTACTATTGACCTACATTTTTAATGCTATCCTGAGGCTTCAATACTGGCCCAACGAGTTTAAAAAAGCGGAAATAATTCTTATCCACAAGCCAGGTAAAGATCCTAACTATGCCACCTCTTACCGCCCTATAAGCCTGCTGCCTGTGACCTCCAAAATTCTAGAACGTCTAGTGTTAAGAATACTCGATCCGGAATCCACACCAACAAACTGGATACCGGGCTTCCAATTCGGTTTCCGCAAAATTCATTCAACTACCCAACAATGTCATCGGATCACACAACTAATAAATACAGCATTCGAAGAAAAATCATACTGTACTTCCATCCTTCTCGATGTCCAGCAGGCCTTCGACAAGGTATGGCACAAGGGGCTCATCTATAAACTACAACAAATCCTACCCCCCTCCTTCCTCAAGCTGTTCGAATCCTATCTAACCAATCGACAATTCAGAACAAGAGTAAATGAAGCAACCTCAACACTACACCCTATCAACTCTGGTGTACCTCAGCGCAATGTCCTGGAACCATTTCTGTATCTACTTTACACCTCAGACCTTCCAACAACCCCCACTACAATGGTAGGCACTTTTGCCGACGACACCATCATACTGGCAAAACACACAGACGTAAACCAAGCCGCTGGACATCTTCAAAACCACATAAACCGGCTAGAAGACTGGCTCAAGAAATGGAAGATGAAAGTCAATGAATTCAAATCGAGCCATGTGACATTCACACTGCGAAAAAAGCCCTGCCCACCAATCCACCTAAACAACATCGTAATTCCACAACAGACCTCCATGAAATATCTCGGTTTTCACCTAGATCGCAAGCTTACATGGCGTGATCACATTACCAAAAAAAAAGAAAGCAGATCGAACTCAGACTCCAATCCTTACAGTGGTTAATTGGTAGGAACTCACCGCTATCCCTGAGCAACAAACTTCTAATACATAAGACGGTCATCAAACCTATTTGGACCTATGGGGTGGAGCTGTAGGGCTGCGCTAGCAAATCCAACATAGCCATTATCCAACGCTGCCAATGAAAAATCTTAAGAACTCTTACAAACGCACCATGGTATATATCCAATCAGATGCTGCATTCAGCCCTCGACATACCGTTCATAACGCAGGTCATCCATGACAGAACATCCAAACATCTAGATAAGATCGCAGTTTATCCAAACTCACTAATGTCCGGCCTCCCACACCAAGAAGTGATAAGACGACTCAAACGTAGATGGCCCATTGACCTTCACTAACGAGGACCCATCGTTGGACGGACCCTCTTTACGACATTTTTCTCGCCAACAAATTAGCTTATAGAATGGACTGTATTCTGATTGCTGATGTATGTACCTTAAATTAAAAAAAAATTAAATGACAATTGCTGCAAATGTCACTCCGATCTTTTGTCGACACCTTCTCGTTAAAAGTATGCAATAACCGTGTTAAACAAGATGCTTACTACCGAGCAAAATAATTTTGTTTGCAACCTCTATAACCGTCCATACGAATAAAGCAGAAATAATGGACCAAGTATCAAGTACGTTAAATTTCTATTTCTAGAGAATGGGAACGATGGAAAACAACATTTTTAATGAAAACCAAAAAGCGTGACATTGTAATTTATGCCTGTGTGGAAAAAGATCCAACGGGAATAGTTGGAGGCCATATAATAGGCCCCTTTCACAAATGGTAACTTATCGGACCACGTTATTTGAAGCTTCTTCAAAATCAGATAGGTCCAACACTAAGAAATATTCCAGAGCTAAATTTTAATACAATATAGTTTTAGCAAGATGGCTTCCCCGCAATCATTCATTTGCTATTCTGGAATACTTATGTGGGCCCTTTAATCAAATATAATACAAAATAAGTGTGGAAGCTCAATACTTTGCTTTTTGTTTATCGAATTTACAAACCATCAGCTTCAAAGCCAAGCATTGGTAATCATTTTATAACACTAAATTGTGCTTTAACAGTTTTCTAATCTTTGTAGGAACAATAATAATAATAATTGGAGATAGATAAAAAGCGAATACCGATAAATTAGAACGTTATTACGCAAGTAGCTTCAGCTAGTATACTTTCTAATAAAATAACACTTCCAATGCGCATAAGTAGGATCCACCAATTAATTCTTGCTGATGCTTAATTAATACCAGATGATACTCTGGTTCCTTATTGAAACTTCCTTATAGGCGTTAAATTAAAGATAGATTATATTTCCTAAAGGGTAGAATGCTGATCACAACAACTATAAGATGCTATTTGTGAGCCATTCAAGAAGCATAAATTCTGGAAAAACCCTTATGAATTAACAATAACTTTGGAAAAGTTGACATAAATATATAGTCCATTATGGCCTTAAATATTGAAGGTTATGAGGAAGGACGAAAGTACAAAAAGAAATGTTGATATTTCTATTACATTTACAGTAGCCCGTGGCAAGATGTGACCTGAAAAAGAAATCGACGAAAAAATTCATCAAGGCTGCAACACAACGGTGTGAACAAAGTTAACCTACAGAATTTATTATTTACGAATTTGCTCTTGAAGCTTGCGCCTCGTATAGTAATATGAGCGGTATTGTTATTTACACGATGTGTATTGGGAAATGGGCTTTGAGTTTATAATATAAATACGACATAAAATTACCTGCATTTAAATATTTATATTATATTAATATTAAAATGGCTTTTCATCTACGCAGTAATGAAGTATTCAGCTTTAGCTTTTGATAATTTATATCGGAATAAACAAGTATATAGAATTCACTTTTCACCCCGCATTTGTATAGATTATAACAGCTGGTGCAGCTTTGGGGGATTTATTATTTATAGAGACTTAGCTTTGAAATGTGCTGGAACTATAGAGCTTTTTCCATCTCCCATCCGTCCTTTATCCATATTTATATACGATTATTACGTAATATTTGCAGAGCGTACATAATGTAATGAATAACAATTTCGTCGAAGTAAAAGCATACAAAATGGATGAGAAATCTGAACGGTGAGCGGTATTATAATTTAATTTCAGTAGCAAGATATTGCAGGGGGAGGTTTTAGGTTTTCTCGTCCGCATTAAGCGCGCCAAACCAAATGAGGCAATAATTCCGGGTTACTTTAGTTTGAAAGCGAACTAAATGACTTTCGGTTAAGAGCGCATTTATTAAATTTTCGATTCTCCAGAGACACAAATTTGCAAACGCGAGCTCCCAGGATAAGGATTAATTTCCTTAACAGTCGCGCAAGAGCGCGTGCGACCAACAAACTACATTAAAAGATTAATTTTAAAAATGGCAGCAAATCAAGCAGCAAAAGAGTGACAGTGGTTTAACAAGGAGAAAGGTGGCTTAGTAGTATGAGATATTACGTCTGGTAAACGCAATTTCCGGTGTCTGTATAGACCTAGAACCAGGTATGAACACTTCTACAATGGGAAGCTCAGGATTATTCTGCGAATATAACTTATTGTTGATGATTCACTTATTTTTGCAGAGAAAACCAACTTATCCAGATTGATTTTGGAAAATGCCTGCAAAATAAAAGTGCATAAAGTTGAGCTCTGCTTCTTTATATTAAATGTGATGTTGTTTTTATACATTTATTTATCTTTGTGGAAAAATTGAGAAAGGGTTTAAGCTGTGCAGGGTCTACAAGAAGTAGTACTATTTTAGTATTTATAAGGTCCTGTCTGTCAACCTTCTGATTGGTCGGTCAAGCTTAATTCCATTCACGCCACCATAAAGAAGCAGTAGTTCCAAACAATGCACCGATAATGCGCTGTAGTACTGTTGCCTTTGTAACCCCATAAAATTATTTGTGTCGTTCTAGCTTGTTTAGGTTAATTGAAGCCTTTGATAGGTTTCCTTTAAGTTAAATGCCCCATAAGATTGTTTTCGAGTCGATTACCACTTTTTGTATAACCCTTAATCGAGGGGTCAGCACAGCCCTAACTAGCTTTAACTCTCGGCAGAATATATGGTGTCAGTAACGACTATACAGCGATCCTTAAAGTTAAATACAAACTATGAAGCAACAAAATTTAAGCGCGTGTCTTTAAACACATCTAAAAAACAAATCTAGCCACCAAAACTAAAGACCACCTACCTTGTAAGCCTCGCACTTCAACCTAAATAAAAAGAAAACAAACGAGCCAGGTTCAGGTAGGATCATGAATGCACAAAGGAAATATAAACTAGTAACGGTTAATTATACGTTTAATAATCCACAATTATAAAGCACAGATTATTGCATGAAAACATAAATTGACACATAATGAAATGGAATAACATTGAGTCCAACGTATGAGCTTAGAAACATAAATAAAAATTCGAAGACAATGCAAACGTGCGAAAAGTTTTTTTATACCCGAAGCTTCCGTCGATCGCAAGTGTCCGCGAGCTTCCATGAAGCAAGCTCGCGGAAATACTCATAAGGTACATACAAGAATTCAGCAACATGAAATTATGAATTACCAACGCATCAAGCGTTGCACAAATAAATGGATTGTTACTGCGTACAGTTTGTTAATCGAAGGCCTTTGTAGAACTTTATTTCTTAGGCAATAGCCTATGACAGATAATTTAAACAGCAAGCTAAAGTTGAATGCATGTACTTACGGGGAGGCACTATCTTGCGATTTCTCGTAGGTCTTGCTAGCATCTGCCTGGAGATGTTAGATTGGGCCTTGAAGAGCATACAAATGGGCTGCAGAAGCCGTTTTCCACGATAAATTTGGCCAGAGAAACTGGTGTTTTCTAAATACCTTTATAATGATTAATTCTACGTCAAAAAAGTATAATTCAAAGTTTAATAAGATAACATTCTTTTCATTTTTTGTATATAACTGTTTTTGTAAGTCTAATATGAAAGCAGTTAAAACGGCGGAAAGATGAACATTCTCTAAACAATAGTGTAATTTCTCATTTTTAATGTTTTTTCTTGTATTATTTGTGGCTATTTGTTAATTTGAAGAACGTAAAGTTAACTCATTTCCACATCACCATGAAGTAGAGGTAATGGCGCTTTTATATCTTGACGTCTTCATGCGAGTCTTCATCCTCAATTGTCTGTGCTCTTGAGACTCGGGACTTCGATTGATGAAATCTCATCTTTGTCCCCACTCTCAATGCGAACTTCTGGTGTATTTTCGCATGATTGGCCATTACAGAATCTACACGGAATAGAGCACTTCATCCCACTTTTCCTGCAGTCACATGCTCCGCCGCATCCTTTTTTGCAATTGCATTGCATTAAATTCATTTTAATTAGGTCTCGGGTGTTGGATTCTCTGTCATTGTTACTGGAGTGCCAACTTTCCAGCCCCAGTCTTGTGCAGTTTTTTTATTCCATACCACTGTTGGACTGTGTGATACATCCTAAATGCATGATATCGTGCAGCGTCCTTTGTTGGTGGCAAAGAAGCAAGGTTAAATGTATTTCTTGTACTTGATTTTGCGAAATGTTGGTAACGGACTTTTTCCATGTCGCCACCATACAAAGCAACAAGAAAGCGTGATCCAGCATGTGCGATATCATTTAGTTTGACGATATTTTGGAGACATGTTCATCTTTCAGTCGTTGTAACTCGTCACATATTCTACTTACAACAAAACCTATTATACAAAAAATTACTTTGTATTAGACTCTTTTGACATAGGAGCAACCTTTGCGGAACTATTTGGAAAATTCCAGTTTTTAGCACCTTTGATCCAAGATAGCGGCTCGCGCGTCCCCCCTTTATGATATAAAATTTGAATTTTTTATTACGATCCCAGCCTGAACAACATATGTAAAAGTCGTTATACCCCACCTTTTGTTGAGCAAAGGCGTTTTTGTCCATACAGACTGAACTATGTAGTAAGGGTAAGGAAGCAGTACCCACGAATGGCGGGGACTTGAAAACAGACCATATGGAAGCAGTAGCAACATGGAGGGAGACCAGAGCTGGAAATCGGATTGATCGTGCATAAAAACGCCGCTGTGCATTCGTCCATTCAATTATTTTTGCGGCCCAGCCGTCTTCGACGAGAGCTGATATCAGAATCCGCAACTCGAAAATTCTCGAGCCAGGTACGCTTTTATCGGAGGTCGAGCGCTCTTCTAATAGTCGAACCCATTCAAGCCTGTCGACATCATTTTCCATTTGCTATGCGATGTGAAAGTGAAGGTATTACCGGGATCTCTAGAGTGGGGTTTGCTATTAGTAGTTCGAATAATCTAAGCAAATAGATATTATGCAGGTCGGGTTAGAATACTCAGCCAGTTCAACTTCTCACAAAGAAGCTAGGATGGGTACTTACTAGCGCGATTTTGTTTCTCAGGATGAAACAACTCACGTGATCGTTACAGGTGCTAGTTACGTAGCAGACTGGTGCTGTTGGGTTGCGGACAGGTTACTTCTAGCTTAGCAAGACAAAGACAAAGCTCCAAGTGTCTTTTCGAAGTGTAAAGGTAACGTCAAAGTACTTTGCTAGGTTGGCTTAATATGCCATTTTCTTAGTCAATCTTCTAGGGAGTTTCGAGAGGTTCTGAGATCTTCTGATGCGGTCACAGATTCGTCTGCAGATAAGACAGTGATGGTCGCCTACAAATATGACTATCATAGTTGTTGGTGTGATGGGCATATCTGATGTATAGAGCAGGTAGAAATAGGGCTCAGAACACTTACACGTCGAGCTCCAGGGTTTGTTTATTCTCACTGGAATTTTGCTTGAAAGTATCCCTCTGACATATAGAAATGTGGATAACTGAAAATACGGAAGTGGAAGTTTCTGTTTAATTTTTACCAACATTCCTGTACGCCACCTTATCAAAAGCCTGGGCTATGCCAAGGAAGGCAGCAGAAGTGTAACAAAAACTGATGGGGACGTACGATGATGCCTTCTTTTGTGGTTTCCTGGTTTTGACCAAGGATGATAGTCCACCTTCCACTGTAATAAGTATAATTTCTTATAATTAACTTGGCCGTACTTGTAATGAGGTCAAATCCTAGAATTACCTTTAGATTTCAATTACCCTTGATTATTGGTAGCATTTCCTCTATTTTAGACTTTCTTAATATAGTGCTAGTTGCTCTGCGGCATCGAGTTGTTCCTGAACCCTATCATCTTCTTCTAGAGTTATTACAGCTGGGAATTCTTGGAATACATCAGCAAGGTACGGTAAATGCTTCAGGTTTTTTCTTTGCACTTTTGTCCAGCTGCCATAATTTTTCCTGGTTGGTGGTAATGCTTGCTGTGGGTACATTAGGTACTTAATGGTCTCTAGAGTGAATATTCTACTGCTTTTATAGTAGATCGGTTTTCTACGTACGCTTCGAATATCTGATCCTTTAATTCTTGCAGCATATTGTTCTAGCCTCTTACTGCTCTGTAAAACTCAAGCTCAACGTCTAGTGTTTTGCCATATTTTTGTAATAGTCCCCCTTTTTTAGCAATATTTGTTTTAACATTTATTTGGAGGCATTATTGACTTTCTTTCAAATTTAATTCAAGTGTTGACTGAAGCTGGGTTTTGTTTAAGTGGTACAGGTTAGTTCTTCTTTGGATTCATCAATATCTTCTTTGGTTTTAAGAGAGATATCCAAATTAATGCTTTCGTTAACATTGCCCTACTCCGATATTCTATTCTTAAGACTACATACTATCTATTTGTATTGGATAAATTAGCTTAATTAAACTAGTAATAATAAGGGTGAGTGGTCGAACGAGAGGTGAGGCCCTTGTTCAATTCTAAAGCAATATTGCGCTATATCTTTTGTGACATACAAATCAATCACTTTCGGAATGTTCCATCTGTGAGCCAGTAGATGGCTGATGTTACATTATGTACAACCGCGGTCAGTGAACGATATTAATATTTTGTTAATTTTTTTTAAGATAAAATAATTTGACGTTCACTTTAATAATATATCTATTAATTACCTCTCAGCCTCGTTTTTATTAAAAATTATTTATTAGAACTTTTTATTGTTAAAATAGTAAATCCTAACGAAAAATACGGACATTTTCGCAAGGTATCGTTCACTTTTTTATGGCCGCGATTGTACATATGGAGCCACAGCAAACTAGATCTGAAATTTATTTGTTCATTCGATATATCGTTGTGATGATGATCTGGATGTGCTCATGCTGATATTTGTTTAGCTCGTGATGTTTCATAGAGCTTCTAATAGTAACAGGTGTACCACCATTCCGTGTTCTAGTCGGTTGTTTTGTGTCATATATCGTGAACCTAGGAGGCAACTCCTACTTGTGTAATGCATCCAATTTACTGTATAAAGCTATTAGGTTGTGATTTTTTTTTATGGAAATGGTAAATTAATTTCATAAAACCGTATTTCCTTCTCTATTAGCAGTATCTGAATACATTATACTCTTGGAAATTTTTATACAACCTGTAAATATTTATTTAAACATTTTCCAGTGCATGCTGCACGAACACATAATGATAAATGTTTCCTATGTAACAATTAATTCCACCAAACAGAAACATCGTCGAGCAAAAGCTGCATAAATACGAAGCATAGTCAATGTGAGCCAGTAAAACATTTTTATTTTTACGGGTAGGTGTATCAAACTGATATGGAATCTGGATATCAGTTATAGAATTCCCGGAAAACGCGATGCTGTAGGTGCATTAATGATGAAGGTGGATAAAATACTTTTTGCTTTCCTGCAAATACATCGGGGACTAGATATTCCGGGAACGATGATGAATTATAAAATTATGTGGTTCCGTATAAAGGAAGAGTGGAACTATGAAAGCCTTTTCGCTGGAAGTCGTAATTGCGAATTATCTTCGTACAATGTAAAGTACGTCATGCTTTAAACAGTACTGAAATTCTGCAGTTTATTATTTGCCTTAAAGAGTACGTAGCAACATGAAATAAAGTTGTGCTTACCAATTTTTTCAGTTTAAGCAGAAGATAAAACGTAATTTAAAATGTTTCCTGTTAAATTTAGAATGTATGGTTCGAGTAATTATAAAAACGCCACCTAAGGAACCAAATATTCCTCAAAGTATTTTTAATATAAAAACATCTGTATATATATAAAGGTACTAAACATTTCGATGGCATGTCTTCCTAGCGGAGAAGCAGATTCATAGTACATTTCTCTAGGTCTAGTCTGGAAATCTCAACCGAGTTAAATATATGGGAGTGATTCACAGGTACGAACATTTCTATTTTTAATAAACTTGCTAGTGTATTCAAAAATACTTTCCCTATTTGAAAAAATAGCGTTTTCTAAACGTCCCAGAAACACCTTTAGGGATGTCGCAAAGTGTACTCACTTTGTGACAATTGAACTACTATTTTTGGGACACGCAATCGCTGTTTGCTGCACTTAAAACTTATACAACAAACATTAAATAAGGTTAGGTAAGGTTTTCTTAGCCGCTTCTATTTAAGGGGATTAGACTCGGTGTTTAGTTTTTGTTTGCGGCAACTTGGGCCAATCATACGTAGCACAACTCCCACTCTCTGCAGTAGAATAAAGCGGGATGCCAATATTACAATTACCCAGTGCGCTTACTGCTATAACATTGCTCTTGTATACTGACAGAATAAGTGGCTTACACGCATAGCCTACACACCCGTATTCAAGAAATTTTAAGATCGGGAAGATTGACACCCAGTAATACTGATCGTTGCAATGATTAATGGAAGGGCATTCTACTAAATTATTGTACTAAACAATGGATATTATTTTATAGACTTACGCCATTATGTTATTTGCATGTTTTGCATATATAATGCAGAATATAACATACTTGAAGATTTCTGTAAAAACAACAATGTACAATGACACCTAACGGTTCAAATTCTACTAAACCTTGCCGTTATTTACTCAAACACTATTTTTTCTTAATACAGAAGGTGCTCTTTTATTTCCCATGGTAAAACCGCATGAAAACACGGATTGCACTTGCCAAGTAGTCGCCGCTTACAATTAGCCAACAATTTCTTCTAGACGATGCAGCGACGTTATTCTGATTATTTCTAACGGGTAATTGTACGATCCTGGATTCTTGAAGCGTTGTTCGAGTAAGCAAGCGCTATCAAAATACGAGTTTGCTTGTGTGTGTGATAGAGAGAGAGATTAAATGCAAGAAAAAATGAAAAAAGAAATTATAGAGAAACCGAAAGAAATTATCTAATTTTCTTTACACTGTTATGTGTACAATTAATTAAGGAATGGAGGATGTTAAAAACAAACCTTATACTCCTTAAATGTATACTGTTTTTATTAATTTTTTTACACTAACCCTAATCCTGAAAAAATTGTTGAGATATTGTTTTTGTAAATGAGGTGCCCACAAAGTACGTGTCATAAGTGTAATAATAAAAAAAATAATTTTACGTTTACTGGTTCTACCGTAATTCACTTTTTACGAAAAGCAGCGTTTTACTCACATTCATCTTTTTCTAACTAACGTAGACTTATAGAAGGAAAGGAATACTCCAATTGGCGGCATAAAGTATTTTCGTGTGGAGGCTTTAAATGTGGAATTAAGTCGGGTTCAATACCCTTAATTCATGTAGCTTGGGACAAGGTTAGCTGGCTAATTATGCTTAAGATGGAAATTCCCGCGGACGCCACTGAAGGATCCCTATCCACCACGACAAATTTATCGATGCACGCACTAAAGATCGACTCACTCACTTTCGACTACGCTAGGTTAGAATATTTAAATCTAATTAATAATAAAGTTGCATGCAACTACGAACTGGTGTAAGGGAAGATAGACGGTCGGCCTTACCTTTTGGCGAAAGTTATATTGGTTATTTTGCCGGCTGGTAACTATCGGCCTAGTTGGGCTAGCTCGCCGCGAGGGTCGCAGGGTTCCAGCTATGCTGAAAGAGAAACAAAAAAAAAGGAGTGGGCGCCAGGTCCTAGACTCAGATCCAATTCCTTGTGCCGGACCTTACACAAGGTCGAAGATAAAAACCAGCAAGTCAAAAATAAGCAAATCAACAACCAATGAATAGATCACAGCTTTATTTTAAATATTGGTGGGTACTATAGTGCATGGCTAACATATATATATATAAAAAAAAACAGCAGGCAGTAGGCAAAATTCTAGCAACAACAAAGAAAACACACAGTATGCGACATGCAATAATAAATATAAATATAAATATAAATATCGAGCAAACAGTAGCCCACGAGCAGTAATAACTATGACCTGTGAATGGGCTAACACATTAAAACATTGTGCGGTTAAAAAAACGGAGCGTAGCGAGTATTAAATTACAAAACAAAAAAAATATTAGTCCCTGTGAGGCAGGATATAGCAGGGCCAGGTTATACAAGCGCTCAGCTGATGCGAAACCCCGAATATCAGCTCAGAAAGACTCTAAAGTAAGTATTCAAAATTTCTAAAGGTCAAAACTACCAGGATATATGCCCATATAAAAGCAGGGTAGATTTCTCAGTAGAAATACATCAGGTACATAAATGAACACTAAAGCAATCGCTTGAATAAACCTTCGGCAAACTTGTATCTACGTAGAGACTCGCAAATAAAGTACAATAACGCGGAATTGACAATTATTCTACCGGCGGCGGGCCTTATGACGCAATCGCTACTAACCCGAGATTAATCAGTCATGAACTGAAACTGCAGAAGCAATCGACTACCGATGTCGCTACTCTAGCCACTATCAACATCGAAACAACGCAGCAAACGTCAGACGGCTGACAGCAAATGGCGACGAAACGAGCGAATGTATAACAAACAAACCGCAGGCAACGAGCAGTAGGTACAACCTTAAATCTGAAATAATTGAACGAAAGATCTAACATACAATTTGCAGGGGAGCTCGATGGGGCGCGGCGGCCGGCGAAAGTAAATATAAATATCTGTATATTAAACAAACCGCAGAGCTGCCTTCACAAAGTCGGTTAAGCTCGATTAATGATTCGATAAAGCTCACTCAAATGCACAAAATGGATGCTCGAAATTTGCAAAAGCCCTATTATAATAACGCATCAGATTTATACAAAGGCATGCACTAATAACTTAACTAGACGAAGCATTGCTATGCCAAAAATTATCGCACATGTCCTAGCTATTAACGAGACGAGATACTATTAACTAACTATAAAATACACCAGGCGCAAATAGCTATATCAGTTTCTTGCCTGTAGTAAAAACGTGTCAGCTCCTAACCTTTGGCTTGCGGGGGCCGAAGACGGCAGAAGCAATGGGGGTTCCGGCAGACACAGCGGGAGGCCCAGCGGACCGAGGAAGCGGTGATTGTGTCGCAGGTGAGTGCAGTGCTACACCCTCTAGCGTAGCTCCCAGGGATTTGCAGAACTCCTTGACAACTCGATAATTTCAGGAGCCCAAATCGACGGTTTGGATGCCCGCAGGGTGCAGCCGAACAAGGAATGCTAACCCTCTTCAGGGAGGAGTTCAACCTCTCGCAGGAAGCGTCCAAACTCTCCCAAGATCGTAGCCGACAGGAAATGGCATCCCACAATAAATCGAATCCCACAGGGAATCGTATCCGACAGGAAATGCATCCAGCAGGAAGTGAATGGCATCCGACAGTAAATGGCATCCGACAGTAAATCCAATCCCACAGTAAATGGCTATAACGCACAACGCCCAAATAAGTCCCAAATAAGAAGAAACTGGCCTTATCTACCTCACGCTGGAATTGAGCCAGAAGAAAGGGCAGAAACAATGCTGGCCTCAAACGAATCCGCAGTTGCGAAGGACGTAAGTATAACCAAATCAAATACGAACGTCTTAAGGGCACATGTGCTTTTTCAGATCCTCCGAAAAATCAAAACGGAGCTGAGCTATACTAATTAGCTCACAAATTTAAGCTCACGGCCGAGGCACTAGCAGCCTGCACCAAGTTTAAAATGGGAAAGAGCTCAAAAATCCACCAGTTACCAGTTATCAAAACTTTCCAAAATTTTTGGGCCAGAAGATGCAAAAAAAACAGCCTGAAAAATTTGACTGCAAGAAGTGATATCCTTTATCTAGCAACAAATAGAATAGTGCAGAATAATTTGCAACAGGGGTTGCCTAAGCGCCATATACAAATATCTGTAGGAATATGACCAAAATAAATTTAATTAGTAGAGTATGGGTAATTATTCGAAGAGTTGCTTACCAAACCGCTTGATAATTATAGGAAAATAATTAAAAATAAGATACAGCTAATTATACCTAGTTTAAAGCATGCAAAAATTGACAAAGCCAACCATAAATATTCAAGTTCAGAATTCAGCTAGCAAAAATTCAATACTACGGGGGACACTCCAAAAGTATCGTAACACTGGCTATATATGTAAACATGAAAACAAACCCTGCAGGCGAAGAGAGCAGATACCTGTTTTGAAAAAATCTATTGCACGATTACCGAATGCAATCCATACTACTATGTGATGTTAACGTTTCTTTTATTTTAATATATGGCCTGTAGACAGAATAAATCGTTACACATAGGTTTTTGTTTTTCAAAATTATTCTACGATTTACTCATGAATGTGCATTGAAAAATAATCAACAAGATGACGTTATACATAATAGTAATTTACGATGCAAGTACGTAAAGCTACTTTTTAAACACGAGTGGGGTAGAGTTAAAACGCGAGTGGGCGTGCGTTTTAAGCTTCGCGAGTGGCTAAAGATGCTTTACGCTTGTGTATTGTACAATATTTTATCTACGATAGAATCTAGAAAACACGGTAAATATAAATAGCAACCGGTCGTAATTTTGAGTGTTTTAAAAATTTTAAAACACGTTGTTACTGACAACGGGTCTAATATGATCTTTTAAACACTTTACTACTGACGAAGTAAACTAATGAAAACATATTATTAAACCGTCGTTTTACAAACTTAAAACTGTCAACCAAAAGGCAATTGTACATACTGTCGTAGATAAATAATATTAATGTATGAAGCAGAATAGCTTCCTGTTAATGTATTTTTGGTCAATCATTCTTTAAGTCGAGAAACATTGCTAACAAGCAACCTATCCTAGAAAAACTGCAGATCTGTTTTTTAGTTTCATTATGATGAAATACCGCCGCGCATTTAAATCATATTAGAGAATATTAAGATATCAGATTTTTCTGAAGTAAAGAAAAATGTGTACAGAATCACGCCAACAATAAAGAAACACAACAGCTGCTTGTGTTGACTACAGCTTGACATCTTTTTAAACAATATATTTATTTTATTGTTTTATATGTTTACAAGTGCTACACATTAGTTAATATTTTATACAGGATGTTAGGCAAGTCTACCATATCGCTTCTGTAGGTGATTTGATATGAAGGTTGCTATACACATTTCCTGATGTTTTTGGCTTTCAAATGTAGCTTTGCTAAGAAAACGAACTTGTAATGCAGAATTATATACTGCGCAATCCAAATAACAGAAGTACGACTTAGTAGAAATAAAGTCGCAGCTATTAAGCGTTGCACATAGTCTTGACTGACTAGCCGGGAGTCGTAAACTAGCAGCTCCTCAGAATTTCGACGAGCAAATGTCTACGTGGTTCTACATGCTATGTGACGGCAAAGCTTTTAAGGCTGCGTCATTGTGGTGATAGGGAGTGAACAATGGCAGCTCAAAGTTTTTCTACTAGCAACTAGCGTGAATCCACACGCGATAAACAAAAGGATTTTCCAGGGTTCTGTCGGGATACTAAATGCTGGCAAAACGATAAATGACAGATTAAGGTACAGGGCATCGATTGCATAACTGCTATTATACAGGTCGCGAATTCCATATGTAGCATGCGTTTTGGAGAAGCTGAATACCTTACAATCGCCGGACTGCAGGTTTATCGGTTATTCTGGTTTTGCTGCTCGAAATAACTGCATTTATATTAAGAATTGCTTTATAACTGAAAAGACACGAGTATGTTTTATTCAACTTATACAATTCTTAGTACAAATGCAGCTAATTTGAGTAGTAAACCAAACTAACCAGCAATGTTGCAGTAATATACCTAAAACCCAACAATTGATCCTTCCCTCGTTAGTGCAGAAACAGAATACAGCCCAAAAAGTTTGGTTCCATAGACCCAGTTCATGGCATGCATGTAACAATTTTAATTTCTTAAGTTTCTACTACGTTAATCACTTTATTGTTTGCCGTAGTGAAACAATAGTTTTTCCGTTTTTCAGGCGAAGCTCTATACGTTTCATTACTATAGTGTTGTTATCATATTTTTTGTATCATTGTCCAGTTTGCAGCCCTGCAGCACATCAGTGAAGCACGCACATGCTCAATAATTCAGTCTTCAAGTGAATGGGGATCTTGTTACTTTTAAGTATAAAACAGTTATAATTATAGAACAGCGTAGAAAATCATCTATCGCTAAGCTGATCTCCTCTTCATACCAAACGCACCTCCATGTTTGCTGGTTTTTTTTTTCCATTATATTTATCAGCATTATTCACTGGCATTTTTCTACTTTCTTATTTTTTCAGAGTGTAGATCTTTTAAAGGCCATTTTTGGAAATTTTAAAATAGCGCAAAAAAAGAAGAAATATAGCAGACTATGACAAATCTCTACTTCGAAAAATTTGCAATTTGGAAAAAAACTTTTAGAAGTTTTATAGGAGCTTTCGGCTTGTGATAAACGGTTATGTGATGTTAAAACCATACTCACCACACCAGGTGGTACTAAACACGATGCGCAATTTTGGTACTAAAAATGTCTATATTTGAATGCCAATAATAACTATAAAATGATCACAACTTTAACCGCTCATAATAGTGGAATACTTTAATAACATGTATCGACACGACTACGTAAACTATATAGTAGTAGGGTACAGCAATTTTTAAATATGACCCACATTTATGGTGCGTCTTGTTAAGCACCAACAATATTAGATGGTATCACTGAAATTATTTAATGGTGTACCCTATGAAATACAGTAAGTGCAATTAAAATAATAATAATGATGATATTAAGCAGCTAGTAGCTGCTCTTACAAACTATATGTATTTGTCTAGATGTAAAAATATACAAGGTATGTTTATAAATGGAGAGATCCATACTCTGTATCAAGTGATGACAGGAATTGATTAGAAAAGATAAATAAAGTAGACGGAGATTTGAAAAGTTCAATTCGATTACATCGTAGGGCTGAAAGGTGGTACGTGTTATGGAAGATCTTTGTGCAATAAATAAAACTGAAGTTTCCGAGTTATGATTTACGCAGTTATATATGCTTTTGTTGAAGGTATGCGTTTCAGCCAACTGAAAAAATATGTTATTTGATATACATTATCCTGAAAAATTCCATTCGATGAGAGAAACAAGTTGCACTTCAAACGCGAACAATATTTTTGTGCATTCCGCGAATTCCTAAAATGTTTATGATTTTAGTCGATCCTTCAAAGCTCTTGGAATAAAATTCTAAAATTCCACTAATGGAAAAAAAATATTACTACAGAAAAAAACTTACAACCGTATTGCTCTAGAAAGGATATTACATTATGTGTCTCTATTTCCTGAAATTTTATAATGCGGACATATAGGACAATACGCTATTGAAATAGCATTCCATTACTGTCATTATAATGAAATTTAATATTCCACAGCTCTGTTTAATAGAATTAAATCAAGATAAGGCAGAGAAATTTTATCCTGCTCTAAAAGTTTTGTGCTTTTATCTCCTGATTAACTTCCTAACCAAGTCTACTATGTAAGCAACGAATTTCAAATGCATCGTTCATGTGCTACCGTTCTGGAGTTTTAATACAAATCTCCAGAATAGTGGACGATCGACACAATCTACGCTTTATCTTCCGTACACGAATTTACGGACTGAGAGTAACAAACATTCATAACAAGGGATTCCAAAATGTCGTTAACATAAAGAGGCTGCTACTACATTCAACATTTTATTGGCCCATCGGCTTAGCCTCGGAAAACATCACGACCACTGATAACATTCCGACTATTGACAGAAATCGAAGATGGAGTTACCTCGAATTGGGGCCCCTCGAGAATTGCCTTCACGCTTTCAGACTGAGCATCGTTGCATGCACTCCGTTTTCAAGTTTTTCGGTGCAAGGGTACTAATAAATTTAGCTGAAGGGCGTAATTGAATATTCAGCGAGAGCATCTCAAGTGTGGAATGGTTTCTTGCATACTTTGTTACCATGGCTCCTTCAACCAGCCACGCCACAGTCGCCATGTTGAATTAAGTTAGAGCCTTGGCAGTAATGAAATTATGTCTTGCTTCCCAGCGAAGGACGTTAATAAGTACGCATGAGTGCACTTTGGAATTTGTCAATTAAACGGAAATAGATATTATGGCGAACTAGCCTGTATAGTTCTACAAATTACTCTAAATTCTTAATCGATCTAGGTCGATTCTAAAGGTCTTTTCAATTATGGGCTAACTATAAGTGTAACTATGGCAAAAATTATTTTAAGGCTACGCTACGTATTAAAATGAAGCATATCAATGGTAATTCAAGTCTAGTGTTCTACCGGTAAGAGAGGATGCATGCGCGGGTCTACTGAACCGGAATCATTTACAAAGATATTGTGTGACATGATTTTTTAATCTTTATTGCTATTTTTTTTATTGTAGTTGTGTTTATAGTTCTGGTAACAATAGTGAATAGATAATAATAAGTGCAGTTGCTTTACATGGTGAATAATATTTGTGGAAGCAAAATATGTAGGTACTTACAACAACCACGTCGTTCTTGTGTCCATAGTAAAACGATCTTTAAAAGTTTATGGTTTCTATAGCTCTCACTTAGCAAAACTTAACGACTGGTTGAAGGTAACCCTAAATTTTTCTAAATCTATCAGATCAAATCACGTTTTCTTTTTCAGCTTTATAAATGCGTATGAGACTAATGCCATATTCTTTTTTCAGTACATTCTTAGAAGCTCGCTGATGTTTTGATGAAAGGGAGTCTTTTGCATCAGATGTACTAAGTGAATATTCGAAAAAAGATACTGTAGAATGGCTTTTAGAAGCGAATGGAAAGTAGTAATGAAGAAGCAAATGTGATCTACATAGGAAGTGAAAGAAATAACCGAAATAAGGAGAATTAAGTAAAACTTGAACTACCTTTGAGCTACACAAGATTTAATGTGAAACATTTCAAGTCACCCCCAACTGTTGATGCGTGGAAGTTGCTTATAACGAAGGAAATATTCAGAAACTTGCAACTGCATTGAGTTTGAAGCTAAGCGTTTGAAAGTCCCTACAAAGAAACAATGGATAAAAAAGGAACTTGACCTGACTCGTCTGAGTGTGTTACGTATAATTTAGAAGTGCAGTCGATTTCTACGTAGTTGTATTTTACTATTTGTTCGTAGAGTTTAAAAACTAGTTTGAGCATTGCGAGTGCAAATTTGCGAGCGCGCCAATTATTTGCGTGCTTGTGCGCAACTATAGAAGTTTGTTGGTTTGCGGGCACAAGTAATCTCGGAGTGGCCAAGCTAAATATTCCATCAGCCAGAAGCAACGTGTCTACAAACTATGAGGAGACTAAGTACAAGTGAACGAAAGCCTTGAAATCAAGACCGGTAGGCTTCACAGAAGGCCTGAAGCTTCGCCAAAATTGTGGAGATAAAACATCTACGTCATTAGGTGACGGGATTATAAAGGCATCGCCGTGAAGAGCTGCTGAAGCCCACATTCCAGGTCTTGCACAACCGATGTTCGGCAGCTGGGTGATTTAATATCTTATTTGGGCGTGCAAGAATAGTCAGCAAAGCCGAGTAAGTCACGACGTGCCTGGGGGCTCTTAGACGCGCTCTCTTGTGCTCTGTGAGAACTATACTTGAGTATACGCACAGTGATCTGCCAGAACAAAGGCTGTCAAAGTCATCTAATATTACTGATTGCTATTATTATTATATTACTTATTATTGAGCTAGCTGGCAATAAAACTAGGTAAAAGTAATTAATAAAGACGTAGAAGCGTAGGAGACGCCCTATTACAATTTAACACCCAACGAAGGAGCTCTCTCATGACCTGTTACATGAACTAACGTCACATTGAATGAATTGAAAGCATTCCAATGTGTGTCACGAACATAGTTTAGTAATTTACAGAAACTATTTATATGTTGTCACAATTATATCATCCTTTTGAATAGGTTCTATAGAACCACGTATAAAAATGTTAAAACATTTGAGCTGTACATCCAATCGTAAAAAGTTAAATTACTATTTTGTAATGTTTCAGTAAAAGTCGCATCGATTTGTCAAGTTATGTATTTCTTGCTGATACAAGTTACTGGGTTATTTACGAAATTATTTTGTTATTACATTGTAGCGACCACCATCTGCAGCTTCTTTCATAGTTCTAAGCACAGTAAATTACACATAATTCTGATTCTATGGCGAAGGTTCTCCCAGTGCATTTCTTTATTTATCATTTAAAAATTCCTCGCTAAGTGAACACGTGCGTTGTCATGAAGAGCAATGTTTCACCAGAGAGATTTAATTATTGTTTATCCTAGATACTATGTCGTAAACTCCTTGGTGCTCATATTTGCTAGGGCTGATGACTATCGTTGATTTTTAAGCTACAGCCGCAGTTCCCTTTGATAATAAAAACGCTGCTGCAATAATTGATTTTAATTGTTCATAACACATTAAAACATACTAAATGCATTTTCGTTAAATAGTTCTCATGTTATAATTTAAATCAGAAAGCCCAGACACATTTGCCCGATATCTATGTCATACCAGTAGAGCATATTTCCAGCCGTTTTACTTTTTACATTGACCAATTTCGCCGTGATGTCTGTTTTTGCTTCGAATAATGTTTTTCTACTAAAATTTCATCCTACAATTTCAAATAAATTTTGTGTGGGAAAACACAAATTATTTCATTTCAGTTCAAACGGTTTTACTTAAAAGTAAGGAGAATTACACATTCACTGAAATGATGTATCTTGATTTCAGAAGATAAGTAAGTAATTGTAAAAATCGATATAACTTTTTTATTTAAAAAAAATCTCTCCAGCTTTATATTGCAATAGTAGAAAAACATACTCTTTGAACACGTTTATTTTATCATGCTCCTCAGTAGGCACCTACGGTAGTCAGGAAAGTATAAACAAGTTGCTTTTCTTTGCTGAAATATCTAATAAAAAACGACCGTCATTATTTTACCGAAATACGCGCCGTTATTTCTTCTTACAGTACTAAATGTTAGAAAAGTCTAAGTTGAGGCAAATTCATTTCACCTTTCAGAAACATCAAACAATTAGAACATTTTAAGTAGGTCGTTTTTTCATTCAACCAGAAAATTATATTCTGAAATGTTAAGTTGTTGTTTACTTTCTTTAGTGGAATCAGATATAGGAAAATTCTGATTGTTTCATATATCTTTGTTATTACCTGTACCTTTTCTAATTTGTATTTAACAAATCTCTTAACATATTTATATTTGATCATTGTAACTTCTATAAGAAAAAAATGAACTTCTCCTTTTCGTTACTTGCATTAATTTGAACGACCAATTCATGTTTAATAAATCTATTATTTAGTGGTACACATTGTCAGTAAAATATTAGTGTCTCTCTGGTCTTTCGATAAAAAAATAGCAGTCCAACGAAACAACATATTGGTTAAAAAAGTATTTCAGGTGAAATCGGTGCATGTGTTCGATAATGTTATGAGACATCAGTACCGCACCTATATGTTCGGACATTTAATCTTTGATAGTCTGCCACCGTTTGCAGTGGAAAATTGTGTGTCCCACTGTTACATTATAACTTGCCGATATTCAATCGGAACATGCACTCGGACTAATTCAGTGGAAGGGCGTAGGTAACTTACCTTCAAAACTAATAGATCTAATTTATAGGGGCGCCAAATGATTCATGCCCAGTTCCCTTGTTCATTTGAGAGAACGAACCATTAAATTGCTCAAAGATAACAACACACAATATAATCAATGAAACCCAGAGTTCGAAATTTTTTATAATGATTCAATTAAGTAATAGATCAACAATAGGGGGGATTAAAATCGATTGTAATTACTGGCATCAACGAACAATAAACAATACTATATCACATAATTAATACTGTTATCACATAATTAATTATTACAATTTTCATAATCCATACCAGAGACAGTGTGCGTGAAAACGCAGCCCTTGCTGAGTAAATATATGCTAATTTTCCAAACTGGATTAATTTAAATTTTAAAATAGCCAAAGCAGTTAATTTCGAAGTAATCCGATTACTGAATGAATGCTAATACGTTACTGCGTTCCACACTTAGCGATTTAATTATATATCGCGAATAACATTACATTCAGATATCTGCATGGTAGTTTGTATTACACTGTAATATGCTAGGATGGTTTTTCCCAGCCCACAAACATAAACGGGCGATATTGAGAGGGAACAAAAGTAAACTGGTACAACCACCCACTCAGCTAATTTTCGACATACAAGGCAACGTTATCTATTCCAGAATTAAACCACTCAGCTCCAAAGCTGGCGCTAAATCTACACACTTAAAAACACAATTTGGTAAAAAAAACGGTAAAGCCGTAGCAGTGAAAACGATTGCAAATAAATGTATAGATTAAATAAAATTAAGGCCGTTAGGCTCAAACCCCCAAACTAGACATAATCTGCACATGCAGCACGAGGTAGATGCGACGTTAATTCCAAGCCCCTTCTGCCTGCACGTAAGGTGGACAAGGTACCCGGGCAATTCTCGTTACACTCCGGAGCTGTAACCCAGTCGGCTACTCTGAAGACATTCCACTCGAATCGATCAGCTTAGCCCGTAGGGTGAAGGCTATACATACACTTCAAATTAGCAAATTAACCACCAAAAAATAAAATGCCTTACCAGAAAAATCTGCCAGAATATTCACACAACCTCAAAAATTTGCTCACTCAGTTAATTCATCTGGTCAGTTTTCGAATCAGAATATACTTTAATCGATTGACCTGCCTTGGCCTGATATAGCTAGCAATCCAAAAAGCTCAACAAACCATCTCAGGAAGGTTTAAACCGGCCGATGGCTAAGGATTCGACACAAACATCAAAAACGTCTCTGAATGAAATTTTCACAGACAGGAAATGATGCAAAACCTGTGGAAATTGCTAAATATTGAGATGGGCAAATAAATTAGTCTCACCGCTGCATCTGTTTACCCACAATATACGCAGTTGTCGTCTTCCTTAATACCCATCATTTTAAGGTAGTAGGCAAAACATCCGTGGCCGGTCAGAAATTGCGTAAGATGGTACCCGACATCTCCATGGGATATATTGACCCATGGTCAAAGAGCATATAATTATATACATTATATGCTCTTTGCCCATGGTCTCACCCGTGTTATCAGAGGTTTTGTACACCTGTCTGTCTCGGTGTAATGGGACCACTCTTCTTCCCAGCTATTCAGGGTTTCTTTCCTTGCCACCATCTTTTGTGCACTGATATTCCCTCCTAAATTATACGTCCTCTCTTGAGCCACCAGGTGAATAAGGATTACCGCCGCTACCACTTGCACCGCGGTAGTCGATACCGATTCTTTCTGTGTTTATTTACTTGCAGGCAGTGCTGCCACGCTGCAGCACCGTATAATATAATTGAATTAGTTATATAGCACCGAACCCTCCTTCGTGCGGGTTTTGCACCTCCCACATTTGGTAGTAGTCGGCTCAGGGCGGCTACAGTTCTCTCAGCCTTGTTAGCAAATTGCTCGATGTGGTAGCCCATGTATAGGTTCTTTCCAATAACGACCTCTCGATATGTGAGGCTATTATTGCTTCTGATTCCGTGGTGGTTACTTGTCACTTGAATATCTTTCAGTTTTCTCTTTTCAGATAGTATCACCATTTCCGTTTTATGGAGTGCAAACCTTAGTCTCCTCCTGTTCATCCAAGCTCCTACCCTATTTGTAGACCACTCTCTATTACCTTCAATTTATTGCCGACTTTCTCCTAAGACCAACATAGCAAGGTCGTCAGCGTACCCTACCAATGAGACTCCTGTGGGCAGCTCCAGTTCGAACACTCTATCGTAACATAGCTTCCACAAGGAGGGGCCAACGATTGAGCCTTGTAGGATGCCACTAGTTTCGTCCATTGTGATGGCTTGTCCTACTTTTAGCTTCCTATCCTAGAGGTAATGTTTAAATGCCTTCACCAAGTAGTCTGATACTCGTACGCTGCAGTACGTCAATTATGCTCTCCCAAGGCACCGAGTTGTAGGCGATACTGACATCTAGGGTTACCAGCACAGCGTACTATTCTTCTTTAATGTATAATCGTGAGTCGGGGAGGTGGCGCGTAAACGACATGCGACCTGCCGTTAACCCACGGATAAGCAACACAAGTCAGAATTTGCAAGACTCGCGTTAATATCCCCACTTAAACGTAAATCCAAGCTGTCATGATGAAATTTGTCGACGGTGGCCTTACCATTTTAAAATAACATACAAAAAGAAGAATTAAACACATTAGTAATAATCTAGCTATTAAAATAACATTTAATCAAAAACTATTTAAAAATCTATATTTGTAGCTATTTGTTAAAGTGTTGCTATATATACCTCTATTTTGAATTTTTCTTAATATAGAAGGAATTCCGAAGTAAAGACAACTCTTTTTAATTTCTCCTAAAAGGTATCTTCCATGAAATCAAAGAAGAAGTAATGTAAGAAAGCAGTAAACTCCTGTATCTCTGTTTGTCAGGTAAAGTTCATATTATTTGTCATTGTTTTCGAGCTATTTTTTTTCAGCTATTTTTTCCTCTACTATAATTGGATATTCTTCTTTAGCACGCTTCTATCAAGAATTGCTTACCACGCCGCAACTTGTATTGTTTTGATTATACCTACTACTAGAGCTGTTTATATACCCACTTTGGTTTTTAAAGTTTTTTCTCTTCTTCTTCAAATGCCATCTTTATTCAGATCATCAAGGCAATTTGAATCTTTGAGGCGGCTAGTCTGAAAGTTAGTTGTTGGAGCAGTTATACCAATCTCCGAGACTCTTTGGCCACGAACGTCTTCTTCTTTCTATACTTTTCCGTTTTCGTCTGTGAGCATATTGTGTTGTCTGCGTTTTTGTGTAGCTGTGAATGCTTTGATCTTTTTGTGAATGTTATAGTGGTCGTGCTTTCCTTGTAATTCTTCAATTTCTTGGCATTTTCTATTCCAGAATTCTTTTTTCGCTATTTTAATGTTGCATCCTGTTTTTCTTTGTATTTCTTTGTATTTATCGTTTTTTCCATTTGTAGCTTCTTCTTCTGTCCATTAGTTGCACTGACTTAGCAATTTTGACGATTCCTCGGTTAACGATTTTATATTATATCTTGCATCCTGTATAATTGCGTGCATTTCCTCCTGTTGTATTTCGTATTTTCTGTTTTGATATGAAAAGAACAGTTTTCCACCTAATAACAGATGCTCGGTGCCACATTCTCCTAGATCTGGTATTTTATTGGAAGCAGATGGTCAATAAGTGGACTGATTTGTTGATAAATAATTTAGGTTGTTATGTTTCATGTTGTTGTGAGCCTGGATATCCAGCTTTTTGCTTATAGCCTCCACCAACTAGGAACCGGTTTCAAAAAATCCTGAGGAATCTAACATAATCATCATGTCTGTTGTTGTATCGTAGCGGACGGTATATTGCGATTGTAGTTTCTTTCATGTCATATTCAATGGTAACTTATATATTATTTTAGGATATTGCATTGGTAACTAGCGTTTACATAGTTACAAACGAGTCCGGTAGATAAAATTTACCGACCTAGACCAGTAGTAGTTGACAACGGCCAGATCTAAATTAATTCGACACAACAAACATTTAACAAATTTATTATCTAAACAAACCATTTCACTTATTTACATAAATATTGAATGTACAATTACTAATATTACTAAAAGAAGTATTTGCTGGTGAAAAATTCGATTCTTCACTGGATTGGTCTTTTTTCGTGATTGAAACATTGAAATTAGAGACTGAAGATAACTCGGTAATTGCAAGAGATTCATTTCCGTTAGATTTATATTTCTTTTAAATCTGGTGGAATCTTCTATGTAATGGCGTGCTACGGATGCAGATTTCCAACCTCCGTGGGTCATCAGGGTGTTGAGATCTCCTCCACCTTCTACCAAAAGAGTTGCGCTTGAACGACGCAAACAATGTCCGGTAAATTTCTCACTCTCTGGAAGTCCCAAATATTCTGCATTTTTTTTCGGGACGTTACCCACTGTATGGACACCGACAACTTGTGCCACACACTTCTTATTTCTATACGCTAGCAGGAATCGCTTATTGGTCGTATTAGCAGGCCGCAAGGAGATATACTTCCTAATCAACACACAGAGTTGACATCCTTCTGCTTCTTCGGTTATGACGAATGAGCGGCTTGGGAGACATACTTTTATAAAATATCCACAATCCCTTACGTCATCGACGGTTAAATTAACCAATTCTTCGCTTCGGCAGCTGTCAAAAATACCAATAATTAAAATGACCTTCATCAGTAAGTAGTTGTCATCGTTGGCTACGTTCAAAAATTTTACTACTTCGTCGTGAGACAATACCTTTGATTTCTTTGGAATATGATCAACCGTTTTCCTCTTAATGTATTAGTATAATTCTCCATATCTAGGTCAATTCTGGTCATTTATTATCAAAAAACAATTATAACTATATACCATTTTATGTTCACCTTTTCAAGAATTTGTAGGCAGCTCCTTATCTTGGAAAAGTACGACCACAAGCTTTTTGAATTCTTATAATTATATTCAAAATAGGCTAACGCGTTCATCAACTCCAACAATGTGATTTTTCTCCCGCCAAATACAAAACAACTTGTATTCCTTTAAATATCCCTTCCGAAGATTTTCCTGGTAAAAGATTCGATCTAGCTCTGTTTACTTTATCCAGAAGTTCGTCCGGAATTGGAGTTGGAAAGGAATTTTGGTATTGGCGGGGCCATAAAAATGTTGCTACCGGTCTAATAACGTAAATAGCTATTATATCTATATTCAGCTCTTTCATAGTGTTTGATGTTCTGTCCTGACTATTACTGCAATACCTCAATGTGCTTTTGTGTGTAGGTGGTTAAGGTTATACGTATATACAATATATGCATGCGAAACATGGAGATTTTTAGCGATATAGTTTTTTCATATATGGATATTTTATAGTTCACTTACAAGGCCATTTTATTTTAATTTTTCATAAAAACTTACGAATTTTCCTATATTTCGTATGCCATCAGACACACTGTATACTATAGTTTAATATTTTTTTATAGCTTCTATTAGTGAAGTCAGTCTCTGATATTCAGAGCTTGTCTAGCTGTAAGGTGTATACAAATAACTTTTCTAATTCCTTCTGCCTGTGGGCTCAGGTAATTGGCGTTCCATAACAACATTTTTAATAATTGGGCTACTAATTATGGTTCTTCACCGTCTGTGTTAAGTTATTTAAGTTGTTTGTGGGTTGTGCTGTGAGTTTTGAGTTTTCTTGGTTTTCCTTTTGTCGTTGTCTCCCGTTCCTTAGTATCGGATACTTTTTTTTAACTTCAGGTAGTCTCTGTAATTCCCAGACGATTCTCATTACACGCGCATTTAATATTAGAATATTTTTATATTCCTGGGAAGTGCATTGGTAGTAGTTTTTCGTCCATTATCTCGTGTCCCTTTTCTTGCAAACTTCCATTTTTGAGTTGATAGTTTTGAGAATTATTTGACTTGTACATTATTGGTCGGTATTTTAACTATCCAATATGAAGTGTTAATTTTAAACCAACTGCACTTACCAACATAGACAAAAAGGTGATTATTCTATTTTTTGCAGCTTCTCCAAAGACCTCATTAGTTTATTATTTATTTGAAAAATATATTTTTAAGAGTTTTGCTTCGTCAAAATTATTTTTTTTAAATGCTACCAATTTGAACTTATTTCTTCAGCTAAAGTGTACGCAAACTTCCATTTCCAATGTGTAACAAATTTTATGTTCGTGATCCTTCCCTCAAAATCTAATGCCTTGTGATGCTCTTAGATCAAAGCTTCATATTTAATAGAAACGGTAATATTAATATTCCCATAACGTTTTATTAATTTCCTATTTTAATTTAATTGACATTAATGGAATAAGGCGAGCCGTAGGTTGCAGACGAGATGACCACTCTCTGTAGAGCAGCTTCCAGTCTCTGCACTCAACGGATTTACGGGGGATAAGGAATTGCTCTATATAATATCCTTGGTTATTTCCCAAATTTAGATCGATGAACCGTAATTTATAAAAACAAGGCTTATTGATATACTGCTAGATGTACCTAACATGAACTTGACGTTTGAATGCGAGAGGCTTTGTATTGCCGTCATTATTCTACTAATACCCATCACATGGTGGATGTATGAATGAAATAAAAATAATCCACTGTCCTGAATTTCACTTTGACGACCTTCTACGTGCAGCAAGAATTTAAATCGACATATTTCGGATTTTATAGTAACGTTGAATATAGTGGACATCAATTAGGAGAATGTGTTGTGTTTCCAAATCACACTTAACTCGAAGCTTCAATTATGGTATTAATTCAGTAAAATAAAATTCCGTTTTTCTTTATATTCATATATTGCCTGTCTTTTGAAGAATAGGTCTGAAGGGCATACTGAACAGGCTATTCCATGAAATATGCATAGAAACCCCGATTATAGCGAAGCGACGCATATGCCAGAATGGGATATACAACTGTCTTAAACGAATTTTATACAGTAGTGTCAGATGCTGTGTGCAAAGTGCGAAATTATGCATTCCATCCTTCACATTTGGTATAATTTGCTCATGTGCAGTTCAATTATCTGTTGTAACTAAATATTTGATTGACGTTTCTAAAAGCAGGCGTTATTCATAAACTGACACTTATTAATTGTCGATTATTTTGCAATATGACACAATAATATTGTTTTGTGAATTATGTGAATTATTTGTGCATGTTTGAAGTTGTTACTTGCAATAAAAGCACATTGTAGAATGGAGTACGATCCTTTTATTCAAAACCACTTTAAAGATGTATATAACACGAAGTAATTCTAAGAAACTCACACATGTGGTGAGACAAAGAAACCAGATTTAAAATTTCTTCAAATATTCAGTTCATGTTTTTCTAAAGAATAATTATAATTGTCGAATCTTTAAATTTATATGTGATAAGCAAAATTCAAGGTTATGTAGCAGATATTTCTATATGTGGTTACTGTTCATCCAATAAAATTGTGAATAATTAAAGTTGCTGTTGACAACCCTAAATAATTAACTTAAATTGTAAGTAGTATTGTACAAAAGAAAATGGAATGTTAGTTGTTAAAGTATTATAACAACATTACATTTTACATTAGTTTATAACAGCTGCCTTCAGGTGTAGTTAATATAGTTTTGGAAAATAATTCCGCCAATAATATTTTTTATATGATATATTTTACGTTTCGTCAGCTGTAGCTGACTTCTTCAATAATTACACATTAATATAATAGACATAAGTAAAATTGACAGAAATTTTTAGATGTAAAATGTTAAAACTAATTCTTACTATATGAGTTGAATATAATATTTAAAACGAATTTCTAAAGATAAAACCTCAGATGTAAAAAATTTGAAATTTTACAGTTTTGTTATTAAAATTTTGAAGTGTGTTAGTAGGATCCTTGTTTTCTTTACTATAAGTTTCTGCATCACTTAAAAAAATCATCATTTTATTGATGTAATCACTTTTGTTTAATTAAAACTGTAGTTTCTGTTTTATCAGCTTTTCTTATTAGTATATCATTATTTTTCAAAAATGTTTTAGTATTTTTACTTTATGTAAAAATTTATTATTATGTATATTGTCGTATGAATTTAATAAGTTATTTTTGTTTTGATGGTTAGTTAAAATATTGCAAATATATGGGATACGGAAAGTTCGTTCCCCACATTTCGTTCCCCACATTTCGTACCCCACATTTCGTTCCCGGGATATATCGTCTCCCCACATCTCGTACCCGGAAACTTCGTTCCCGAGCGAGCTCAATTTGTCTCCTAGATTACAGGGCGTTGAAAAACAAGTGCAGCGATCCTAATACAGTTACAAAATGAAAGATATTTTAATTAATATATTTATGATAAGAACAAAATAAATTGTATTTATTAAAAATGACTGTTCAACCTAAGTACTTATCTTCCTAATATTTTTATAGGGCCATAATTTCTCATTCTGAACAACTTTCCTTAGTAATATTTTGCCGTATCATGAACAAAAAGGGTAGTTTACCTGAAAAGAAAATAATTATTGCTTAACTGTCAAGGCCGACTTGTTTTTGAAAAACTGAAAATTTTCTTAAATTTCTCTACAAACCAAGCAAGAATTTTAATTCCTATAACATTTTTATGTAAAACCAAAGAGCATATGCTCTTTGGTAAAACTAAAAATAAAATTTAGTTCCCTCTTGTACACTCAATCCAGGGACATACTGTATATAGTTCTTATCAGTTTATTATAATAAATAAATAAATTAAAATATCTTTCATTTTTCCAACTGCATTCCGATCGCTGTACTCGTTTTTCAACACCGTGGAAGCTAGGAGACAAATTGAGCTCGCTCGGGAACGAAGTTTCCGGGTACGAGATGTGGGGAGACGAAATATACCCGGAACGAAATGTGGGGTACGAAATGTGGGGAACGAAATGTGGGGAACGAACTTTCCGCAAACCCAAATATATGTTCTTATTTTGTTTTGATTTTCTAAGTCAAATGTACTAATTCCATTTTCAATAGTTACTGTAAATTTCACATTTGGAATTTTATCTTTAGGATTATATATATTAAAATTTGGTCCTAGCTTCAACATATCCTCTACATCTTGTGGTAGTTGTATATTTATTAAGGTTTTAATCCAATTTTCATGTCTTATAATTATGTTTTAATTTTCAAATTTATTAAGTTTTGATTTTACATTTTGCTGAATTTTTAATTCTTAAGTTTTTAAAATGCCTTATTTTTATATTGTTTGTAAAATGTATTATTTGTAAAAAAAATTAAAATAAAAAACATACTTTGTGGGATTTTAGTTTCTAGAAATGCTTTACAATTAAGAATTTTTTGTTTTAAATAATTAAGGTTACTGTAAGAATCCTTTAAAATTAATGATAGTATTTTCATTTTAAAATTACATTCAATATTTATCAATCTTTGAGTATTTTTTATATTATTAAATTGAATGTTATTAAAAAAAAATTCAATAAATTTAGGTGTTAATTGTAGTTGTTTGCATTGTTTAAGAAAATCTATCCTTTCACTCACCTTTACAATAGAAAAGCTAATTTTATTTAAATTACTGAAAAAAATTTCAAATGTTATGCCACAATTGGTTTTAACATTTTCATAAAATTTCTTGTTTATAGAAATCGGCCTGTGTTCCATTATTAATTACCTGTAGTAAATACTAGTTTTGTGGCAAAGAGGCATAAGGTTACAAGTCGACTTATCTCATTTTTTATTTTATTGATGCCCCGTGTCCAGAGCAATATCAGCCATCTAAATAAAAGAGGGTATGAGTCTACATACCATAACCGCATTGTTACAGCGAGTTTTCTAAATGGGATATGTAGACCTATTCCCTGAAAATTCACTAAAAGTTGATAAAAGACCAATTTAGTCAATGGCAAATAGATACATGTGTACTAATACCCCGAGTCAAAGCTTTTCGTAAAGTTATCTGCAACGCTAGAACAGCATATTTTAACTTATACCCTTTTGCCATTGCATAACTTTCCGTTTTTTGTTGGAAACAAATAACCTATGTACACTTATACTACGAGGGCACTTCCATGCAGGTGCAATAGCGTGTTTTAGCGGTCCAGTTTTCCAGTGTTATTATTAGTTATTATAGTGTAGTTTAACGAATAAGTGCCAAAATGGACACACGCTATCGTGCGTACAAAGTTTTGCAGAAGTGCTGTAACAAGAACTTAACCGGTAAGTTTACACATAACCTCACATTATTCGAACTCGAAACCACATATTCTTGTCTAGTTTATGTCTACATATGCTGTTTTGTCATAGTAATTATTTATCAGAAAATACATATTCCGGGAAATTGCAAAAAGCTGTATGTCAACTTATACCCTTTTGCTACTTCATAAAATGAATAAAAGGAAATGCGATAAGGTATAAGTTCGTATTTATTTATTTTCCAGTAGAAATAGTTCTAGAATCAATAGCAAAGCAAGCTGTAGTCAATAAATTGACTTGATTCTTTTGATTACCAGCGAAAATAATTAAACGTTGTTCTCAAATCTCCAGCAAAATAGTTTGTTGACGTTCCTGTAAAATGATAATTTTTGACTTATACCCTTTTGCCTTTTCACCACAGAGTTTATCTCTTCAATTATGTAGAATCAATTTTCATATGATTCCAAGTATTAAAATTATATTTGTTTATAACAGATGCCTTCAGGTATAGTTAATATAGTTTTGGAAAATAATTCAGAAAATAATATTTTTTATATAATATATTTTACGTTTTGTCAGCTTTAGCTGACTTCTTCAGAAATTACACATTAATATAATAGACATATGTAAAGTTGACAGATAGAATCAGGAATCGCAATAGATAGAAGGTAGCCTTAACAATCAGTATTTTCAGAAATTAAACATATAACTCATCTTTGTTTCTCCAAAACTGGGCTCTTACTTGTTGAAAAATATCTTGAAAGTGGAACATTACACGTTGGTGATCATAATAATCATGTAGGTGCTCTACTTTATACCGTGAAATAGACGACCAACTCTAATATTTTTCTTCAGATACCGCAGATTTCCTTGTTAAGTACATTTTTGAAAAGGAAGTTTAACAGCTTAATATGCTATTAACCAAACGCCTTTTGTGTAATAAACAACATTAATCTACAAATGTTACAGACCAATAGTATTTTATGAAGTAGCCCGTGCTAAATAATGGTTAATGGTCTTACAGTAGTAGTAATAGTTTAGCATTTCTTCTGCTGCGTTAAATTAATTTGATTTTATTGGACCTATAATGTATAAGAATGAGACATGTGGTAGATAATAATGCAAATTTGTAAGACACTTGTATTAATGTGGAAGATTATATGATATACACTTAAACTTACCGCATTCATATAGCTTTATCTAACAGCAAAATAAGTTTTAAAAATATATTCTTTTGATTGCTTGTAAATATATGTCAATTCAAGTATTTTTATTTTAAAGCAACGAGAGAGAACATCTGACATGTGCAAAAACGAGTGAAAGGCATAGAGTACATACCGAGTTGTCAAAGATCGAACTACCACATAAGGCAATGTGATAAGTAATAACCAATGTGTTTTTTTGTTTGTTTTTAGTGCAGGGCGTTATAATTCCATCACACTATAATTTCTAATAGAGGTACAAAAACTAATCCACGCGGTTTGCATCAACTCGTTTAGTGGCTCCTTCGTTCGAATGTTAAATTAAAAAGAGACGTCTCATTCGCCTTAGTATTTTGTATATTAATTACCCTGCTATTCACCTAGCTAGTATAGTACACAAGAAACGTTTACTTAGTCTCAGCTCGTGGATAGGAAATGTCAAGATTTGGCAAAAATAGAAAGCTGGGCTGCGTGCCGTGCTGAATACAACTTCAAACAACATGCACAAAAAAACCAATTTGATAACACAAATAACCAAGGATATGTTCATCATTTAAATAGTCATGCAGTGGTAAGCAAAACTAGGAACACATATGTTTACCATAATCTTGAAGGGATTCTTCTGAAAGTTAGTATATACACGGTGTTTCTAGATCGCTAGAGAGCTCGTAACTTCGTTAATAATAGAGATATCGAAAAACCCTTTTATTCATTTTAAATGCCAGTATACAACCTGCATATTGAGATAAACTAATTTACACCATGGTCTCCTATTTTTACATAGTGATACACAACTTTGGTTTTTTAAATAAAACACCCCGTATATTTTTAGATGTATAAAATCAGCGCTAAAATGTTTTATGAGAATAAGCTTAAACCAACTTTTTGGAATTTACAATTTTTTTTACTTACGTAAGGTAGGTCATGATTCACGCACAATCACTAACAATCGAACGAGAAATGCAAAACAAATTCCACTTGGCTCTAAACAGACCTCATAGCCGAATCATCACACCATACGCACTAAAACGATTGGAAGATATGTTTTTCTTTAATAAATGAAACGATATGGGTTTCATTCATCAGTTGAAAACTATAATAAAAGTGCTTTCCAACGATGTAGCATATATTATTTTCCATTTCTTTTAAAAGCTGATTTGTACAAAATCGAAAAAGCGTAAAATATATATCAAAAATAATATTGTTCTATTTACAAAAATATATAGTTTTCAATTGTTATAGTACGTTTGGTGCGATAACTCGGCCATGCAAACATTTAGAGCCAAGTGGAATTTCTTTTGTATTTCTTGTTCGATTGTCGATGATTTTGCATAAGTCATGGCCCATCTTAAGTAAATAATTTATTTTTTAAAGTTTAAAAAATTCAGTTTAAGCATGCTGCGATAAAGCTATTTAATGCTGATATCAAATATCTAAAAATATACGGGGTTTTCTATTTTAAAAACCAAAGCTGTGTATCGCTATGTATAAATATGAGTCCATAGTTTAATAGTATTTTACAGTGGAAGTCCGTTAGAATAGCCTAAGAGTAACTACAGCCAAATAGACAAATAGAAATTTTCAAATTTTTTGCTCTACATAAATGCACCTTCGAGGTAGAGTACAAGGTGCATTTTTTTCATGTGGTGTCCCGAGTAGGCATATTCCACGTTTATTTTTATTTGAAAAATGTTTATTTAAAAAGAAATTATTATGAACTTGTTCATTAATCAATTTTGGATTCAAAACAGGAGTTATTAATATTCACCTTCAGACTCTATTTCAATCGGGATACGGAAAGTTCGTTCCCCACATTTCGTTCCTGGGATATTTCGTCTCCCCACATTTCGTACCAGGAAACTTCGTTCCCGAGTTAGCTCAATTTGTCTCCTAGATTACAGGGCGTTGAAAAACAAGTGTAGCGATCGGAATACAGTTAGAAAATAAAAGATAGTTTAATTAATATATTTATGATAAGAACAAAATAAATTGTATTTATTAAAAATGACTGTTTAATCTAAGTACTTATCTTCCTAATATTTTTTATAGGGCCATAATTTCTCATTCTGAACAACTTTCCTTAGTAATATTTTGCCGTATCATGAACAAAAAGGGTAGTTTACCTGAAAAGAAAATAATTTTTGCTTAACTCTCAAGGCCGACTTGTTTTTGAAAAACTGAAAAATTTCTTAAAATTCTCTACAAACCAAGCAAGAATTATAATTCCTATAACATTTTTATGTAAAGAGCATATGCTCTTTGGTAAAACTAAAAATAAAATTTGGTTTACTCCTATTAACATAATCTACTATTTTTCGGATTTTGTTCACAACGTTGTTTATAGTGTAGTCATAGTGACGCTCTCCAAAGCACCCTACATTTATCAGTCTACCCAATCCTCTCCCTTAAAATTATTCCAGGTTTCTTAAAATTTCTTAAATAATTTGTTATAAGCGTTTGAAGAAAAAATACTATATGTTATTCAGAACAAGAGTCTCTTTATGTGGCTCGGCTGTAATTATATGCCTCGCAAGCATGGCAGATAAAGAGTCCAGCCACGCCAAAGTATAATTTTTGCTCCTAATAACATAATATACTATTATGCTCCTACACGAATAACAAGCAGATGTCCCTTAAGGTTTTATAACAACGGAAGGGAACTTTTCGGAGCACATTCCTTCTCTATCTAGACTACAGTGTACTATATATGTGTTTCTTTCTATTTCTATGGGCTCTGAAACAAGGAAATTCTGGAATATTTCAAGTAGCAACTCTAATGAGATATACCTGACATTTAAGAGTGCATCTATTCGTTATAACCCTGTAAATCGAATTATCTCTAAAACGGTTACTTTTATGAATAAAAGTCATGATATATTTATTGTTAGAAATTTCATAAGCTACAAATTTGATCATTAGTATTTTTTCTGTAAAAGTGACCGTTAAAGAGATATTCACGGAATACCGTTTTTGGTGACCTTTGCCCCCCTTAAAATTTTTAGCGGCACTCGGATCGATGAGGATTTTTGACATTTTGATTAGAACCACAATATCAATGCTCATACCAAAATCTAGCTTTCCGGGAACTTTCCCGAAGAGCAATGTCTAATTTCTCTGGACTAATATCAACACAACTAGAATACGTTTACATTTTCGAATACGTTTTTATTTACTTATGACGCGCATTCCTATATTACAACGTAGCGCTCGGACTGAATCATCAACTCTGAACATTGTCCAGGAATACTGCGAGGAAGTTTGGCAGATCACGTCACGAAACAATACGAACGTCAAAAAACGCATTGGCGACTTTGCAATAGTGTACTTACTTACCCTATGCACAATTAGAATTACAATTACTTGAAGTGTGAGATTGGAGCTGCTGCACACAAACCCTTTAGGCAAAGAATTTTATTTACTCTACGAATTTAGCTGCTTTTTATTTAATTTCCCCTCAGCTGAAATTTACTGGGAGGCGATCACACACGAACGGACTCGGGCTAAGTAGTTTCCCACGGACACCGTTGACGTGCACATATAAAATCAAATGTTTCACTAAATAGGGCCGTTCGTGCTCGTGTATTTTTCGTTATGAGAAATTACAAGAGTTCAACATAGTTAAAAATGAAAAAGCATTCATACACAAATTGGCTATGTATGTAAATAATTAAAAAATCCAGACTAGGTAGGTTACCTAAGCGAGTTGGGAAAAATCGTAGGCTCAAATAAAATACCCAATCGCAAAGCTGAAACAGGTTCTTCTTCGAAAGATATGAGGACAAATTCATGTTATCTTTTGGGAGCCACCTGATATGTCCACTGCGATGGAATGGGAATTACAATGAAGAAGCTTTTTTTCAGCGACGGAAGGTGCGTGTTTAACCAAAAAATATAAACTGCCTTGCGTTGTAATTTTTCTAAAAAACTTATCTTACTTTAGTCATATGCGCAATTGCATTTTGCTATAGAAATGAATAACACAGCATTAAATCTGCAACCATTAGGGTGCGACAACCGAAGCGTTTCTAAAGATCCGATCAGGGATTGAAATTAAATTCTACTGCACCATAACGAGACGCGAATGGAATTTCAAAAGAATAGGCTATTCCTTGGAAGTTGGTGGATCCGACGACGCCGAAATGTTCTTTTCAGCTGTCAGAACTCTCGACAATACACTTGAAAACGCATAACATGTTTGCTTGACGGTCGATATCCCACTGCTTCGCAATTCCTGCACTTTTACCAGCGTGAAAAAATCTTCAATTGCTCTCCTCTGACTGTAGTGGCAGTGTAAATTTTTAATCTGACTTAACACATCTTTGAAGATTCTATGAACAGTTGATCTTTGTATAACAATGCTTCTAGTAATTCACGAATACTTGTTCTTGACAAACGAAGTAAAGCACGTTTTCTATCACTTCGGGTTTGCTACTAATTCTTGGTCAGCTTTTTTCTATCATAACTGGTAAAATATTCACAATCTTTCATTTTGTGCTTCTTGTATTATTTCTAAGATGTCTTTTATTTGTATATTCGAGAAAATCGAGCAGCTAGATTACAATTATTGTCATGACTATTATCTAGAATCCATATCATGTCCAGTTAAGAACGGTGTATTTCATCGTTATAGTTAACTCTAATTTTTACTATTGTGGAAACAAAACACAAACAAAAAACGTCATAACTATTATAGGAAGTAACCACAAAGATATTTTAAAATTGATAAAATTTTAATATAAAAGTAAGATGGTGCTAGAAATTATATTGGAAAAAGTTATCATAGAAAAAATTGATACCTTGGAGTATTCTTGTCTTAAAAAAAGCTTTATATTGCTTGTGTTGCAATTGTCACTTTAATGTTTAAGAGAAGTTTTTCTTTACTACTACATTTTTCATAATTTCCTATTCTAATATCTCAATTTACAGTACACTAGTGCGCGAAAATTGATCGTCGAAGAGGAAATCCTCATTGGAATTTTTATCCAGAATTAATCGGCCAACTTGATGCTATGTACCCATTTCTGAGACACCATAAGCAATATACTCTTCCACCCTTACATTACATTCTTGGTGTGTCTAAATTTATTATTTACTTCGTTCATTTAAGAAATGTACAGATGATTATATGATCTTTTAAAATTTATTGACAAATATATGTTTAACAGCGAAACAGTTACACTTGATTAAATTTGGAAATGTTAAACAAATCATATGCCTCAATTGAAGTGCTGCAAGGGAGTAAAAGCTTATGTGACAGCAAATTATTAAAGCTTGACATACTGTGCCTCATCTACACGACTGCGACTGAAAGTTTGCAGATAACAGTGAGCACCTCTAATAATTCATAAAATTTAATTAGCGCGAATCGTAGTAATCCCGACTCCAGTGCAAAATTTTAATGGTTGTATTCCAGAGCATTTTAATGTAGAGTGCTCACAATTCGAATTATTCAAGGTGCTGCACGACATCTCGTTTTCATCCCTTCTGTGGCGACCCTTTCGCCCATTCTCAATCTCCCCCCATCCCACTGTTCTATAAGTTGCGTCTTTCGACGCGCACTCAGGAGACAAGCGCTTTGTTTTACAAAAGGTTTTCAGATTCAATCTTACGTGATAAATTGAAGTGTGTGTGGTAAAACCGTTAAGGTCGGAATATATTTTATAACTCGGACAGATTACCGGAAGGAGTTGCCAAGAAACCGATACATATTTATTCATATTCTTTCTTGTTGCAAAATTGAGTTCGTGTAATTTTTTCAGTGCCTAAGAAAAAACAAATCGATGCTAGATAAAACCATAATTACAGAGTTGACAATATTCTACCAAAGCCTAAATTTCACCAGATGCAAGTTATGACTGTAGCAGTCTGTCAGAAGCTATACTTAATGAGTCATACCAAAAATACTTGCCCCTTAATATTCTTAGCAACAATTATTTCAGCCAGAAAATAATAAAAATTATAACGTGTATTATTGTGAATCTGCTTGGAAGTTAACTTTCTATTTTTGTTTCTAGTCCTGAACGAGGTATTTTCGAATCGGACACAATTGTTGGACAGGCAGGGATGATGTAATGCCATAAATTATAAATAACCCTTATTTAAACACTAATTAGGTTTATTGTGACTATATTCGCATGTTGGTTGTATTAGAATGTACGTGATATCACCAAAAACCGATTATTTTCTTGTCACTCTTATCACGAAAATCGGGAATATCCCACATGCTAGATAATACAACGCTTATTTTCTCTCAATTTTATAAATTCTGCAACGCCTCCCACATGTTTGCTGGTTGATTGCGGTTGTCTACTACATTTGGCTAAGTGACATTGGGTATAATTGGAAAACAGCTCGAAAGCCAATAACATGAGTTTGTTTTTTACTGAGTTACAACCTCTGTCATATTGTAGACACCCCACGTATTGAATTCAATTGTAAAAGGTACCGCTTCCCATATAATAGAGACGTTACGAAAAATAGACATATTTTCTATCAATCTGGATACCAATTTGCCTGCTTTTCTTCATTTCTTATTGATTCTACAGGGTGACCGGTTTCAGAACCGAACATAGCAAAAGCATGATATACCACAAGGTTGCCTAAATCAAAACTTTAAATTATTTGTTATTTTGGAGGACGGGGGCCGCGTAAAAGTCCTTAGACACCAAGTACGTTAAACATATAATTTGTATACTAGTTATTGTGAAATATGATAATAAATGAGTGGGAACTCTTGCTCTTTTTTATTTTTCTTATCTTATTGCATGAACAGACCTTTAAAATTTTAAATTAATATTACACCAATTGATGAAGATACTTGCCAAGTCCAGTTCCAAATTTTAAAACTGTTTTCTGTCTTGTTTTTGTATAACCGATATCCAATTTAATAAGTGTGACATCCTAACTTCTGGATAAGGGACCGTACATGATATTTTATTGAAGAAAACGCGACATATACGGCGTATCGGGCTTATTTACTGGTGCTTCCGCATCTGCAGTTTGAGATAATGTTGGAGCAATAACATCAGCAGATAATTCTAAAACAATTATATAATGTGACGTCAGAAGGAAGGGGAAAGAAACCGCTCTAATCTTTAGGTGCATACTTCTTCTGCTGTAAAGATGCATGGAAATAAATCGCACGTTTGTTGCATTCGGCCACCGAGAACCCCCGCATCAGTAGAATGCAGCTACCTTACATACAACGCAGTGATTGTTAACCCATTTTGTCTCCTTTATAACACAGGCCCTGTATCTGTTGGGCCCCACTTTAGACATAAAGCTTGAGCTATGTGCAAAATAATACTTTTATGAGTTTCTCAGTTAAAGCAAGAATAAAAAATGTTTTATTTTTTAAGGTGCTCATCCTATATATTTGACCGAAATGTTTCCGGTTTTATATCAGGTAGACATAAATATAATCTGCAAAATATCGTCTTCCTCCAAGAAATAGTTTCTTAGTTATACCGGCCACAGGCAGACTGACAGACCGACAGACGAAATTGAGAAAACTCGTTTTTCGTCATTTAAAGACCCTGAAACGCAAAAATCTCCAGAAATCTCAGAAGGTAGTTTTTTACAATTACAACACTTCCTTCATCTTTTAGACGAGTGAAGTAAAAATGGCAGTTTAAATAAAGAAGAGAAACAAATATTATCGTATAGTTGTTGAAGACTACATCGGGCCCGTGTTACCGGCTCATGATATACAGTGCTTTCGTAAAGTAGTACATAAATTCGTTAAACATTCAAGTAATAACTTTTGGGAAAAATGCTGGGAGCCGTCGATTTTTATTTTATTTGGGCATTTTTTCAAATAAATATATATATATATATATACAGGGTGGCCCGCGTAGGAGGTATAACGTCATCGATGTTTTTTTTAATGGAATGATCGTGTACAGGGCTGAAACCTTTTGTGAAATACATTTTCCCAGTAAGTTCTTCATTTGTTTAAGAGTTTTTTCGATTTCCTATTTTATTACTCCTCGGAGGTCTACTAATTCTATATTAACTATCAAATATGCTATAATTTTAGAATCAAGTTCGGCGTCAGGCTTCGATACGGCTGACGGGTATAATTGAGCTTAAAAGATACTGTATTTCATTTGGAATGCTCTTCCGATAGTACAATACCTTGTTTGTTATTCTAAAATGATTTTGAACTTGCCTTTAGGCAGTCCAGATCTTAATATGCGCGTACTATAATTAAGATTACAAGAACTTCCAAACGGACACAAACTTATCGTGGCAACATGTATCTCAGAATAACGAGAACAGATCACCTGAAAAAACTGGAAAAAAAACTAAAAGACTTAAAGGGAAATACGACTTCCAGAGGAGAAAACACCATCCTAAAGTCGGCTCACATTTGTTGTGATTAAAACCAATATTTTCTTGAAATAGTTGCGAGGGTCACTTCCGAATGTGTTTACACCATAGTTGCCTACGAAGTAAAAATTTCTTAATTAAATAACAGAATTTGTGCTTTTTTATAATTTTTTTAATTAATTGTAGTTGTTATTTTATTTATATACGTAAACATAGATACTTATGCTTTCTCTTTCCCTGCGAAATGTACCAAATAAATCGAATAAAAACAGTTGGATGTTCAGCCCACATTTTACTTTTAAAACCGACTACAGTGATCTAATGGAAGTCTGTTTAGCTAAAAACTACTAAAAATAGACTCCAGTGGAGTTTGTTTTATTTTACATTTGCAGTTGACGCTGTTTGGTATCGATTTGAAGGGAAGTGAGCACTAAACTTTTCCGCGGTACCAATTTCATTGTTGATCCAATGAATTACCAATTTTTGTACTAGTCGTCAGGTTAGTTTTAATATAAATTAGATATCTGATATCATAGCTAGGTAAGGTTAAGTATATTTGCAGTGGAGCCATTTGCTTTCATATTTTAGTAATTTTGTTTTACAGAATAGTTTCGATAGTTACGAAAATTACATAACAATTTATTTATTTATCTTTAAAGGTACACAGTAGATGCTATACTCGATTTATATTTTTTCCTGCAATACTTCTGCTATAACTTAATGTTTTAATTTTGAAAAGAATAATAAGCAAGAAACACAATATGACTTAATCACGTTTCCAACACATTTTATATATACGGCTAAGTTAACATTCGTGCTATTGCTTCCTAATTAGTTACGTTAAAAATTATCTAAATAAATAGATATTTATACATTAAGGAAGATATGAATATGTTTTTTCCCTGAGGTTGACATGGTAAAAGACCAAGGGTTCTGGCCCGACGTCCGTTAGAAACCGAATGTAAAAAACATGAATATCACTCGTGGTGCATAAAATATTTTATTTACTAAGTAGCATATTAGTAAAAATTTTATGAAATTTCAAAATGTCGTAAGTGTCATATGTTATATTTAATATAAGAATCTGTAAGTAACATTAAGGATTGCCTGAATGTATGGTTTATGAGTTTTAACGAGGTACATATATTTTCGAAGTTAATAACTAAAAGCCAACTTTAAGCTGTAGTCACTGTAATATTAGCATTACTCGTGATATCATTGTATAATAAATGATACTCTAACGAAGGATGGCGAAAGGCGGCCCTTACCGGTTGGCGAAAGTTGTATTAGGTATTTTGCCAGCTGGTAAATATCGGCCTATGTTGGCTAACTAGTCGAAAGGGTCGGGGTTCCAGGAAAGCTGCAAAAAAACCATGGGAGATGGCGCCAGGTCCTCGACGTAGACAAATCCTTGGGTCGGACCTCCCCAAGGTCAGAGATACATCAAGTAAATCAAAATAACAGCAGAACCAATAACTAGTAACGATCTATATTTAATCGATCGGTTCTATAGTGCGATCAAAATTAACAAACTCATACACAACACATGCCACCAGTATACGCTGTAGGTGATGGACGTGTTTACAGTGAGCCCTTAAATTAAACAGTTGTTTATTAAATTAAATCCGTTTTGAACCATCAATTTCTAACTGACATGCCTGAAAAAAGTGTGGCCTTAATGGATGCGTTTCAGCAATCAATAGAAACACGCCTTTTATCAGTTGCAGTGAGTGCAAGGCGTCTTATCATACAGAATGTGGTGCAGTGCCTGGTGAGTTGCTTAACTTTCTTAATGTGCCTGGTTTCTGTTGGCGTTGTCCAAACTGTTCTATCACCGTTTCCGCTGATATACATCAGCTTATCGCGAAGGTAGCCGATATTCAAGCTAATATCACCTCAATTAAGTCGCAGCAAGCATCAGATTCAAAATTGTTGGAATTTTGTGGAGATAAAGTGGACGAATTTAAAATCCAGGTAGATGAGTTTAAGAAGATGTTGACCACAATTACATCCGTTCAGGCATCGGTAGCTACTTTAGTGGCAGAAAACGAACAGCTCCGTCAAGAAGTGGATCAACTGCAACAATATAGCGGTCTAAATAATATAGAAATTAATGGTATCCGTGAAGTGCCAAATGAAAACTTAATTACCATACTACAAACCCTTGGTCGCTCTCTTGACTGTAAAATAGATATTAATCATTTGGACGCCTTACATCGAGTTGCTTCAAATAATAACAAAGGATCACCGAAATCCATAATTGTCAACTTCATTTCGCGTTTGAAAAAGATGGAATTTTTGAATGCATTTCGCAAACGCCGTTCTGTAACTTCAACCGATCTGCAATTGCCTGGACCTGCAACCCCGATCTACATCAATGAGCATCTCACTCTTAAAAATAAATTATTGCATAAGAAAGTGCGTGAGTGGTGTAAAGAAAATCAATATAAATATTGTTGGATACGTGATTGCAAAATTTTTATTCGTAGTTCTGATAATTCTCGTGTTATTTTAATCTCGAAAGAATCTGATCTCGCAAAACTTAAGTAATATATTTATTTACATTGTTAGCCGGTTATATTTATCTAAATAGATATGAATACAAATGACCTGCAATTATTTTATCAAAATGTAAGGGGATTGCGAACCTAACTAAATGATTGGTACTTAAATGTTTGTAACTGCAATTACGATTTGATTGTATTGACTAAATCGGGTCTAAATAGTTTGATATACGACTCTGAAATTTTTCCGTCTAATTATTCTGTATTCCGTAAAGACAGAAATGCTGAATTTACTGGGAAATCAAAACTGGAAGGTGTTCTTGTTGCTGTAGATAACAAATATCAGGCTAATGCAGTGGAAATATTCGATTCAAAAACTGAAGCCATGTTAATAAAACTTCATATAAATTGTCATACTGTTTTATTTGTTGATGTAACGTATTTTGTGCCACGAAGTAATATAAATGATTATCATTCAAAAGCTGGAATACTCTAATTTGAGAATTTTCGACAAAAATATAATAATATGTGGAGATTTCAATCTAACACAATCTAATTCAACTTTAAGAAATATTAAAGCCGAAATAAATCATTTCTGCCTGAGAAATAATTTGGTTCAACTTAATTCCATTGCAAACGCCGACAATAATACACTGGATTTAATTTTTAGTAACACTGCAAATATGTTAGTCGAAAGAGACAATCCTTTAATACAGGAAGATTCTTACCATCCTGCTCTGAGTTGTAAAGTAAATACAATGATTTCGGTTAGAGAAAGAGCACCTCAAAATCCATTCTTAAAGTATGCATTTAAAAATGCAAATTTTTTACAGCTGCATTACATGTTTTCGTTTGCCGAGTGGAACAAACTATATACAATCAATGAAATAAATGAAGCTTTGGATTGTTTTTACAGTACATTTTACGAAATTCTTGATCAATGCGTACCCAAAATTTCGTATCGGAAAAGAAAATATCCTGTTTGGTTCACTCAGGAAATCATACGTGATATTAAAAATTTCAACAAAACGAAAGATCAAGAACAGTTTGACAATTATAATTACTTACGACGAAAGATTAAATAGACATAAAACAATCCAAAGCTGGATCTAAAGCTTCTTGCATAAAGAATCCATTATTAATTAAGTTATTGCTTATAGTCAGAAAGAACGCATTGTATAAGAACGGAAAAGCGCTGGAAGGAACTCATTTTCCAAGAACATAAGGTGTATACGGTGTACGACCCAAGCGCTAGCTTTAATCGTCACGTTAACGTGCGACATCAAATGCACTCCTTCTAAGTATTGTTGAATGTAAACATTGTAAACTGTATTAAAAGAAAGATAACAATTAATAATTTAACTATCAAACGAAACCGGGTTTGGTAGCTCAGTGGTTAAGCATTCCCAGTGGCCAATCTAAGGGTCGATAGTTCGATTCCCATTGGCATGCTTCCGCAAAATTGGTATTAACGAACACGCATTACATACCCATGCTTATTGCACTAGAAATTCCCTCAAAAATGGTTTAACTGTAGCGGTTACCGATACATTCATATCACGATACGGAACGGTATCCCATGGTAGCTTATAAGAAATATTACGACACTTTAGCGGCAAATAATGACTCAACCCCTGGACTTAATTAGTTACACCAAGAATTGTACTTAGATGAATTTAGATAACAATCATGGATTAAATGGTCGGAAATTTGTCCCTACTCCCATATAACGCCATAGGGGGTTCAAATGTTGCTAAAAAATTTAGCTATCGGCCCAAACAGTTTACACCAAAATAAATATACCCTGTAAAAGAAAATACATGCATGGAAGTACATAAAAAGAATACACAACGGTCCACGAGCTTAATACCGAATCTACATGCTTGAATACACCCCTTAAGTGTAGGTATGACTTATTAATTATCAACGCCAAGTAAAAAAAAAACACAGTGTGAATAATGTTTAACTTCTGCACAGAAGTTAGCTTAATGAGGCCGTGACTCCAGTAGCTTGAAATCAGCTGACACTATATGTCCACGGAATGATGCAAGCGCATTCCCTAATCTTCCCGGACCTGCTTGTGGGAGAACAAAGGAGACAATGTAGTTAACACAGTGCAGCAGGCATCGTTTCAGCCAAGGCTGAGCAACATGGCCCAACAAAAGCATCTAACTACTGTCATGCCATGTGGGCCGCTGCCTCTCATATTTTAAGCGTAGTAGAGCAATTCAAATTCCTTCTCTTAGTACATTCAGTTCTTTTACGTCGAAAGAACTTTCTGAAATAATGGTTTCACCCAGATTTCTGTATTAATATGGTGTTCGCAGTACCTTTTCTATACATCTCTTCCTGTTGTAATATGACCGTTATAATCTGCCACTGTCGAAGTTTTTGATAGGTACTGTCTCGAAAGCTATTTAAGTTTCTTGAACATTCCAAACCTGTTCGAACTGAATTTAAATTTGAAATCTAAGAAGGAGAATACGCTTTTGGTAAATAACCTTATATCTAAAAGTACCTTGTGGCTGCAGATTGGCTTCGTTCGCGATTCAACTTACTTTCTTATGTCATTGCCCTACCCTTTACAATAGAACGATAATCCTCCGATATTGTTTTCTTTGTGAATTGATGTAATTTGTTTTACTAAATGTTTTGTATACCTGCTTCAGATACATATACCTATTTTGCACATAATTATGATTAAATACCTCGGTGATAATTCAGCCAGTAGGATGCATTCTTCTGACCAATCAAATTTCAAATATCAGCGGGTATACCTGTATATTCACTTAATATGCGTGTTTACTCATGTCGGTACATTTCCATGGTAACATGCATGTGGCAATAGCATTATCACGGCCTGCTGAACTGATGTTTGTCACACAATTCAGCAGGTTATGAGCATTATAAACTCCTCAAAAATTTACTTATCTATCTATGAACACCTTTACAAAAATTGTTCATGAAGTGTCAAATTTTTTACCTCGGCTTTACTGAAAATGGAATTAAATCGTTTCGCGAGTTCTTCGCTTGAGAATATTGAACAAAACGTTGAAAATGTGACTCCTAAAAATACCCTAAAAACCAAAAAGTACATTTGGGACCAACTCGAGAACTTTTGTAAGAACCGGACCTACAAATTCGAGAAATACATCTTAATTGAAGAATTGGGGAAATATTAGTAGACTGAGCATATAACATGATTATCTTGGTATACAATCTGGTTAGATACCACTCGTGGCAGATATTTTTGCTTGAGGATACTTTGACATCATTCCGCCAATGTTGCTGTACAAATACCACTCGACCAATTTTATTTTTCAAAAAATATCCCTCCAGCTCCGCTGTCGGGGTATTTTTAAAGAAATTTAGTCTTGTGAATCTCTACAACAATATTGACGCAAGCATGTCAAAGTATATTCACCAAAATACCTATCACTTGTGATATAACTAATGAACACTCATTCATCAATATTCAATCTAGCAAACGATAATCTTTTTTATGGAGCGCTTTCTGGATTAAAGACGTTAAAAATTTTTTTCTATAACTCATAGATTTAAAATTGTATTTAAAAAATTCGTAAATTATTGTAATTAGTATAAGATTAGTACAATTGTAACATAGTTAACACTACTGCAGTGAAAAATAAATTACAATAAAATAAGTGTGAAGCTAAATCATAACATAATTTAAAATCTTCAAGTTTAAAAAAATTATTTTAGTTTCTAAAAAGATTATCGTGTTCAGTATCATTGTATCAACCAATTACAATTTTCTGAAAACGCTTATGACAAGAATACATTACTTACAAAGACACGTCATTGCCATCTCTAAGTTATTTTCTTAAATTTATATATTTAGGAATGTTTAATATTTATTTGCAGATAGGTCAATAATAATATTAGCAAAGCTCATGATCTCAATCCCTTTATAGTATATTGAAAGCGTGCTTTTTGTTAGGTTTTTTTCGATTTTGAAGCATAGTTACATATAATTTCAATTCGTTGTAAAATCATATTTATCGTGTATTTAATTGACTATTCAACTCACTTGTCATCTATCAAAAACTGACCAATAAAATTACAAGATGTGACGTCTTTGAGCCAATAAAAATGAACTATATTGACAATTTTCACTAGTGAAAATAATCGACAATTTTCACTAGTGGTATAGTGAATATTTTACACAAATTTGATTTTTATTAGAAAAAATCAGCATTAGTGTTCTGTTACTATAGAAATTGCGTAGTTTCGTGCTAGATTTACTGAAATCTAATTTGAAAAAATAGTTTGGTTTATTCAATAGTCCCTCGAATGCCATTCTTAGTCAAAGTTAAGTAGAATATTTTTGCGGTGGTGTCACTACTCATGTCCGTTGCGCTTAGGATTAGGACTCGTGCTAGTGCACTCGTCCTAATCGAACCTAAGCGCAATGAACATTCGTGATACCACAGCAAAAATATTCGACATAACTTTGACTACTCATGGTATTATAAGTGAATGTTTTAATACCAACTTAGTTGCATCTAAGTGCATTACAACAATAAATGGATACTTACTTCAATATCTCTTATAATAAAGCTTTTCCTATCTCCACTTGCTTATTTACTAAGATTTAAAAGTAATCAATAATACTGGTGTGCAGCTTTTAGTAAAAGAAGCCCATTAAAATGTAATTTATATCAAACTCTTCCATATTTGACTTCCACAGTGTATCCCAAGCGTTAGATACATAGATTAAATTTAAAGTGACAGAGGAGTGAAAAATGACCTGGAAGATATCCTGAATTAAGCTTTTATTTATTACGACTAGAAATTGGAACACTTTGAAATATTAGTCGGTCGACAGTCACGTGCTCAATAAAATGTGTTATAATAAATTTATTGTTGATTATAGAAGATTTACTACAAGTATTCCAAACAAGATCATGTTGAGAATAAAAACTACTTACTATACCTACTATACCACTATATACCTTTATGAATTTTTATTTTATGTCAAATTTCTAAAAAAGTGATTGCATTATACAGTGTGTCCCAGGATTGATGTTACAAGAGGTGAAATCGAGTAAAAATTTTTGAATTTTATTTTAAGATTGTGGGATTACGTCCTGCTTGGTCTGAAGAGAATTTTAAGAATATTTTCCGTTTTTGAAAAACTAGTCGGCCTTGACAGTGACGCGAAAACTATTTTCTTTTCAGGTAAACTACCCTTTTTGTTGACGATACCTCAAAGCCTTACAATGAAAAGTTGTTCAGAATGATAAATTATGGCCATATAAAAAATATCAGGAAGATCTACCTCCTTAGATTAAACCGTTTTTTAGATTAAACAATAGTATATTACTCTACAAGTTGAGAAAAGTGATGTTTTTCTGAACAAGTATGACGTGTTTGAGTACTAGCGTTACCGAGTACTTAAATGGCCATACGAGTTCAGAAAAACCACTTTTCTAACGTGTTGAGTATACTATTTTATCGCATTTCATAAGTAATGTAAAATATTAAATGTTTACATACAAGTGACACTAACTGTCAAAACATAACCAAGATGAGCATAACTCATTCTTATGTACTAAAGCACAATAAGCAGCTCTAGTTGATGTTATGCGTTTGGCAGTACTGAAGTGTGTTGTTGGTGACACTGTAAGTCTATGTCAAATTCGAGGTTAGCAGGTTAGCTTTGGCCTCAATTTGACATAGACTTACAATGTCACCAACATCACACTTCAGTATTGCCAAATGTAAAACGAATCGTCGTTGCTAGGGATATAAGTGTTGCTAATGATAAAAGTACCACATTTATTATCGATTTTGAATGAAGAAATGTAGTACATTCCAAATCAAAATGCGATAAAATAAATTATATCTTCTTTTACGGGACAATTTTATTTTAAAAAGTTTTGCAGAACGAAAACTATGGCACTATACAACATTTCAGGAAGTTCGACGTACTTAGATCAAACCGTCATTTTTAATAAATACAATTTTAACGGTTTAATTTAAGTAGGTAGATCTTCCTGAAATTTTGTATAGGGCCATAATTCATCATTCTGAACAACTTTTTTTCTTGGTAAAATTTTGCCGTATCATAAACAGAAAGGGTAGTTTACCTGAAAAGAAAATAGTTTTTGCTTCACTGTCAAAACCCACTTGTTTTTTCAAAAACTGAAAATACTCCTAAATGTTTTTTAGATCAAGCAGGACCTAATCCCACAACCTTAAAATACAATTCAAACATTTTTACTCCATCTCACCTCTTGTAACATCAATCTTGGGACACACTGTATGTTACTGGTAAAACCCGAACCCTCGGCTAACCTAGGATTGCCTAGGCAATGTGCGAAGTGCTTAGGGCTTTGACTATAACATATTATAACCAGTCAATCTGGGGATTGACTAGGCAATTCTGGGTTAGCCGAAGCTTCGGGCTTTGTTGGTAACATATGTATATAAAATGACAAAAGTGTATATTAAAATATTATTCAATTTGTCTTCTCGTTCAACATAGTTATTTTGGCTTAATAGAAACAAGAAAAATCCACTAAAAGCTTACCAAATTTAGAACATCGTTAAATATAAAGCTTTCGAAATTTGGTAGTTACTTACAGATAGCTGCTTGTTTATTTATTAGGAAAAGCATATATATAATATTAACAGTAATTTTAAATATAAGGAGCATCTCGAAAATTTGTCGCAAATCAATTAAGCTAAATAAAATCACTTTAAATTTACTGAGAACAGTTGTAAATAATTAACGAAATAATTAACGAGAGTAACAACTTGCTGGCTTGATCGCTTTATTTACATTTTATTAATATTTTCATGTAAAAACATTTTCTCTGTCATATTTTTGGTGTCCTAAATCTCCAAAACTATTGAAAAAAATAATTTTTGCTTATAAACTACTAAAAACCAAAGACTTGTGCACATAATTTTAACAATATCACAGTTTCATAGTAAAATTACAAATGAGGAAATACAGTCGTATATATAATTTGTAAATAGGATGAAATGGCTCAAAATAGGACGACGGAAATAAAAATTCCAATAAAAAAACATTCATTTATTTTTAATAAATCACACATGTGGTCGGACGAATACAATGCATTCAATTCTTAAGTCGTTTTAAATTCCTAATTGTTTTCAGCTAGTGTCTTTTTTAGTTCAAACGAAATTGTTATAAAAATAGCACAAGTAAGAAAAGAAAGTTCAGATTGAGTCATGGACGACTACTTACGGTAATGCATCAAAACAAAGTTTAATCTTATCGCCTTTTACATTTGGGTGTTGGTTAGTGAATAAAGTTTATATTTTATGCATGATGATCAACTCTTTTCTTTAATTTCAGGTAAGTTGCAGCACGGCCACAGCGTCGTTAACAATGCATAACAAAGATGCCAATGAACTACTCCAGGCTCGGTTTCTTATCGCCGATTTCTCAGAAGAATGGTAACTGGCCGTAAGTAAATCACTTAGGAATCCACATCCCAGTAATGAAAATCCAATACAGCATCCTGCTCGTTTGAGACAATCAAGTGACAAGTTCTTTAACAGCCTATTGAGTAGAAGTGGTTATGATAAAATTATTTACTTCAAGCTCGTCTGCTCATACCTATTACTAATACAGTAGATGAAATTCTAATTTTTTTCATAGAAATGCCTCTCTTTCAGTTAAAAACGCCATGCTGCTTTTTAAAGTCATCTCCAAAGTATTCATGCTTAACAAATTTGAAATTTTCATTAAACAATGGCAGCTTACAAATTCCACAAATTTTCCGTTCCATTAAGTCTACACAGCAGTCTGCTGCATATTCAAAAGCTGCTAAAGCTCGATGACCCGTAAACTATATCAATCAAACAACCTACTTTAAGTGGAACTTCCACCACTTATATCTTCAGAAATGCGAACACCAAATTATTTCCATAATAATAATAGTAATAATAATTAACACGTACTATGACTAACATATAGAAATAATAAACATGATATAAACAGGGAAGGCCAGATTGCAGCTAAGGAACAACATCATATTCTCGTTGCCAAGAAAAAATTCAAAACCTATGTTTAGCCATATAAATTCTAACAAACTTCGAAATCACTTCTTTCAAAACACATTTATAAACTGGATAATCAGCAACTAGCACTCAAGGAGTAAATCAGTTTTTGTTCTTTCTTTAAATAACTCTGAAACAATTGCATTAAAGATTCAGAAAGGTAACTCGGAAATTCTATTAACCTATTATGTGTAATTTCTTTATTGATTCAAATTAAGTTAGTGTTCAGGAATTGCTTCGAGCTTTTAGCTATTATAATGCGTGTTAGGTCGCCACTTCTTCACTGGTGTACATTCAGTTGACTAAACCGTCAATGTTGTGTACATTTTGAAAATCCTTGAACTGGGGGAGCTTTTGTTAATTTTAAAAGATTCCCAGTACATATTTATGAGGAGCTATATCCTGTGTCCATTTTGGAATATTGTTTAAAGATTGCTTCTGCTACTGTGTGGTACATTTTCCGAAGGGTTATGAAATTTGTATTCAAATCCTTCGATATCACTGAAAAGTTTAGTTTAGCATCTCAATGACGTGTGCGCAATTACCAAATGTTGTTTATTTGTGCCAGGATTAAATGTTACTTCAGAAGCAATATTTATCTGAAGCCTGCTTTCAACTTTGATGTTTTTGGTAGTTTTACCTTTTGGGCTCAGCTGCCACCACCCGAAGCACCTAGAGTATAGATCCGTAAGTGGTTTCGAGTGAGCGTCAAACTATTCACCTTTCTTCGCAGACCGCTGCATGCGTTTTCCCTCGTGCAACTCCACATTTTCACTTAACCTTGCAGTTTTGGGCAGCTACGTCACAGTCTCTGTGGTAACCCCATGGTCGCCCGGCTCTCTAGTACTATCCATCGTCAGGTATTTATGTTTTCCCTCGTGGCCGAGTTGTTCCGTGACACGCAGAAACGCAGACTCTTAAATAATCCGTGTGAATGCAAGATCTTAATGTAGGAGGTACTTACTTTACTTATGATTTTCGCTTCTGATTTCATGCAGATTGTTGGTAAAGCTGAAAATCTGTCTCAATATAGCTTATAAAACGTCTTTTAAGTTATCCGTGATATGCTTAGTTCTTTTAGTATGTTTTCATAGGCTGTTAGCTCCGTCGATTCTGGCTGCGTTCAGCTCTATATGTAACAGGTACTTTCGAAAACCTCTGTTCCCAATAACATAAATTGCAAGGGCGTACTGACGTATTTAAATCTCTTGCTACCGGACTTATACTCATATTTGGTGTTTTGAATAAATCTGACGTCATAGGCCTTCTGCTCGAATTTCGGTTTAATAGCTTAACGAATCCCCCAAATGAGAATTTAGGCTTTCGTGCCCCATTAGCGCATCGCATTTACTACTTGTTGAAAATGCCTGCTATTGACGAGAATTTAGTGGAAATCGTATCAGCTATTCACAGATTATCCACTTTAGTTTATTTATTTTTGCCAACAGAGCCTATATACAGACATAAACAACTTCATATTCACAGTAAAGCCAACAATATAAAAACTTAGATTAAAATGACTATGCCACAAGTACAATAAAAATTGCCAAGCTCAAGGTTTATTTAAATTAGTTTAAATAAACTTAAGCATTCGCCTTCCTCTTACAGAGTGTCATTTTGAACAGTTTCCTTTATGCAGTGATTATGTTATTTTTGAACCCAATATATACATAGTTTAAATAAACATTAGGTTATTGGAATTTTCACTCTTTCAAATTTTACGCCAACAGCTGTAGATCTTCTGGTTTCGACCTCGAAACTGAAATTTGTGAACCAAGACTTACGTAAAACCTTGGTTTGACATGTTTGCTATCTTAGGTATTTATAGCTCTTAAAACCACATTTAGTAGTAGATACGTTTTTAAAATATTCATAGCTTCGATTTAAGAGGTAGAAGCACCACAAAAATACTAATTAGTATAATAATTTTTTCCCGTATAACCGTGCTACCAATTTAGAGAGATCGTAATTCCATATTGTCTGTTCTGTACAGTTGTGGGCAATACTCTTCCAGTTTTATGATCCTTTACATCTTAAAGTTGTTTGTAATGGGTAGTTGATGAGCTTAACTTAAACGATGTATCTGGTTGGAGATCTTCCCCTTGTCCGGCTGCCCCTGTGCCATAAGCTCTTCTAGCGTATCGCCATATCCTCATTATATGGTCGTGGTTCTGTAGTATTCTTCAACGACATATCGTTGATAACCTATGTGGTAAGGTCTACACACTACCCTTTTTCTGTGACGTAGCAATTTTTTCTGTTTATTTAACAAAAAGGAACTGGAAGAAACAAAAAATCTGCAGTTTTTGGTCAGATCCGCTGTAACTATGGCTTGCTTTATAATATTGTCAATGTGACATTTGTCCAAAATGACAGTAAAATAACGCGCAGTAACAAACAAGCCAAAAGGCCTAAAATCGTATTTTAAGCGTTAGGGAATTCTTCGAAGAGGAGCAACGTCGGATTACATACGTCAAAAATGTCTTGGTTTGAATAATATGCTATTCAGAACATTCCTTACATTAAAGATTCGGTATATGTCAAATTATTTCCTCTGATCTAAATGAGCTTTTTGAATTTCACTGTGATATAAGACATATGTTTTAAAAGCTATTTTTTGTTACTTATGACGTCACAGAAAAAGGGTAATGTATAGACTTTACCTATATTAATTTTTTGAAACACTGAGGCATTAGTTCTTTTTGACGTTCAAGGTATATGAAGCAGCCGTCTCCAGCACCATAATTCAATGTCTTCTGTCTGCTCCTCTAATATTTCAGCTTTCTACAGACAATGGACTCTACTGACATTCCTTTACTGTCAATTCAAGAGCCTCAATATATAAATTGTTTCACCACTTAATTCCTAATACTTGGTTTTGTATCTCGAGGGTGTCGTTTCTGTCTACTACCATTAATTTTATTTTATTTAGATTAACTTCTAATTTCAGTTTCCTACTCTCTGTAATTATTCTTTCTAGAAGATCTTGCATCATGTACATTGCTAGTTATCAAGGTGGTGTCGTCAGCATCGCCAAGATTTGTGATTTTCTTAATTGCTATAAATATGCTTCCAATCCAGCTACATGGTATTCAACAAATAATATATTCTTTGTATGTGTTAAACAGTCTCGGCGAAAGCATGCATCCCTGTCTTACTATTTTATTTTCAAGGTCCTGGACGTTTTTTTTTCTATTCTTACTAATGTGCCGTTGTTTTCATAAAGCTTTCCTATAGAATACGTTAGGTGGCCCGGTCCGCCCATTTTGTCCAATGCGCTCCATTATCTTCTTCTTTTTCTTAATTAGCGTTCGTCATCCATCTCTGGATGTCAGTCTCTTCAAATTCAGTTTTCCATCCACGACTATTGTTCGCTCTTCTAACCCAATTGAGACCAACTGTTAGCTTTATATCATCTGCCCATCTCATGGGTTGCCTTCACCTGTGTTATATGTATATGGTCTCCAATCTATTATGGCTTTACACGATCGGTCAGCAAATGTTCATTTTTGTTTTGCAACGAACTGTACTATATTATTTACGTTTGTTTTTGTTGGATCCGTTTATTTCTTTTTCTCTATTTTAGTGAAATTTCAAGTATGGCTCGTTCCATTTTATGTTGTGTTATTTTTAATACTTGCATGTTTCTTTTTGTCATTGTCTAAGTTTCCGCCTCGTAAGACATTACTTGTAGTAGGTATACATGCACTAAACACTTCAAATTTTTATATATACAAGAACGTTTTTGTTCTTTAGGGTAAATGCTAGTTTTCCGAAAGCTCTTCTAACATGTTTGAAAGTTTTTGAAATGTGGGTGTAGTACATCGCCAGCATAACGAAGATGGTTAAGATTTCTACCATTTAGGTTTACTTATTTCTCTGGCCAGCTTAACTTCTTTAAAACGTCTTCAAGAGCTAATGTTAATAGCTTCGGGGACAATAATTTCTATCACCATGTCTAGTACCTCTCTCCAAATGGACAGGTTCTGTCTTATCACGTAGTTGGTGGGTTGCCACTATTTTATATAAATTTACTTTAAGTAATTTTAAATAGATGTTATCAACTCTGAAATGTTGTAGAGGCCTTGTTTCGATTCCATCGAAAGTCATGTGATAATCGAGTCCAGTTTTCGATTGTCCTCTTTTTTAGAGAAGGTGGTTCTGAAATAGGTGGTCAAACTCAGGGACCCGATTAAGCTCATGATAAGGATGAAACATTTTTCTATAAACATAGGACCCGAAATATGTCTTAATAGAGCTACAGCTGCCAAAAGGGTAAAGGAAAAGCAGATTGGTAAGAGTGGATTTCGCTTCTGAAGTAGTGAATGTTAAATTTTAAGTTCGATTTTCTCAAAAACTTCTTCTCTCAGTGATTCTAAACAGCATTAGATTTTTTATGTAAGAATATCTAAAACCATTTCGAATATTTAACCAGAATTGACTAATATTTTTACTTGAAATTTTTTCATCCTTCTGACGAGTTTAATCGGGTTCCTGAGTCTGACCACTATTTCAGGAACACCCTATATAAAAGCACCACTTTTGCGTTTTTCCAATCATTGGGTATTAAGTATTGTACCTTTGTGAAGACGTTCGTCCAATAATTCTGTAATTAGTCTATTAGTTTTAAGTCTCCTATTTTGTAATTAGTCTAATTACTTTTACGCCTCCTTTCAATACTATACCTGTAGCAATTTCGTCCCCTTCAGCTGCTCTATTCTTTTTTATTTCTTTAATCACTTCTACCATTGTTATCGAAGGTAGTTCTGATTCTATAGTTATTTCAGCTCTTTTGACTTAGAATTATATAGATCTCTGTAAAGGTTTTATGGCATAGTAAGACGCTTTCGTTTATATTTTACTATATTTCATTGCTGGTTCATCAAGCAATGTATCTGCTTTCCTTCTACGTTAGGTCGTAGGCATTTCATGTTGTAATGTTTTTTCAATTGGACCATTTATTACAGCGTCTGTATTTTTGTTTTTGCTCTCTCGTATTTTTGTCTAATTTGTTCAATTCCGCATATTCTGTTGTTCCCTTTTTGCTCTGTTGATTTAGCTCTCTTCTTTTCTCTATTATTTTTTTGTGTATTCCTAAATATTGGTACATGGAGGTTTCAATTTCTTTCCTTTAGTAACCTCTGTTATACACTTTTTGTTTTAACTGTTTGTCTGAATTCTTTGTTGTTAATTTATTTTCTACCTGATTCAAATTATGCACTGGTTCTTCTAATTTTACCACTGGTTATAGGAATTTATATACGTTATTTTTTGTCGTTCTATATTTTTGTTGATAATAACTTTTGCTGTAACCATTCTGTGATCGCTCCGTATATCAAATTCATTAGGTACTGTAATGTCATGAAATGTATGTTTATGAAATATTTTATCGGACTTTTTCCACTGTCTCGGGTGTTTACCACACGAGGTTTCGGGGGTTTTTGGCCTACTCCTGTCCTCAGGCGAATGAACTCTTGGTTAATCCTGAGAAGGACTGAATTTTGTACGTTTTTCCACGTACACTCGTGCTTACCCCTGTGTTTGAACCCGGGACCACTGATTAGCTGTGAATACGAGACTCGTTCAAACCCCGGGACAGCCATGAGTGTACGTGAAAAGACGTACAAAAATCGGTCCTTCTCAGGACTAACCAGGAGTTCATTCTCTTGCGGACTAGAGTAGACCAAAAATTCCGGAAACGTCATGTGGTAAACATCCGACACAGTGGAAAAAGTCCGGTAAAACATCTCATAATAGACCACTGTCAAAAATTACATCATTCAGAGAACATGTATGTTTATTGTTGGTCAAAATATAATCTATTTCATTTTTTGTTTTTCTATCGTCCATTTTATATTTTTACGTTTCTTAAAGAGCAAATTCCTAGAGAATAGATTTAGTTTACACATAAAATTCAGTTTTTTTCTCTGATTTCTCTTTTCAAATCCGTAGTTTCCTCTTTGAATTCAATTTTCTTCTTGTCTTATACCTATCTTGGGATTAAATTCGCCCATTATTACGTTGTAATCAGTTCTCTAATTTTCGTCGGAAAATGCGCTGGTTGAAGCATATACTTGAATGATTTTAAGAGATGTTCTCCTATTTATTGCCTTAATGACCGGATGAGCCATTGAAAACAATAAAAGTTGTCTAATCTGTGGTACCTATGCTTTATGTTGGCATAAAACTGTCAATTTTTTTTGTAGTTTAAAATTTATTTTCAGCGTTATTTTAATGTTACCTATCAGGTTAATGTATAGATTTAGTTTGAGTTACATAGTTTTGCATAGCTATTTGTACAGCTTATTAGACTGTTAAAGGAACATGAGCTAATAATACCGTTAAGTAGTTCAAATGTAGTTTTATAAGTGCATTGTAGAAGGTCGTCTTATATATCATGGGCTCCCGCGATGAATTTTATTTTTGATCAATCTGTATGTTATGCCTTATTATGAAACCTACACTATATTTTTCAATTCTGTACATAAATTGGTTTTTGGAATTCAAAATGATACATTCTTCCCCCTCTTCTGACAATGTTATATTTGATGTTCGATAACTAATTCTCCAGCTTTTCCATTTTTATATGTTCAACTCTTTATATTCTATCGTAAGTGCCTAGGCAAATCGTTTTCTAGCCGCTTGGTCCAATTCAGCGATTCTTCATTTGGGTATCCGAACGCTACCGTGATCAAGACCTGTAGGACTTTAGGGGAGTTAACGTTTTAGATTTTAATGATTATAATCGACTTAACAAAATAATATGGATGTACTATATTATCTTGCGTTTTCTATTAGCTGTCTTAAGTTTAAGACGGTCTCTTGTTCCTCGCCTTTGAAAGAAGCGGCTTGTTGCGAAGGTATTTGCCTGTCTGTATATACTAGTATATTCTTAGCGTGGGAGTACAGTGATACGGTTCTATAATTTACGCATCTATGAGCCATGTTCTTCTTATGAATAGAAATGAAAATTAAATGCATCTAGTCTTCAGACACCTTTTTCACTGAAGATATTATCACAACGCGCAGCTTCGTCGACTTTGAGCTAGATTATGGCTGCATTAACTTCAGTTCATAGTATGTCGAATTCACTTTCAACATTTAGATGTATATATTTGCTTAATCAAATAATATACAATTTAGACAAAACTTGTTCATGTATTCTCCCTCTTTTATATTCCAGCATCACTGCAGTTTCAACGCCTTTGAAGATATAAATGAACCAGTCCCATTTTCAGAATTATGCCAAATTTAAAAAGGGGTACACCAGCTGAAAGAGGTTGAAAGCTACTGGTCTAGACTAAGTGAGTAGGTTTTAACTTTAAGTTCAGTTATTTATGTTGACATGTCTAACGCGGGCAATTGTTTTGACAAGCAAAAACGACCACAGCTATCTAAGTTACTGACTAGTAAAATTAACTTGCCCTCTCTTTTTTGCTTTGCGTCTAAAAATTGCTTCAGTAAGTATACTAAAGTTGTGCATCATTGAAAAAGTCTCCATCAAACGAACAAAATATAGGAGCACCTTGTCAGTTACAGATGAAAGTATCATCCGCTCCGCTTTTGTTTCTCAGACATGTAATAATTAAATATTTTGTCTGGTGATGAAAACGTAATACTAAACAACTTTTATCTTAAATATTATTGGATGAAATCCAGTTTTAATGAGATATATATAATAGCCTACAGTTTTTTGGATAGATTGTATATATAAAACATTGAGTTGATGAGATTTAGCGATATAAATAATAGATTGACATTAGAAATCAGTAATCGAAATCTGTACTTACATTCTATTACTCTATTATTGCTTATTCGGTCTAAAATTAACAAATATATCTCTCACTTGAGGTATTATAATGTTTCAAGTATAAATTAAACCACCATTTAATTCCTTAAACTTGCAGTTAACGATATCACTACATAGTCATTACAACTTTTAATTTCATATATAAAATTACAAAATACCTCGGCATCTTAGGCAAAAGATTTTACGTTGGTACGATCCGCGTCCAGTCTGGTGTTGCACTTCCAGCAAAGTTATTTGACATGACAGAAATTTGAACTGGTGTGGCTGATAGAGACTGACTCGATAACTTACTTTTCCAGATGCTGTCTTGCCATGTTTCAGTTTAGGATCCGTACAAATAATAGGAAAAGTATAGCGGTCTGAAATTGATGCTCTGTATGTTTTATTTGCTCCAGAAACTAAAATTAATTTATCATGGTTAATTACATTAGTTATATCAAGCAAACAAGTGAATTAAACAACGTTGCGCCTGTTAGCAAGTAACGTTTATATGGGACCAGCAGCATTAAAAGTTAATCCGACTGCTTTTCTAAACATCTCACGAAACTGTCGAGTTTCCTCTGACGTAGGTTGAGAGGATTGCTTTTCGGATTTTCTAAAATTAGTCACGTTCGACAGCATCACTTCTGAACCTGAGTCTAAATAATTCTGTAAAAGATCACCAACATTCTCATAAATATCCTGTGAACGGGATGCATTTACCTGGATAGCCTTCTATTAAAAACGTATGTGTGCTACGCCTTACCAGTACGATCATAAAAATGACAATTTTCCCATTAAATTCAATAGATAGAAAATGCTCGGACTTTAGTAATTACCATTAGCCATGCCGTACTTGAGGACATACAACCAACATGTACTTTCAAGTGTAATCTAAAACATGTTTAAAACGTAAACCTTCAAGTAACCTTAATGAAAGTTACAAGCTTGTAATACATTTCATTCCGTAAGACAACATTGTAATAGTATAAAGAACATGCGACAGCAAAGAATTGTGTGTGTAGTACTACAATATCAACATATTTATTTAATGCAATAAGCAAGACCTTGGTTCGAATCTGCTGATAGACGGAGGTTTTTCCACGGTCCACCAGATTGGTACTGTGCCGGGTGATCATTCGATGCTGGGATACAAGTAATGTCGCTCTTCTGTGAGATTAAGTAACATATAGTACACGTGACTTGAAAGTAGCTCAAATGGCCCATATTGAGTCCTGAGTGCAGGCATCTTTCACTAAAAATCGGAAACAAAGCAAAATATTTTTCTTTGCCATTACTGCCATTGTCCAAATTTGTTGACTCACTTTTTATAGGAAATTTGAATATTCCTCAGTAATAGTGTGGCTATTTGGAAAATAACCAATCATTATTATCCCCTGAGGATCTTGCTGCTTGTGTTTTTCTTCTGGTATGAAATAACGACACCATATCTTAGCAGCGGTTACATATGGACTATGTCTTCAGCTTGTTTATAGATTTCTCGTTGGTTGTACTAGATGGTCTGTCATTGAGGGGATCATTTGCAAACCCCCACAACCATATTTAAGAAGGGTTGCTCATCTGTTATGATGAAATATGAAGCTACATACTCATCCCATGTAGCAACCACTTTGATAAAAATGCACACCGTTGAACAACTCTTCAAGATATCACATTATAATTGTACATTCGTACTTACAAAATATTGAAGATTAAAATGCATAAACATTAAAACCGGTGAAGATTTCAAACGGCCCGCGTATTTTGGTAATTATTGTAAACGCTTTTTTTAAGTTCCAGAATTCAATCATTACCATATATGAATAAAAAACAGCTTCTATACTGCTGCTTACAGATGCATGCTATTCAGATATCCAGAATAACTATAACATATCCAATTGTCTTACTTATGATATACTTATTGTTATATCCTTATGTTCCTGAAATTAATTTTGCATTCCTTCACTTCTTGGCATTATTTCAATTACCTGTTGTCAACTCCAAATACTTCTGCTGTCTCTCTCTCCGTGTAACTTACCCAGTACATCAGCGTGTCACCCAACGAAAACTTAACTCATTTTCTTCGCATCTATTTTTCTTGATTGTCCGCGTCATCACCTGGGTTATCGATCACACTTCAACCACATCAACCAACAGGGGGGGCACTCACGATCAACAGAGCTGAGTAAAGCACAATTTATTGCATACCAACCACATTTTCAGCCAGCCGTCTAGAGGTGGACTGAAAACACTTTTGCGGTGCTAGATATTAGAAGTGGCAGGCCATTTATTATTTTAAAGCTGTGTACACGGCTCGTCAGCCACCTCAATATGCCACAGATGAAGTCTTTTTTATGGATTCATGGTCTTGTAGTATTGAAGTACTCCAAGTATTTCTGTAATGTCATGCAATATTAAAAGAGATCGTTCTCGGAACTTGTAACTTATCTTACTTAAGATAAGAAGAAGATAAGCTATATTTTTCAGCATCTTGGGATTATTGTAATGTATGTCTCTCCGGATGCTGTAAACACGCATGTACCAACTACTGTAACCTACCGTAGAAGCCTCACATAACTCCGACCAGCTCAATTCTCGGCTGCGATAAGGGTATAATAAATGTGGAATTTTTGTTTACTTCACTTTCGCATGAAGGTTTTAGTTCACTAAACAAGAAGTATTGGGCGCCAACACCTATATTTAAATTGTTAATTTTCTCTATAATATTTATGTACATCCAATTATCTAATTCATGGGTCATGTTAATAGTTAATTGTGAGTTTAATATAATGAAGGGTTATCTACTATGGCAGTTTCTATATGATGCTTTATACGGAAATATCGAATTTGAGTTTTTATTAGTTTAATTTACCTTGGTTAATCAACCATTGGTTCCATAGGAAGGTTTTCTTTTTTTGCGGAAATTCAACACCTTTAGGTAAGATAAATCTAAAGAGCTCTCTATACCAGCTTAACCTATTTATAGCTTTAATGAAAGCTGTTAATTGATTTACCTGCTAACTCAATTCACATTTCTAAAAGCATAAGAAATGCCTATTATTTGACAGATACCTACGGTATAACATTACACCCCTTTTTTGACCTTTACAAATATAACCTGGTCTTTAGCCTTGTTACTGAAAAGGTAATTAAATCATCTTATTATATTATTATAAAGTTATTGACGGTAGATTAAATTTCATATGCCCATTTTAAACTGGTAACTTGACATATTGTGGGTTATGAATGAACTGAACAGTTTATATAGCTTTCCTAAGGTTTTAGGACTAACCTAACTAAACGGAGGCGACCCCAGGATAATAGGAATTGTTGCCTTGCCCATCGAGTTGAACCCTATTTAAACGAAAACGACCGCCATCGCCAAACCAATGGAGCAGCTTTTCTGGTGAGGAGTTCTTAACAAGAATTAACGTTGGTCTAACATGGTCTTCCCTTTTCTGTTAGGCCCTCCAAAAAGGCTTCATTGCGACACCGGGTGACCTTAGCCCACCGGATCATGATGTACCGTTGCTCAAAGATAGCACGAATAACAGGAGAAGCAAAACACTAAACCAAAGACATTCTCCATTAAGATATGTATGGATCGTCCTAGTTATTTACCTACCAGTAAATGTGTAACTGCTTTTTTATTAAGAAACTGCCCAATGAATGTACTGTAGAATTAGATCAATTATTATAACCTTACAGATGAAAAGTTTCATATTTTGTATTCTCTTAAAGCTGGAACTTAGCACTTAATTTTATTTGCTGCTGGACGCTATAAAGCCTCAATCTGTTTTTTATTCAAAACAGGAAGTGGTTTCTCTTTTAATATTAATTTTAAAACATCTAAATTACCCTTCGACATTTGAAATTTGAAACCAATAGGAGCTATGCTCAAATTATGCAACCTGTATTTCTCCTAAGTACTTTAAGTTGCCTAACTATCAGGTTTTGTGATCTTTCAGATTTATTATCTTTTTTTAGTAGCTCAACTTTGGAACGCTACACGCTAACGACGTAACCTATCAAGATGATAGGTATTTTGTGTGGAATAGTAATGCATAAAACTGAAAAGCTTTCGGGCGACATTCGTCGCTTCTTTTTCTGTACATATTTTTCAATTCGTAATCGCGTGACCAGTAATAGATATTAAGCTGTCACTTAACTACGCTATCATATTGATAAAGTGTAAACACTTGTGTACTGTCGAGCCTTAGGTAACGAGTTTGAATCTCGGCAAGGGAAAGATGAGAATTAAATTTTTTCTCTCTTCATCTTTAAATCTGAACTGCCACATTATCAGCACTGTCCGCCCCATTCGTATTCTCCGCTAACGGCCTAAATAAATGGCCGACACAATTTTAAACCGATTTCTCCGTCTAGGCTTCGTGATTATCAGTTCCCGTCTCCTTTTCACATTTTTTTAGCACAAGTCGTCGCAAATATGGAGCGATCATGTATATAACAGAACATGATGACAGCCATACCAAGGTGAAAGCACCGTTGTAACAGATTACGAATACTAAACGCACTTTAAGGAGCGAGCAAATCCAGGTATCCCGGTGGCCCAGTCCACCACTGCACCCATCGTGTTTAAGTTCGCTAATTTAAGAGAGATGCATTAATATAAATTAAAAAAAAAGGAAGCATCGTCCGGAAATCGAACCCGAGCCGCCCGCGTGGCAGGCAAGCACTCTACCCCAGGATCAACCTGCGTTGTTTGAATAATGCGCTTCTATAATGATATATGAACATAGGTATTCACCCGGGCTAATAGCACACGGAGACAGCAGCTGTCACACCGTAGCCCACTGCGACAGTGCTGCGCTCCGCTGCTTAGAGAATTTAATTAAATTAAAACTTTTTCGTTCTTTTGCTGAAAATAAAAAGCGGCCTACGATCTAAGTCTAAAAATTAGCAAACTTTTAAGCCATCATACAACTTAATCGGTCCAGTATATCCGGAGGAGATAGCGAAAAAACATAGAAAGAAAGAAAAAAAGAAAGAGAGCAACGATTTGATGTTATAGAATATGTAATTTTATTAATCGCATTTGCTTTAATCGTATTAACTTACTAAATACTACAATTCTCCGACCTAATTCATTTATTTTACTTGACCCGTTTATCGTCTTTGGTTTTTATGCTTGCGGTTATTGCCATGATCATTTGTCCTTCTAGCAGTTGAACTGAATTAGCTGGGAGAATTTTTTTCTGATAGAATTAGTAACATTTTAATATTTTGCGTTATTTTGCAATTAGAGGCAATCTAGACTGTCGCGTTTGGGCTTTATTGTTGGTATTTTTCGTGGAAAACTTATTTCACACTGCAAATGACATATGTATATTTTGTTTTTATTTATGCTGTAATTGTCTACTTACATTGACTTGAAAATATTAGATTGTCTTCAATGTAACGAAACTAATCAAATATTGTGTATTGTTCTACCGGTGCAAAGTGACGTCGTTGATGTATTTCGTATATACCACTTCATTTATATTAAGCATGGAGTATCGCATGGTTCACATCTTGGGTCTGTGTTGTTTAGAGTATATAAACACTATAATATCATTTTTAGTTCAACGAAACGTCATTGTATGTTGACGTTTTCAAAATGTATCGCTCAAATAAATCAATATCGGATAGTACTAAACTCCAAGACGATTTAACAAATTTCTCAAAATTATGATTTAGAGAATAAATAAAACTTATATATTGAAATAAGTATGTTATAGAGCTTCAACACAAACTACACAAAAACAACTAAAACATTGAATAACATAAGCGTTATTATAGACGTTAAACTGATTTATGACAAACAGCTAAATTATATTACTAAAACAGGTTGCAGACCACTGATGTTAAAAGTAGCTGCATGTAGTCTGATAACTTTCATTTTTTTATGATTTTGTTTGTCATGTTTTGGTGGCTATTTGCCTCCTCCAGATTTCGTGCGGCTGACCTTTCGCAAGGTGTAGGATTTAGAATTATTATCTTTGCCCACTTGGGGACTAATTCGTGATATTTTAGTACTCACCATATGGATCACTGGGCCATGACCCCCTCCACTGGCTAGACTTGTTAGTGAGTGGGTTGAGGTTATGGGGAAGTTTTGAATAGGTTGTGGGTAGACTTAGTGGGTGGAACAGGGTTTTCCTCTTGTAACTGGAAGTATATTGAATAACATTTACAAAACTTAGCAGATACGCTTTACGGAAATTGCGAATCTGACTTTACAAAAAAAACTATTTTCCACCGTGATGGTCGTACACATATGGTAAGTGACTGTTCAATGAGATAACAAGAGGTTATCCCCGAGAGCACCCAAATTTTATCTCCTACGGCATAAATGCCAGATGAGCAGCGATGTTTTATTAGATTTTCGGCACTACTAAGTTTAAGATCAAATTGTAAATAATAATGATTATATTCAAATAACGTTGATGGTACCTAGGAATAACTTTTGAGTTTAACAAATAACTAAAAACGTGAAAAATTACTATACAACTTAAATTATAATCTAACAGTAAGTCCAGCAAATACCTTTATCTACGACAGTGTGTAAACTTGACTTTTAGTTGGTAGTTTTAAGTTTGTAAAACGACTGTTCAATAACATGTTTTCATTAGTTTACGTCGTCAGTAGCAAAGTGTTTAAAAGATTTCATTAGGCACGTGGTAAGTATCAACATGTTTTAAAATTTTTAACAACGCAAAATTACGACTGTTTGCTAGTAATCCTAATTTACATTTAAATATTTTTTTATATTTACCGTGTTTTCTAGATTCTATCGTAGATAAGATATTGTACGATACACATGCGTAAAACATCTTTCAGTCACTCGCGAAACTTAAAACGCTCGTTCACTCGCGCTTTAACTCTGTCCCACTCGTAACTAAATTCTAACTTTACACATTTATATGGTAAATTACTATTCGAGTTATCTTGATTTTGAAAATCTGAAAGCAGTAAAAATACATTAAGCAGGAGTTATAAATCACCAAAATCGCTTCCGTAAAAATGTATGGATTGGGGATTTAGGTGACTGAATGGTAAACGTGACATTCTATTCCTTTATTTCTATCTACTCGCTTCTCATGAACGCAGAAAAATTATTTACATTTCCAGCAATAAGGTGTCTCGGAATTCCTATAAGGAGCGAGTATCTCTAAATGTGCGACAAAATAATATTTTTATAAATTAGCTTGTTAAAAGTGAAATCAGCTGTTTACTTTTAGCACATGTGTTACTTCTTTCGTTAGAGGTAAAGTGTTTTTTAAATAATTAAAGCATTATGTAATGAATAAAGTAAAATGTGTACAGTTATAATTACCTTTGATAACTGACTTTGACAGCTACTGGCTGCAGATACATTCACCTGCGCGTCAAAGCCATCTCTTTATTATGACATAAATTATAACTGTCATAAATCGACATTTATGGATTAATGACAGTAAATTTAAGGCGGTAGAAAAATATTGTGTGCAAAATCGTGCTAAAAGTGTTTATGCACTAGACATGTTATGAAACTCAACCTTCGGCTTCGGTTCATAATTTTCATGTCTCGCGCATAAACGTCCACTTTTAGCCCTTGTTGCGCAAATATCTATTATATACATTTCGCAATAATTGTGGTCACAAAGAAGGTGGAGTTGCCTGGCCGCTTCGTTCATCAGATCTACTATAATGGGACTTCTTATGCAGTTACCTAAAATCTCCAGTCTACGAATACATATTTTGAACAAATTACTAATTATTTTTTCAAAATTATAGTTTGACCTTTATTTGTTTTTCTAAATTTGTCATAATTTAAATTTAGCCATCAGATCATATATTGAGAGTGAAAATGAGACTACCAAATCGAAAAATTGTAGAGTAACTTTTCCTTTAGTGTTTCTTTAATACCGTCCTATACTCGCTCTAATTTCGAAACACCTTTTATACTGCGTATGATAAGAAAAATTTTATTTATATTTGCTATGAGATTGACTAATAAAAAAGAATTCAATAATCTATTGCTGCGAACAGATACCTGGCTTATGCACATAAACCAAATATTATGGGCACACTTTACAAGAATTCACAAACAAAAAATTGAGACCCTTGTTTTACGCATATAGCAACTCACTGTTTATAAACTATAACGCAAGATCAAAAAGGTTTTGTGGGTTCATGGAAGTAAACATCAAATAAAATTATTTCAGTATCAAAAAGAGAAAACTTTGCTTTAATTTCTGACCTTTTCAAACTCCCATTTTTTGCCAGCTTAATTATTGTTATCGAGCTAAACATTACAATGAAATAAGCTAGTTAATCTAAGTATTGTTTGAGGCTTTCGCGGTTACTCGAATTATTCTCCTTAGCATAGAATTTCGGCTTAGACCGCGTAGTACTTGTATATGAACACCCAGCATTCTCCGGCTTAATGTGCCTTGCACCCTGTGAAGTCGAGCAAAAACCCGCTCGATGGCCATGCTCTTTGGTGGCTCGTGTTGTTTGAGTATCTTGAGAACGAGGATACTTAGGCAGATTTGGCCGTTTTGCTGTTTGTGCATCCATATTCACTAACGTTTCGCAAGACCTTGCAGCTTGCATCATCAGAGTGAAAGTCGCACTGCGCAGTGCGACTTTCACTCTGATGATGCAAGCTGCAAGGTCTTGCGAAACGTTAGTGAATATGGATGCACAAACAGCAAAACGGCCAAATCTGCCTAAGTATCCTCGTTCTCAAGATACTCAAACAACACGAGCCACCAAAGAGCATGGCCATCGAGCGGGTTTTTGCTCGACTTCACAGGGTGCAAGGCACATTAAGCCGGAGAATGCTGGGTGTTCATATACAAGTACTACGCGGTCTAAGCCGAAATTCTATGCTAAGGAGAATAGTTAATCTAACTCATACCACAGAGCAATTTCGCTAATCTTTTTGCTCTACGCCACTGTCCGATAGCTTTCTACAACCTGCAAACTGCGCGCCTCTGTTGCACAGATGTCTCCAAGATGGTCGCTGCTGGAATCCTGAACATATCCAACTTTCTTCGAAGAAATTGTGTAAATTGCACCAAAACAAGATAAATCAGCACTCAGTTTCAATGGAAACACAAATGACAGTTATTTATTTGCACGCAAGTAACTGGTTCAGAAACAAATTACAACCAGCTTCATCGAACCAATCAACCTCTAAAAACGGACTCGTACAGCTCGTGGTTTCTCCGTCGAAATAAATTATCAAGTCTCTTGGAGGTTCGGCGCCCTTTCTCTTTATAACCTTGGAAAAACAATAGATTCTAAATCCATTAATTGGGTGAACTTGCCACTAGTTCAAGAAAAATGTTCAAATAAGCGCTTGAAATAAAATAAAAAATCCAAACGCAAATTACACAAAAACCTTGAGTCTAAAAATGAAACTAATTGCACTATTGCCGTTAGCACCTTTTGAAGCACGAATGTACGGAATCTCACAACTATTCGTCTGGGGTATTCGGAAGCGTTTTTAGCATGGACAAAGCTTTAGCCAATACAAAACCCAGCCGCGCTACATGAAAGGTGGTACCACAGCATTGCTGCTCATTGGCAGAGGTAAACCTTGCATCCTGCAATTTAGAATGAAATCAAACATCCCAACAGCTCTGCCAATGAATGAAGGTTTCAATATGTCCAACAATACCTACTCCAAGTATGTGCATACTTTATAGATTTTCACCTACTTCTCAGGGAACATATTTGGTGGAGTAATTACCGATTACCCAAATGGGGATAGTTACGCTGAAACCGTTCGCAAAGTTCGTAAAATTTTTAGTCGTAAAGGTGCACCAAATCTGTCCACTTTTCAAAGAATGATTAAGAAATTGGTGAAAATTGGATCAATTATGGACAGTATATCTACTGTACATTGTTGTTCCTGCCGGTCTCTAGAAAACATTGCAACTGTGAATGTGAGTGTTGCTGAAAATCTGTGAATCTCAGGTTGAAGGTATGGACCTAAAAGACATGTAGGTTCCACAAGACGGCGCAAATTGTCACTCTGCGCGTGGTATAATTCATTTATTGAGAAAACGATTTTTGGATCGCATTGTCTTCTGAAAGGCCAAGGGGAGTTGGCCACCAAGCTCGTGCGATATGACGCCATGCGACTTCTTTCTTTGGGGTTTTTTGAAATCTCAGATGTATACAAATAACCCTCGAATAATTCCTGAGCTCAATGTCGATATTCAACTTTAAGAAAACGTCATATATAATTTCATTAAAAGAACAAGTGTCTGCATCCAGAGCCGCGAGGGCCATTTCAAGCATATTTTATCCCATAATTAGTCGAAACGCGACTACTTTAAAATTCAATAATAGTAGTTTGTATACCAAGGCACTGAAGTATAACTTTTAGGGTGTAGGGTGTACACTATGTTTTATTTGAAATCGAGGAATCGTGAAATTACAACATTTTAACCAACTTTTGTAGGTTATGTTTGGTCGATTGACGTTTATCTGTCGCCTCGCCACCTACAAAAAAGTCGTAAAACAATGGATTACTTCACTACTGATTTCTCGTATTTTAATGATGATTTCGGCGTACTTCACTGCCGATTTCAAATAAAAATATAAACAGTAACTCAAAAAAACTTACACATTATTTAAAAACCAAAAATTGCGTTTTAATGGAAACACCCTTTCTGTTTAGTTTCTTATAAGCACAGGTAGAAGCGAGCACAGTTTTATTCTATGTTCACTAAAGCTAACATGTGGCCGTATACGGCTGTGTGGCTGAAAATGCCAAAACATCAAGTACGTTCAGGTTGTTTGAAATGAACTTTGCAGCGTGCTTTAATATTTAAACATCAACAACGTTAAACATATAACTTGTGTACTAAAAATTAAGAACTTACTATGTTCTCTTTCGAAATCGGTCACCCGATTTAATAAATTTAACATTGTAGCATCCGTACAGTACAAGATATAACCTCGGAAAGATCGAGTGTAACTATTATAATAGAACTGTATTCAAAACGCTTAAAAATTAAGTTCTGGCCGAAAATTATACAAGGTGACATCAGCTCGCAGCATTACATAGCCGAATGTTGGGGTTACCAAGAATGTTTTATCGGTATCGAATGAAAGAAAGGTGAAGTTTAGGAAGGTCCAAAAGAGATGGAAGAAACGAATATAGCAAGTAAGAGTATTTGTATCATCGAAATTTAATTTATCCAAAGCATAGAGTAGAACTAGACGCAAAAAAAATTGTTTAAATCAAAATTAGAAATTTAAATTTTAGTGTTACATTTTGTATGGTATTAATGTATATTATTATTGGGTTAGTCTTCTTTTATACCTGATGTGAAAGTAAATAAAGAACATTGGATGATGCAACAGTATCAGAGCTTATTATTTAGGTTAACCTTTTGTATCGACAGTCATACAATATTCACCACTTTATCAAGCAATATGCTGTTGCAGCTGAATTGTATTGAAATTGCTATAAGTGAATAATTTCCTTGCTTCCTGGTGACTGCTTAAGAATAATTGCTATCCCTTATAGCAAGCCCATTCGCCAACGTAATAGCTCCCAATATTAAGTCACCCCATACTATACTGAGCATTTTTAAGACCAATATTTACATATTTATAACCTCGTTTTCCACTTGTGAACCTTAATATTACGTGTCGCAGGAATAGCTTGTTGCAAGACACTAAAGGTAAGTATAAAATATAGTATCTTCCAAAATTTGTCAAATTATATAATTTTTACGTTTAGAGCTGTCCATTGCTATTTTTAGTAATGAACATATGAAATAAGGAATTCAATTAATTCAATAAACAAGATAACGTACTTTGTTTTTAAATCGGCCGTCTAAATCGTCTTTAAAATACGAGAAATAGACAATGAAGTAATGCATTATTTTGAGACTCTTTGAAGTTGGCGGGGTGGTAGATGGGTGACAGAAGACGTCAGTTGTTTAAAATACAAGAGTTTCACGATTTCTCGATTTAAACAAAGCATGATGTACCCCTCGGGACTGAAGTTCCTTTTTATTTCTAATGTGGATTGTTTGACTCGACCTTAGAGGCGTTAGCAGCTAAATTCTACATTCGTGATAAAAAAAAGTTAAACTGTAGTGCTTTGATATACAGATAACTATTTTCTTCACCAACTGACATTGACAACTTGCCTTTATATTTACTAAAGATTTATAAAGAGCGTTTTGCAAAATAATTATATCCCATACCCCATTACTAAACAAATATAGTACACTGAAAATTCCATAAAAAGGCGGCATTAGTCTCTGTAGTAACTGGAGAGGAACAATGTTACTTAACTCAATAAGTAAAATACTGGCAACGCTTCTACTCCACCGAATATCCGATAGGGTTGAGCTGAATCTCCATAAAAAACAAGTCAGTTTTACGCCAGAACTCTCATACATTGGCCATATAAACACTGTGAGAATTTAGAGTGAGAGGGAAAAACGATCTCTCCATATTCTGATCGTTATCCCGTCTCACTCTAAAGTACTTTAGAGTGAAAGGAAGCAACGATCTGTTCGTACCCTATTATAGGACAAATACGTAAAATTGACATCAAGGGACCTTAGCAATCATGATACTTACTCTTTTGATGAATAGGAATTTCATTTTATATCTTTGCTTCTAAATAAAATTAATAGTATTTAACATTACAAGCCAGGTAAAACAGGTTTTACTGGCGATAGGATTGGGATGACTGGCGAGCCGTTAGGCGAGCCTGTCATATCCTTGAGCCAGTAAAAATGGCTACCTGGCATGTATTGTTGAATGTTTTATTTGTTCCTCACTTGTAAATAACTAGAAATTTATCATTTATTCAAAATGTCAAACTGACAAGCAACTAAATTAATCAATATGACACATACTAAGGAAGACAACTCTGGCTTTGCACGCTATCATTTATCTATGAGCACGCTTGTAAAATATAACTGGCTAGCCAGTAAAAAATTTACTGGCTAGCCAGTTAAGAAACATTTTCAAGGTGAATACAGTGACTTGATAAATTGATGTTTACAAGTGAGGAACAAATAAATACAATTACACACCGGGTGGTTTTATACTAGCAACAGTATTCGCCTACTAGGTTACTCATCTTGGACATTTGTATCTCAGTAGCTTTTAAATTTAGTAATGTTATATGTGTCATTTGTAAGAAGCTTGCTTTTATCGAGCGCCGGAACAAAAATGCCTAATATGTTGTGCAGTAAAAGAGTTCATAGGGGGAAATGTTTGCGTCTTGCTCGTATTGTATGGCACAAAATGTTTAAAAAATGTCGAGAAGATGTAAACGACGTCAAACGTGTTGGTGGGTTGATAACGTATACAACTGATGAATGCGTGAATAAAGTTAATGAAATAAAAAATATCATTGGTTAAGTATTAGAGTGATTGTCGCAGAAATCATAAATATCGAAAAGCGTCAGCCAAATTTTGTGCGATGATTTGAATATAAAAAAAGTTTGTGAAAAGTTGATCCCAAGATTAATTTGTACTGATGTCCTAACAGAAATTGAGAATAAAGTGTCACAACTTGCGATTAAGTTTTGATACTGAAGCGAAAAAACATGCTTTGGGTAATGGCGGATCAAGTGCAAATTCCAAGCCATCTTGATTATTTTCTTTTGCATGAAAAGTCCAAAGTTTTGGAGAACTAGCTTTTTTTCTTCGCCAGGACTAAAGAATATTATATTGGTCAAGCATCCTTATACAGGGTGTTATAGAAATGAGTGCAAATATTTTAACCCGTAATAGAAGTCGCTAAACTGAACAACTTCTCCATTTATCAAAACAATTTTACTCTAAAAATGCATACCCGCCTCTGGAATAATATTTTAACTTAATGGCACAAAGCACGAAAAACATTTCTTTGAAATGGAAACCAACAAAAACTGCATAGATACTGATAAAACCTTTAGTTCACATCTGGTCACCAACGCACAATTCAGGTAGGTAAGTTGTTGACCGCATGTTTTCTGTGCAAGAACTTTGGAATTTAAATATTATACTTGTGTCGTTCACCTTTAACTTAGATTTGCTCACCATGCAGCTAGTCAAATTTAGGGGAGATAAATCATTGAAATAATATGCGATTAAATGAAAAACGATAAATAGAAAAGTTGTTCATTTTGGTGAGCTCTATCACTGGTTAAAGTATTTGCGCTGATTTCCATAACACCCTGTATTAGCCAGATTAGGCTAAGTGCGACTTTTGCTTGTTTCCCAAAGTTAAAACATTACTCAAGGGGTGCATTTCCGCTGTCAAACAAGACAGAGCTACTGAAAAGGTGGATAGAAAATCAGTTGCAGCATTTTTTGAACAGTAAAAATACCTACCAATGCAGCTGTGTATTGGTGCACAAAAAGAACGCAGTCAAGCGGAAATATGTAAAATTTAAATTATTTAAATAAAAAATGTAACAGATCTGGCTGGTGAGAAACTGATGCTATTTAACAAAGTAGACGTAATTAGGAGTTCATTAAAACAAACAATTCAGTGCTCGTATTTCAGTCTTTAAACGTTGTTCTTACTTGTCGCATAACAAAAAAAAAAGTAAACACCTCAAAAATTATCTTTGAAAATATATTTTCATCCCTCTGGCATAAACGTTACAGACGAGAAAACAAATCAAGTCCTGAATTTTTAAAATAGGCCCCATTAGCGCGCCCTTAACATTTAAAAATGTTTAATCAAATCTTTGTTATTCATACTCAAAATAGACCCATTGTATATGTTCAAGCTGAACCGTAAAAGTGCTGTCGGTTGGAAGAGCATAGTAAACACTGAACAGAGAATTCCCTTTATTGTCAAATGTTGCTCATATATTCAAATCAGTGAAGCATTATTGCAGTTTTAACTTGGTTAAACTAAGAAAACATTCAATGTGTAGCAACAGGTTCGTCCTTTTGCAACATACAACTACGCCGGCTTGATAAATCGCATCGTTAATAAACATTAACATGTTCTCTGCAGGTTTTAGCGAGATCAAGAAACTTCTAGCCGTCGGGGATCGTTAACAACGCAGTTTAATTTCCTACTATAATCCAGGACTTTGAGAAAGCGCTGATCCACAAAAAGAAATTGCCGAGATGTTGACAAAAAGGAATTCTCAAGCACAACAAACTTTTCTGGCAGTTTTTTTCCAATTAACTGCTAGTCGTTATTCGGCTTTGCAACTGAACCGGTGTTTATTTCGGATTCACAGAATCTATTGGCTTTAAAATTGTTATCAAAGCTGATGACAATCCTCTCAAATAAGACCATATCAGCCATCCTTCAAGTTCGGCAAGATTCAAACGAGCTCTGCGTTTAACGCTAAAAGTTGAAAAGCAAGGAGTTAACATGCTTTCCACATCAGCAGCTGAATCACGCAAACTGATCTCTGGCAGGTTAAGATAAAGGATTCGAAAAGCAACGGGCGTTTCCATTTGCTGCGCAATACGGCCGCTTTTTATTACGCGCGAAGCTCTAAAAAATTGACCGATGTGCGGAAACCAGGAAAGTGTTTTGTTACAAAAACCGTTACAAAAAGGTATCGTCAACCGGTGCCTTATCTAAACAAATTCGTTCCGAGAAGGAAATATGCAATTAAGAAGAGTAGGTACCAACAAATGATGAAATTAATTAAAAGTTCGCGCTACGCAGCAGTTTCTATATTGATCTTTGCAGAATACAAATATAGGCGGCATATTGTTTCTAATGCTAATTATATTTGTCAAATCATAATAGAAATTTGCACTATTACCATATGTAGTTAATTTTTTACAATTAACAACTCGTATGGAAACAATCGCTGGCCATCGCCTAGCTTACTAATGATACTAAATCATAATCTACAAAATGTATTACTAATTCGAAATGTATGATAACCAGCTCAGTACATATTGATTGTTATTTAAAATAAATTATTTAATTCAAACATTTAAGTCTTTAAAATTAATTCAACTGTATGTACCTGTAACATTGATCATGTATATAAATTAGGTACTGTAATTTATCATCTTTGTATATGAAACAATTTAGTTCGATACCTTGGAGATTTTTACTTCCCTCGTCTAAAAGAATCACTTTTCGAGATATTGTAATGGTTTACTGCCCACAGCAATTCGCATTGCCTAAGTAACAGCATGAATAAGGTCAAAAGAAGCACAGAATTAAATATTTTATTTATTACAAGATAACAGCATTTTACATTAATATGTGCACTTGATGTGAGCAGCAGTAACTAATAATTTGAGGGATATAAGTTAGCGTGAGTTAAGGCAGGTTTCAGAAAGGTTACGTTTAGAGTTTCAGATATGATAAATGTTGGGAAGGGCCAATGCAATTTAATTTGTAACTATCAGATTTGAGCTTAGTAACGTCAAGCGTCATATGCATACAATGATACAGAATGACTTGTTAAGTATTAAAAGTTTATAAGCCGTTTGCTGTGTTAAGTTAACTGAAAGCTAATCGAAAACAGCGCTAGCAAAATAATTATTGCAATAAAGCAATAGAAAAATGTAAGGCAACTGATCGAAAGACAATTAGTGAGATGCTAAATGAACTCAAGTGTATCAGTGCATTATAAACTAAAGTAAAAACTAAAAACAGAGCAAAGTGTAGTAACATTTATTCCAGGAAAAGGACAATTTTAGTAGTTAGGTAAAGACATGACATCAAAACTGTAGTCCATATGTTGAGACGTGTAATCAAACCTAATTTTTTTAAACATGAAAATCTAGTTGCTGTTATGAGTTATGAGACAGTTAATTGTCATTATTAATAAAACTAGCTAAAAAATGTCATGTTGGTTGCAAGTTAAGCTCCACTTTTTGTACAGAAATTAATAATAAACAGTCATTTTGTTGAGTGAAATTGGAGTTAGAGTTTTTACCAGTGTTGCTGGGCATCTGTGCGTGTAGTTTTCAAAAGTGCAGGAGTGCAATTAGGCCAGCAAGTTTTCACCTGATGCGGGGTTGAGCCAACTTCGGTGACGATTTTGAGACAGCTCCAAACATCGGAAAGCAGATATTTTTATTGCTACGTGGAGAGGAAAGCTTTAGAAACCCGTGGGTAAAAGAATTAGGACCAAAAACCCATTTCCAAGCGAGTATTTGCCGTGGAGTCCTTCCAGTGTGCCAACCAACACCGGAGCACCTCATCAAAAAGGTCAAATTTCACAGGAAGAAGTTCGTGCAGCCCCGTAAAAACTGGGGTTCGTCGAGAATTTCAACGTATTTTCAGAATGCCAGGTCCATTCGGCTTCCATTAATTTAGATAGCGTCCCTAGAAAGTGCGAGTTGACGCGGAATTTGTAGTTTTTGCCGGAAATAGGACAAAAGAACATCTGAGCGTGGGTTTTGATGTCGTCTTGAAACAAAACGAGGTTAGCCATTGCTACGTCACAGAATTAATCGTATTTATCTAATGCATTCTTGCCATTTCGGTGTTTTAATTTCAATTTTACTCTATTTTGGCCCTTATGGATCATTTGTGGATTGCACTAAATTTAGAGGTCATTTAAATGTCAGTTGGAAATGTTGCATTTGCCCTAACAATTGTCATACAAGGAATTATTTTTCATTCAAAGTTTTTTACTTATTTTATGAACCGACCCCTGAGTTAAAAATTGTTTCATGTTCGCCGGAGCTAAGCTCCAATTTATTGGAAATAAGAGAAAGAGCAATAAACCATTAATTTTTGGTAAATATTATTATATTCTTTTAATTTGACAAACAGTTCTTGATTGAAACTATACAATTGCTAAACTGTATAAACCCTATTATTATTTATAAAGGGAGGCTACCATTACAGTATATTCAGATCTTCCACGTTACAGGGCTCCTAGAAGACGAAAAAACAGCTTTTTCTCACTTTAGTCTGATGTTGTCCGCCTGTTGCCGGTATAACTTAAAAATTATTTCTTGGAGGACGATATTTTGCATGGAAATTATATGTCTACCTAGTATGAAACCCAGAACATTTCCATCAAATATATACAGGGTGAGCAACTCAATAAAACTATTTTTGCTTTAACTAAGGAATAGAGTAATAGTTTGCACATAACTCAGGTGTTACCCTTGACAAAAATCCCACAGATACACGGTAAACGTAAAAAACAAAAATCGGCAACAATAATCCTGTAGAATATAATGAACTCGCATCGCAGCGACCCGAGGTGCAGCTCCGTGATAGGGCGCGATCAATTTTTAACTGCAAATTGATGTATTTCGCATTACCTAATGTTTTCTTTTATTGCTTCAGTATTACTAGGAACGTTAAATGTATTACCCGAGTTGGCTATGATTTTTCAAAATATTTGCAACCGGCCTTATAAAGACCACTGAACTGAGGTTAACTTTAATTCGTTGTTGAAATAAACAAAAGCGCATCAAAATGTGTTTACTAATGAATAAAGTATCATACGTACTAACGTTTTGATCCGCTTTTGTTTATTTTAGCAACGAATTAAAGTTAACCTCAGATTAGTGGTTTTTATAAGACCGGCCGTTAGTGCCACAACTTCCACTTGACGCGGAAGTTCTGAGTAAAGCCCTTTAGAGATTTGTTGTATATCAAAGTTGTTTTTCACACAATGCAAGAAAACGTTTGTGCTGCCTAAACTGGGGAAATATAAATACAATTTTGACAGTAACAGTGTGAGTTTATGGTTTTACGGAGCGAATTCATGCCCGCCAGAAGTGCCGTAACTAATTACAAGTAAGAAAGTAGTAGATACAGTCAGAAAATATAATGTCGATGATACATAAGAAAGCTCTCAACGCACAGTGGTCTCCCAAAGGCAGTCACCGAGCACAGGTGTTTCTGAGTAGGGCCTTGAAGGATGGGACATTGGGGACACCTCACAAAAGGAGTTGAAATCCCGCTTTCTGCCCATATAGCTGCGAGTTTTCCGACTCTTATAAGTTCAATCACCAACACTTACTCCAGCTGTACATGCATCGCCAGGGCCCACCTGCAGATCACTTCTGAGGACCCATGTAAACGAAAGGAACCTACAAAAAGGTGGCCAACCTTGTTGGAAAAACAACTGAAGTTAATGTTTATAGGAAGCTAAGCCAATCTACCATCTTTCTGTGGACTAATGCTAAATTACAAAAAAGGTGTTCGCAAGGTGAAGTGAAGATAAAATGGAAATTAAGTTTGAAAACGAGATAAAAAATTATAATCTATCCATGACCCTACTTGATCTAAGAGTCAGTTGTATCTAAAACAAAATAAGCTGAGTTACTTAGAAAACGCAATACAATTTTACAGTAAATGGTCTACGGGTACAAAAAACATGTATCATTATAAAAGAAATTTGGCAATAGTGTGGAGCTAATTATTATAAAAACTAAAGCATAAATCATTAAATAAATAAATGTATTCTAAGCGAAGCTAATAGTATAAGTTAATAGCACTTCAGTACATTTTTTATGTTTACAATATCTGTACACCACAGATACTTATAGTAAATATATCAAATGATAATAGTCCATTACGATTGTAATTTTTAATAAATTGTGCACCAGTAAAGATATATTTGACGAACAAGCACACAGGCAGTAGCTCTATGTACTTCTATTATGCAACTACAACAAATTTCTCTAATGAAAAACTTAGTCACAACTACAACCCACTTTATCGTTTTAAAACATGTGTAAATCCTGTACCACGTTGCCAATGATATCTTATGTTATTTTGTTGGTAAAGCATGTATTTCGCTAACAGCTAGCGGAAGTGTTGTATTGAATACGTATAATAGCGTGAACTGTTACTACTATGTAAACACTTTCCTATTTCGTTTTTTACCTCATATTAAAAGCCTGCGTAGTAACACCGTGTGTAATTTCTAAATTGCGTTGGCTACGCCCCTTCCTACCGTCGGGACCTTCAACTTAAGTAAAACATCTCCTATGCCTTAGTGTTTTAATAATAATTTTACCTGTTTGTGTACCTTGCTTACCTAGTGTATATGAAACCCTGTTAAATACCCCAGTCGAAGTTACGAATGATCACTATTTTCCAAAAACAGAAAGCTGCATTGCAGCATTGTACCTTTAGTGTTCTCCGGCTGAAACTGACTTCAAGTAACATACACAAAAAAGCAAATTATTTACACAAATGTATTGACTTTAAAACACATCAAATCATAACAAAAATAAAAAGAGTAAGATTGAATCTTAGATTGAATTACCATTCCTACACACAATAATATAAAGTAAGAATGGACACCCTACGAGCAATATAGCTTGGAGTGCTCGCATTTACCTTTGCACATTCATAAAAAAATCGTTTTGGAATAGCTGTTTTTACAACGGTTTGCCGTGAAAATGCCTGCAGATGGTAACCTTTTAAACAGACTCCGTACACGATGGCATGTTTAAAAACCCGGCGTGATTCACAGACGTAAACGCATTTTTGAAGGTGAGACTCTAACGTAGCAATGACAAGTGCATACTGCTTTTAGCTGAAAACATGTCCTGATCCTCGAGGTCTGCAAAGTGATGTGTAGTGGATTGAGTTGGCTCTTGATTGTATTCTCCCTTACATGACTCGCATATGATTTCCACACGAAAATGTAGAAAAGTCTCTCGCTCTTAGCCCTGGCGACGCCGCTCAGTCGGCTGACATCACGCAATCCTCGGAACATCTCAAAAACACCTTTGGAGGCATGTATACTTACAAGTACATATAAGAATAAAATTTGCTGCACTCAAGGCTTTCTTAAGCTGCTTCTATTTATTTCGCCGTAGGCGATTTCGCACAATACACTAGAGGCGGTTTATTTACATGTGCCTTCAGGCCCAGACCGGAAGCTAATGAATCATTTCCTGCGACCACTACTCAAAGTATGGTTCATCGCTGCACCCCGAAATCAAACTTCATTGCACAAAACCCGATCCGCACACATTCATTACGCTAGATTACAACGTTTAAGCCTAATTAAAACACGCATGTAACTAAAAAGTGGCTACCAATGTTATCGTCAATAAAACTATCCAGGCAAGGAAGCCGGATTTTCATTTTACATGTTGCCAATTTCACGTTTAATGCGAAAAACATTTTTTTCCACTTCTCACATAAATAGCTATTTCACGGTGGTCACGACAACCAAAGGTGTTGGTATGGTGGCCCGAGAGTTGTAACCGATGTTAGAGTGTAAGATTCGAACTCGCTACCTGTCGACTAAGAAAACAAACACTTTACCATCCAGCCACCGAGCCACCCCTCTCTAGATTGTAAGCAAATATCATTAACGTTTTAAAGCTTTTATAGGTTTCTGAAGATTTAAGCCAGTTGCGTGTTAAGTTTAACCCCTCCTTGCTTCTTGTTAAGAGTGACCGTTACAGTCATTTTTAAGGTAAAATTAACTGCAGTAATAAACTTAAATTTCCTGTATATTTAACCGAAAGTTAACTTCTGTTGGTTTGAATAAGTGCAGACAACTCAATCTAGTTAACTGAATTGAATATGTTAAACAAAGAAGTATTAAATGAACTCATGTCTTAAATGAAAAAAAATAGTAACAATTTTGAGGCAGCTTTAACCAATAATTGAGGCAAATAGTAGAAGGTACAATTTAAACTATCTTTTTAGCCCACCACACAGGTGACTGTATTCCAATTCAAATAATTTTTATATTTGTACCTCCTTCATCTTTTAGACGGTAATCGAGATAAAATCTGTAAAGGACTTTACTCACACGGTTCCTCGCAAGTGGACGTTGTGACAGTAAACAATATTAAAAATCAAAGAAAACTAGAGGTAAAAATATCTGAACGTTCCTAATAACACTAAGACAATAAAAGGAAACACTTCGTAATGCAAATTACATCAATTTTAAAATTAAAAACCATTACCAGCGGTCGGATTTCAACCCCCTACCGTTTTTCGCATGTGGCCTTGCAGGACCCTTCGAATTTTTGCTATTATGTCACATTAAACACAACACACTTATTCGTTGCACCCTTATGTTTCTGTTACAACATTTACTCTGCATATTTTGGGTCCCAGTTTCGTCTAGGATAAAGCCTGAGGTATGTGAAAATTACTACTTTTATCTATTTCTCAGTTAAAGCAAAAATAAAACATATTTTAGCTTTTTAAGTTGCTCACCTTGTTTACATTGGGTCCAAAATATGCTCTTTTTTGTCAAGGGTAGAAACTAGAGCTATGTGCAAAATATTACTTTGATTTAGGTAACGGTTCTCGAGTTAAAGCACCTTAAAAAATGAAATGTCGTTTATTTTTCCTTTAACTGAGAAATCTATAAAAGTAGTAATTGGCACAAATGTTATAAAAGAGACAAACAGGGTTAACGAAAAATGCGTTCTATTTAAGCGAGCCGCATCGCATAGATGCAGTGTGTCCTCCGTGGTGGTATATAACAAACGGAAAGTTTGCTTTAGGCTACTGCCAAGCGTTGAAATAGAATTCGCAGGCGCTGAAGTTCGAATCCGATTGCCGCTAATAACTTTTTATTTGAAAATTGATGTAATTTGCATTACCAAGTGTTTCCTTTTATTGTATCAGTATTATTAGGAACGTGAAGATATTTTCACCCTAGTTTCCTTTGATTTTTAAAATTATTTAGTGTCACAAAGTCCACTTCCTAGAGAAGTTTTTGGTAAAGCCCTATACAGATTTTTTAAATTGAATTGGAAATAAGGAAGTTACTGTTAAACATATTTAACGTCTTTACTCAAGAAAGCCATGAAGCAAAACATTTACAAAAATATTTTACAGTGCTGAAATTGCCAGCAGACAAGACGTGCCAGCAATTAAGGACAACCGAACTGGCATCGGCTGACACGGTTAACCTCAACCGGAACGAGGAAAAGGGTAGACACGCAGGCAGGTACAGCATACGTTCACGTTCTTCTGTTGTTCTCGTGTCCTGTCAGGAAGTCCTAACGTTGACTATCACTCCGGAGGGAGCCCTCGGTTTTCTGCCACTTTAAGTAATAGTTCTACATTTATAACTATGCAATCTCGAATATGTTTAAAGCATTGATTTCTTCCTATTCTTCGGCGCCTTTTTATTTTCCTCTTCATTCTAGGTAGTGCCGATGAGTATATATTTGCTGTAATACATGACCGAAGTGATATATTTTTCAGCATTTCCTTTCGCTTAATATTTCGCGATCGAAATTTGCTCGCCTTAAAACTCCGTTCTTGGTGACTCTTGTAATTTTCGGTCCGTCGATATCACCAGTCTTTTTCAGATTTAAGTTCTTATTACAGAGAGATGCTGTCACTTTGTTGAATTTGTCCCTAGCCAATTCAATATGCTACTGTTGATGTCAGAATCAAGATTCATATCGTCTGTTATACGGTATCCAATGTAAGTGAACTAGAAACTCGTTCGATATGTTTTTCGTATATTTATACAGCTGCATGATTGAAGCTTTTCTCCTACTGAATACCATAAATTTGACCTTTTTCGTATTTACATTCAGACCCACTTCCTCGCTTTTAGCATTGACAATGTTCTCCAAATTGTTGTGGTTGCTCAAGTTTGTTTCTATTTCTATGTTGGATTCTATGCCTGCATACGCTGTTCCATTCATTTCAAAATGTCGCCTATTGTCAAATTCCTCTTTTCTTACGGTGTTTTACTTTAATACTAGTTTTACACACCGTCGCTTTAAATATCGTCCATTGTGCGTTTAGATTCTCCCCCTGCGTTGATTCAATCTCTTCAGTGATGTGTTTATACTTTCTGTAAGTTTTATATTTTCTTTCTCCACGTTTGTAGTGTTTATATTAGAAGTCGGTTGTTTTCCGAACCTATAACAGCTCTAGGATACGCCGTAAATCTGCTTACATAATTTCTAAACACTGTTTCTAGGTGCTCCCCAGAATGCACGTAATTTTCAGTGTTCGCTGCACTACCCACGGGGAATATCTACAATCGGACCTCAAATTACCCACTAATCTAACTCAGAAAAGATAGTTTAGAGTCGTAGAACCAGTATAGTAAATAATTGCAGACGTGAGTCCGGTTTGCGGGAGCCTGTGCATTACAAAAAAGCTTAAGCCCGCCGATCCTGTTAGGTTATTTGTAGTCTTTGTTATTGTTATAAGACTTTATACTGATAAGTTCTTACATATATTTCAGACCAATCCTATTTAATTATTTTTATTACGTGAGTCAGTTTTAAAAAAATCAGATCACACTTGAAGTGAAAACGACCCCAGAGTGATTTTCAATCACCATGGAAACTACCCAATTAAAATTCAGTAGTATCCTATAACAAGTTGGTGGCACTGTAAATCTAAGTCAAATTCAAGGTTAGCAGGTTAGGTTTTGCGTCAGTCTGTGTCAAAACTGACGCAAAATCTAACCTGATAACTTCGAATTTGACATCGACTTACACTGCCACTAACATATTCTTATAATGAAGTGTCAAATGAATTTGTCAGAAAAATAGCTTCTGGCTTCGGTCCTCCTTCTAGGTTGTCAGTCTCTGGACTGGTTTGTTGCAGTTTTCGGTAAAACTGACAATAGATTAAAGCAATATATATGAATTGAAGTCAAATCAATGACGATCACAGTTTAGGGAGCATCCAATACTACAACAGCGTTTTCCAAACTGTTTGTTGATTACTACATAATCGATTTGCTTTATCTTAATTTCAGTATCGTTTGAGTGTTCCAATGGTGACGTCCAGATATGCGAATGCCTATTTGTTAATTTAAGCCAAGTGTTGCTAATGTCCCTAGTTTGTCTAAAGTCGGGGTGACTGACAATCTTTTTTAGTCAAAATTAGTGCATTCACTCCTCAACGCTCCTGGTTTTTACCACTACTGGTTTTTCCTTGACGCAATTGCACCTGGGCATTCACACTTGTCGCCGTTTCCAATGTTTACGCCGCTCCCGTAATGATTGCTCGCCGCTGTCCCACTTCAATTTGGTAAATGCTCTTCCCGTCCTTTTCACGTGCTTCCCTCTGTATATTTCAAAGCTTGCACTTGGACCGACTTCGAAACAAAAGAAAATATTGTAGTGCGATTTATTTAATTCAGTCATAAATTCCACATCTCGACACCACTGTCAAGAATTCGTCTAAAGTCTAAGGCTGACAATCCTTTTAGTCAAAATACACTTGTACATGAAGACTAAAGCTACTGTTGGGAGATTAATAAGAACACTTAAGTAAAACTAATTGCATTTATTTTCCGCCGTTTACAGAACAACTTAAGTCTTATAAGGTTACTTATTCACTACTAAATTCTCAGTTCAGTTTACCTAAGAAAACTCGGTAGGCGTTTACAATATTTCTAATAAGCCTATCAAAATAGCGCTTAATTTCGGACCTCTAAGTCACGTACATGAACGCGGCAGTGAATAATTGCTCCATACTGCTAGGTATTCTTGAAAATTGTGGGTTTCACAGGCCAAAATTTGTCAAGCCGTCGACACCTCGCACCTCTACTACAAGAATTTTCTCCAACCGGCACGTATTTTTTAGCTAAATTTATAGCCGAGTGGCAATTGTTGCGTTTCTAATCAAGTATTAATAATCTAGCTTCGCCCAATTTTTCGACCTACGAGGCAAACCCTGCATAAATTTAGCCTTGTGCTTTCGTGATATTCAAATACTTTCATCTTCCCAGAGAAAGGCACGTTCTAAATAGCGGCGTTCAGTCGCCTGTTGTAATTTGCCACGAAATTCTATCTTAAAAATAGTTACGTTACAAATTGCTTATGGCTAACCAAAATACAGTATATTCCTACAACCGCGTTCTTCGGTTGTTTGAGCGCAACGTTTCATTCTGAATAGAATGGTTTGACTTGGAGCTCATATTTCTTATCTGAAGTAGATATGTAAATATGTCAGATGTTCTTGTCGTACAGTATATACTGTAGTTACGAAAGCATGAATTCTACTAGAGATTGTTCTGTAACTGGTACAATTTTTGTGTGTTTTTCTCAAACAAAAATACTGAGACCCTTTCTGTGGTTGTCATCACTGTCGCTACTGCCAGAATAGTAAAATTTCTAGCTGCAAAAAAGCTTCTGACATTTCAAGTTCAGATTGTAAATTGGTTTTCATGTCAAACAGCTTTGACTGACGTTTGTTGACATGCCGTTGCCATTTATTGGAGTGTTGCATTCTGGGAGGCGTTTGTTAACTCGTTTCAAGAAGGGGACGCCATTTTCTTAATGGATGGCTTCACGCCGTTTTTTAAAATCTACTATCAGGAACTTTTGATTTTTGAGATCCACTCTACTTTTGGAATATTCAATTCTTAAATCCCCCGACTTACGAGTGGTCGCATCGAGCCGATTTCAAGTGGTTTGCATCGTCCTATTGAGAGTTTGTAAGGACTTGTTCGTCCGGAATTCAACCTGAAAGCGCCAAGGTTTCCGCTTTCCATTTTCCAAATTGGCCGCTATTTTTAGGGCTCCCGTCTGAAACTGGTCTTCGTGGGACATGCAGTTGGAACCCACAGAGCAAATAATTGTTTGGAACTTTTGCCACAGAACTTAACGGAATTAAACCAATTGACAATTGCTTTACTACGCACCATTTTTGCAAAAATACGAGACTGTCAATATGTTATGAAACAACTAATAGAAATTGCTTCACTTCAACTACAACATGCTACTGTGAAAGTAACTAATATTTTGATCATACGGGCGAAATGAAAAGAGTCAGTATAATCATTTTTAAGATAGTGTTTCTCGACTACCGTTTGCAATTCGCTAAAGTGCTGCTAAAAACTGCTACAATTATCAAGTAAGAATATTGATTAAAAATATTTTCTTTTGTTCATAAAAAATAAAGTTGGAAAAACCATACCTGAAAAGATTTTTTTTGTATACTGGTCTGGGAGCAACTATTTACTAGCTTAACAACGAGTTCGGTAGTTACATTTTTATGGTCAAGGGCGCCAGCACTTAGCGACGCCTATCATTGATCTTACACGTTAGGCAGTACTGATGTATATTATTTTTTGGCACTCTCAATCTATGTGAAATTCGAGGTTAATCTCAAATTTGACATAGCCTGACAGTGCCACTAACAATACATTTCAGTACTGCCAAGTATAACACGAATCGTAGCATTTTGAAAATTTGAAATAATTCTTTAATAATCAAATAGTTTTTATTCTTTTTCAGCAAACAAAAAACTATTATACGACATACGGCCGGTAGTCGCCATTATGGCCTTGCTAGACTGCGTGTCTCACCCTAACGAGCTCGACCGTGATGTACTAACCCCGTCATAAATACTTAGCTACCGGCTCAATGTTGAAAATAACATAACTGGGCCTAATTGTATGATTCTGGGCTAGTAGGTGACATAATAAATATAAAACTCGATTGACTATTATTATTAATTCAATGTATTCTTTGTCGAATTCATAATAATTTTCGCTATTTTTTCCTCGCTATGATACTCTTGTAGCCTGTTCTGTCTGGTTTAATTTAATTAATTTAATTAAAATATTTGCTACAATTGTCGTAGTGATACTTGCCACCCGGTAGCTCAGAAAAGCCAAGATATCAATTAATACTCTCAAGCTTGTTACCCAACAAAGAAAAACAGAATAACTTTTCTAAACGTATAATAAGTTCTAACTAGATACATAGCAAATTAGATTGTACTCAAAAGACAGGAAATAAAATTCTAATAACGTTTGCAAGTCAATTCGGTCTCTTCTAACAGTGGATCTCGCTCGCTGGAATTCAGGCCCTGTCAGTCATTTATAGACCAGGTTATGCATCGAGTAGTTCTATTTGCTCGTAGGCGGATCGTCTAATCTGAATACTGCAATGACATTTTATTAGCGGGACCCGCAATTGATAGCGGTACGTAAACACGAGATTCAGTTTTGAACTCTTAATCAGGCAAAAGTGCCGGCAAAATAATATTAAATAACGGATATATCTGGTGCTAATAGTGTTATCGAACCCTGCAGGTGTGTCGCGCGTGGTGAGATTACGGGTGGCCTGTGTATTTAGCTGGTTTATCTTCTTCGGAACCTCGGAATCCAAGGGAGCGGTGTTGTAATTAAAATTAAGTTCGGGTCTTGCAGGTGGTAATTGCCGAGGAAAATGTTAGTTTAGGCCGCGGATCGCCGTTAACGTGCAGCGCGAAATGGCCCAGGATTTAAAACGTGCGAAATTATTAATGTAGCCTCGTCGGGATGCCTTGCTTTCGCTGCGGCACATATAGGCTGGATTTTCTGAGGTGAACCCTAAGCCGCTCTCGTGCTACGTCGTCTAGGCCGTAATTAGTAGTTTTAGAGACGGATAATTAGGTGTTCTGATTTTTGCGAATTATCAGCACGGATCCAAGGTGTCGACTGAGTGAATGGGAAGTGGGGGGATTATTTATAGGTGTCTCGCTGATGAGCCTATGGGTCGCCCGAGCAAGACGGCCTAGGTATCGGTTATCTGGTCGGATCTCTAATTGATGACCCTAGGGCACCCGAGCCAGAGAGTCCAGGTACGGGTTATCTGATAGGATCTCTAGCGGATGAGCCTGCGCCCCCCCCCCCCCCCGAGCTAGACGGTCTAGGTGGCAGGAATTCTACTCGAAGAGCTTACGGGTCCTCCTGAGAGGAATTGAATTGGGAACAAGGTACAGGAAAATTCTTTAAAAATTCTCGAAGAGCCTGGGAGGCCCTCCTGAGCGAAGACCGGTTCGGAAAAATTCTGCCTTTCAATACCTTCAGTTTCTTCTTATATAGCCCGGGCCAGTGTACTCGGAGGAGGGGATTCTTGCTTCGGCTGCGCGGAGAAATACCTGCGTCTGCCTGCGATGACGTCGCTTATCGTCTTCCGCGCGTATGAAAGATACAGCGCCCCGATACCTAACGTGAAATATGCCATGGGGGAACGCGCGAATTTATTTTAAATTCTAAAATCGCGTGCGGATCGTTATACTGTCACCAAGAAAATGAACTAATTTTTTTTTAAGAAAATGTAATTTGCAAACCTTAGAGTGCCTAAAGGAGTAAAGTTTTCCCATGTACTAATCCATTTTCTTAGTAAATCTATTTTCTTCAGGAAACTAAACACTTACGATTCGTTCTTGTTTATGCTACTGATGCCAGACGAGGAATAGAAATAAAAATTTCGCTGTCTATATTTATTAAACACTCGCACAACTATGGTGTAATTCATTTTCTTATATGGGTATTTCGCCACTCTGCAAATTAAAATATTAAATAACGAAAATATTAACAACGAACGTTTCGAGGGACAATCTGCCCTCGTTATCAACGAATAACAATTAAAACTAACAAGAACTTATCTTTTTTTCACTGGAAGAAAAAACGACCAACCTCCAATGAATTTTCTGACATTGACGTTTGTTGATATCTGTACCTACTTGATCTCATCTTTAAGAATCGATAGCCAACTATTGTCTAAAAATATTGAGAAAGACGACACGCATTTTTCTTCGTTAAGTAAAATGTATGCCGTTTCCTTAGTTTTTCGTCTAGTTGACGAGGAAACGGCATACATTTTACTTAACGAAGAAAAATGCGTGTCGTCTTTCTCAATATTTTTAGACAATAGTTGGCTATCGATTCTTAAAGATGAGATCAAGTAGGTACAGATATCAACAAACGTCAATGTCAGAAAATTCATTGGAGGTTGGTCGTTTTTTCTTCCAGTGAAAAAAAGATAAGTTCTTGTTAGTTTTAATTGTTATTCGTTGATAACGAGGGCAGATTGTCCCTCGAAACGTTCGTTGTTAATATTTTCGTTATTTAATATTTTAATTTGCAGAGTGGCGAAATACCCATATAAGAAAATGAATTATGAATTCACGCCACAAAGAAGTTTCAGAGATTATCTTAACTATGGTGTACTTACAACAAGCTACTCTTACAGCAATTTGCTGTAGTAAACTATTTCAAACGGTATCAAACCGTGCCATACACCGATAACGAAGTTATTACCGTAGATATAATGTGCGTTTAATACGTTTGTTTTTGTTCAGAATAGCAAATAAAATCACTTACAGAAAAGCACAAAGAATTTACTAACGCACTAAGTGACTTGTCTGTACAAACACACGTCAATTACGATCAGTAATTGCAAGGAAACGTCGAACTGCAATGTGCAGTCAACTCACACGTGGCCGTTACAACACCTGCTACAATGGACGTCACAAACTTGTGATGTCAGGCGTAACTGGCCATGTTTCTAGGTGACATTCCCTGAGCGGATGCATTAGTCCAGTTAGTGGAATGTTTTTAATTGAAGAAGTATTCCCCTGTCGTTTTGTTAATTTCAATTGTATAATCGTGTTTGTCGAATCTTGGGATTTCTGTAGTCGTAATTAAACAGTATTTAATTTCTCTAACCGTATTTAGTTTATTAATTGTTTATTAATTAAATAAACAGATATAGGTATAGTAAATTCAAACAGTAACTTAATTTGTTATTCCTGTATAAGTATCACTTCGTATCTATTTAAGTATTGATAATCATATCACCTTAAAATTGTGAATATGAATGTGAACTTGAATGCTTTTAACGTACTCACACGTCTAGTATCATTAACTAGGATTTTTACCTTAAACGGGCATGACCCACTGTAAGCTATGTAAAATTGGTTTAGTGCTATTTTTGCGTCAATGTCAAGTTGAATGAACTTTTTTTTAAACTAATTTAGTAATTATGAGTAATTTAAAACACAGTATTAGACGACTGAGAAGCCGTAATGTTGGATTACGCAGTTGTCTAATGTGGACGTTCGTTTTATTTTGTAGATATTTGTATCTACACAAACGTGTCTTGTAAAGAAGACAATACTGCAATACAATTCTTAAATTTACCATATGGAATTCCCAAGCTGGATATAGCCGTATTTGGGAGTATATTATTAGTATCAAAGTCAGCAACCGTATACCCATTATACACTTTTGTAGGATCAACTTCCGATAGATGGAGATTACCAATATTCGTTGCACCCAACTGCGAAACGCGAACAAAATTTTTGGGATTGGGAAACCTGTCACGCGTGGTAACACCTGTACTATAACAATTATGCCCGCTACAGAGGTTTATATCGGATTAAAAGTAAAGTTAGTGCAACTAAAGTCCTAAGCTCAGTGACAGTGACATCACTTAAATGATTTTTCATAAGCTTCTATAATTCTAGGCTTAGTAATTTTCCTATCAAAAATATTGCGCTATCTAAGGAGCTGTGGTCGGCAACATTGCGATATGCACCAAAATGACCGATTTTGCATTCCAAACCTGCTTATTTTATCTATGGTTTTCTCTTTGGCATTTTTGGTTTTTGGTTTCTGGATGTAGACCCTGCTAGCATCAGATTATTAGTAGATCCGCTGCTGTTCATACAATTACTTAGGTATTGAAAAAGATGCGCCTCGTCTACCCTTCCCGCTGTATGAAAATCAGTTCACCGCCGGGTTGGTTGGTGAGATCTCAGTTATTCAAACTGATTTTTTTCTATTAATATATATAGTTGCTAATAAATGTCTCTTAAAAGAATTTAAGAGTTCGGCCTGGCCATTTGATGGTTACCCCACTAATTATAAGTCGTAATTGTTTTAATTTTCAAGTTTTTATTTACTTTAAAGTTTTCATCAATTCAGTATGCTACTTTATTTTTACATTTTTACAAATATAAACTTTTCTAAATCGTTCAAATGCAGGGGTATAGGTAGTACTAACTGATATATTTAAATCAAAATTTTGTTGAAGCAATTGTGTGACGTCATATTCCTCTATTTTTACTTCCCTCGTCACTGCAGTTATATCCGCTGCGGAGATGCGGTTAGGATCGAGCGATCTGCAGAGCTGCAGATACGGCGGTTCAAAAAACCGGCGGAATACATTTTTTTTTTAATTTGAAAATGTAATTAATTTATTAGAAACCTGAAGATATTTTTATTCGTAACTTAATTTGATTTTTAAAATTATTTAGTGTCACAATGTCGACGAGGGAAGTTATTTATTTTTTAGAATAGCAACCGTTCTGCTTATGTCCCCAACAGCGCAACATTCCTTGTGAATGGTCCCCCATATGGCATTCTTTTGGAGATTTGCAGCTGCGTCCGTTTTCTTGCATTCCACAATATGCTTGTATTTTTCGACCAAGCATAATAGGCGGGTTTCTTCTAATGAAGAAAAATTTGCTACATGTTTTTCCATACCTACATTTACAGTTAATTATAGATATAAATAAAATTATTAAATACTGTTTGAGGCTTTCGCGGTTACTCGAATTATTCTTCATAACATGGAATTTCGGCTTAGACCGCGTAGTATTTGTATATGAACACCCAGCATTTTCTGGCTTAATGTGCCTTTCAGCTTGTGAAGTCGAGCAAAAACCCGCGCGATGGTCATGCTCTTTGGTGGCTTGTGTTGTTTGAGTATCTTGAAACGAGGATACTTAGGCAGATTGGGCCGTTTTGCTGTTTGTGCATCGGATCCAATACAAAATGCAACAGTTCTCCAGACTTTGGCGACGAGAGCCGTTCGTATCTCATATGAAGAAAATCTAGAGAGAGAAAAGCTACATCTGTTTGACTCTTTACAAAAGTACGGATACACAACTACCGCCATACGAAAAGCACTAGACAAAACTATGCCACAAAAGGCTAAAGAAGAATCCCCACCTCTGGAAGACTTAGCATTTCTACCTTACGTTAAAACTCGACTGATAAGATAGGACGTGTCCTGCAACGATGCAACATCAAAACTGTGTTCACGAGCAAGAAAACTTTGGCAAACGGCTTCAGATCGGTAAAAGACAAGACTCCAAGTTTAAAACCGCTGGCGTATATCGCATTCCTTGTTCTTGCGGCTCGAGTTACATTGGACTGACTGGTGGTTCAGTTGTTCTAAGACTTCAAGAACATAAAGGCGATTGCAAACACAAACGCGTCACAAAATCAGCCGTAGCTGAGCATACGTTTACAAATGGGCACACTATAGAACTTGAGCACGCAAGAGTACTTGCCAGAATACCTCACTATCTCCCGCGAGTGATACGTGAAGCCATAGAAATAGAAAAACATCCAAATAATATCAACAGGGAAGATGGCTTTAAGCTTCGTAAAACGTGGACCCCTGTGATACACGATCTAAAGCATTACAACCACTGTGCGTCATACGGCCACGCCCCACGGATTACGTTGCACTCGGACGACCAACCAGCGTTGCGCCACTCCGCGCGCTTGGCACGGAGGACTATAAATAGCTCCACACTGACCTTCGGCTACCGAGCTCCGTGGCTTAGTGCGTAGCACGTCCACTTAGCATTCGGGAGGTCGTGGGTTCGATTTCTGCGACAGCCTGCCTTGATTCAGGTTTTTAGGTGGTTTTCCTGAGTCAACCTTCTCTGAGGCGAATGCCGGGGCAGTATTTCTCCACCTTTCCTGACCTTTCTTCCAGTCGCCACCCCTCATTTCTTTCACCCATCCCGAGTTTCCCGTTCTTGGCTGAAGAGGAACGGAAGGTCCCTAGAGCAGCCCGCCCCAGTTGGGGGAATTGAAATAACCTTTACCTTTTTTTTGTCCTTCGGTTTTTAGTGCGACTTTCACTCTGATGATGCAAGCTGCAAAGTCTTGCGAAACGTTAGTGAATATGGATGCACAAACAGCAAAACGGCCAAATCTGCCTAAGTATCGTCGTTTTCAAGATACTCAAACAACACAAGCCACCAAAGAGCATGACCATCGCGCGGGTTTTTGCTCGACTTCACAAGGTGCAAGGCACATTAAGCCAGAAAATGCTGGGTGTTCATATACAAACACTACGCGGTCTAAGCCGAAATTCCATGTTAAGAAGAAAAATTATTAAAATGTTGGTTACCTTCAACGAGAATATACGTATGTAGTCAAATAAGATTAATAAAATAAGGCGTACACAACAACAAATGATCACGAGCTTTTACAGGTTAGAAACGAGTCAACACAAATAACTTCTTGTCTGTTAAAGTTGGTGACATGTAAAAATAACTGCTTCTTGCTAGGGATATTTGTTGTACCAACATTTGTTTTCAAAGTAACTCGCAGGTCAAATCTCAGAAACAGAGCTCAGGAAACTTAAAATTTAAAGTTAAAATCACCGCGAACTGACGGTAGCCCACATTAGTGGAAGCCTGATCAACCCTCTATGGCCGCCATCTTGACAGTTCCGGATCTCAGTGCACAGGCTTTGTTTATAGGTGGTGTTAGTAAGTACGTTTTTTTCCTATAAAAATTTTGAAGGTCAAAGAATTTAGGGTTTATGTTGGCATTACTTGGATTCCTTTAAAAAATATATGTTGGTAGAATTTGTTTTAGTAACTTTTTAGAACTAAAAATTGGTGGGAAATGTATAATCTGGCATTAAAGCTGTTTTATTTTAGGTAATCTTTCGTAAACCTCTTCTTCTGGCATGTTCGGCTGCAGATCCAACAGTTCCTCTGTACACTTCAGAATTGCTTTTTTGCATTTAATTTGTCCATTTTTTACGCATATCCATTTTCAAAAAAGGAAAGCTGACAATTTAATTTTAAATGTCAAAATGACACAAGTCGTTTACAGAAAAACCTGACGAAAATACATTTTCTAATAATTTAAAAAAAGCTGTTTTGCCAATTTTATCTTGACCTTGAAAATTTTTATAGAAAAAAAACGTACTTTATATCACGCCGCGCCGGACCGATGTAAATACGATAACTCGGGAACGACATAACCTACCAGGAAGATATCTTCGCTAAATTATATCGAATATGAATTCAAACAACTGTAAAGCTGTGGACAAGCTCCGCCACTTTTCATTGTATGTATTTGTCAATTTGTGTATAAGCTACTAGTAACACTCGATAAGCGCTCGCGTAATTACCTCCTCAGAATGGAGATGTAGTGCGACCCCTGAACTACCGAGCTAGTGCGAACCTCGATTTGGGTAAGCTTTTATAAAAGATATTGAAATATCCAGATTTCTATTCCTTACCACTTGTAATCTAAAATACCCGCTCTCTGTTCTTCGTTACTGGCATTGGTAAATCGCTGCATTATTTTTAAACCGATCCTCTTCGTCTAAGCTTCGCAATAATTAGTTCCCGCCTCCTCTGCGAATTCTCTTTAGACGAAGTCGACGCACATATAGCTCGATCATGCGTATGACATAATATGATAACGGTCATCCACATTGAAAGTATAATGTGTTCCGAAAAGCGCGTGACTGCTCTATGGTAACAGTTTGCCAAATTGTTGATAAATGGGTTGCTCCGTCTTATTTTATTTTGTCTTCAGACAATTCAAAACTTAATTGTATGTATTTATTTTTTAAAGAAACAGATAATATAATTCATTTTGAGAGACTGAAAATATGCTCAATGGATGTTTTCTTACTTTAAGAAGGACTACTATCTGTAAAATTAAGTATTTATTATTTCCCACCATGACGAAGAAATTCCAAAACTGTATTTTTTATTACAGCAATTTGTAGTTTATCCTAGAAGTATACACGTCTCATTTCAGTGCAAATATATATTTTTTTTAATAATGATTGTTGATTTTAATTTTTAAATGAAAAATACAATACGTAAATTTGTAAATGCTTACCTAACTACAAATTTTGACTTATCGAACAAAGAGCTAAGTCAAATACACAGTAAAAATAGTAGACTGTAAAAGTGGCTGAGTTTTTGTTTGGTATGTTGAAACACTCAATATAACGGATTGATCAGCTCTATAGCTGTTATAAAATAACACTAAAGCCATATACGGTTTAGGTATTTATTTAAGTTGGGACACACTTAAATTCTGAATCATAGCTAAAAAGCATTGACAACTGCTATAACAGATTGGATGTTTAATTTTTGCATACGTTTGCAAATCTAAATCCGAGCATTAGAAAGGAAAGTTAATGTATAGGATTTAAGTTTTTTCTAATTTAATCATTCGGAATAATCTGCTTCTCAGATTAATTTAACTTAGTAGTGGATAATGGACATCTAAACGAATAGTGTATAGCACTGCGTTCTTCTTGAATTCTGTTTAACCAAAGAAGTAGGTATTGATACGTTGGTAGGAATATATCTGAAAAGTTTCTCCGTGGCTTGAAAGGATGAAACCGATCATGTGTAAGATCCAGTTACGTTAAAGTCAATCGTAAGGCCGGCTTCTCACGAGGCGTTTTTGCAGCGCTGCAGAGTGGCGCCGTGGAGTGGCAGGGTACGCGATTGTGTGGCGCGTTATTGCGGCGCTACGGTGTAGCAGGCAGAACTGCTAAGTCGCTCAGCAGCGCTACCGCCGGCGTTGCCAGGTGAAACCGAAATAGGTAGTTTGTCACTTGCAGTGCATCTTGAATCCCATATCGCCGGCGATTTCTCCACTTCCGATATGAAATCCTCTCAGTGTCGATTTTGGAAACTTCCCTATCCATTTTCACAAGCACATACAATACAACCGAATTTAACGGTAACCCGCAACAAACTAAAAAGTCAGTGTTGCCGTTGGCCTGACGTAAAATTATGGCATGATCTTGCCAAAATTATGTATCAATCGGCAGCACTGGCTTAGTTCTGCGGCTGCGCTTCCGAGAATCACCGCCCGCCGCTAGTAGCGCTGCGAGTCGCGCCGTGTTAGAGTTACTCTACGCCGTGTGAAGGGGTCTCGCGACTAGCAGCGCGCGCTTCTGGTAGCGGAAGTCTGCTACGAGTGGCTCAAACGCGCCACCGCGCGTTCTGTGAACGCTCCGTGTGAAGGCGTCTATTTAAAACAATGTTTCCCTACCAGCGGCGCCACTCTGCAGCGCTGCAAAAACGCCTCGTGAGAAGGGACCCTTAGGGTTTTTTAGAAGCGTATATCAGTGACGGAGCTTTGCACTTTATCACGGATAATTTCTTAACCTTTTCCTGAGCTTCATCTTGAGAACTTAGAATTCCATTTAAGCTGATACAAAATATTAAGGCTCTGACGTCGCTTTGTAAGTTCTACAAAACATTAGTACATGAACAGATTACGTAAAAGAATTCACTGGCTTCTCAGTTAATAGCTATGAGAACAACTCCACATAAATCAAGTGGAAGAAGTAATTAGATGTGTACATAATACCGCCCCTTAGGAGTCATAAGGTCACGACACTTCTATAAAGATGAAGCTCGGGAATGCAGAGAGTTGCTTTTGAGTTGCATAAGTACATGTCCGTCCCTAGCGTGTGCCAGGTCTAGAATAAACATTTTCCGTAGAACTTCTGTTCGTTCAATGCCTTCATATTTAGCTACATGTAAATAAATATCAGCCGCATGATTGCATAAACTTATTGAACATAGGTATTATAGTTTTACCCTAATACTCGTATATATTTGTAGTTACATCCTTTTCAATTATAAAAGTGTTTCGATTACTAGAAAATCTCAAATCTGAGTGTATTCATTTTAGAAAGCAGTGCTGAGAGATATATTTTTCTGTAAATGCAAATTATTGTGAAGTACCTACGCATTTCGAACGTATTATTCCATCTCGTGTGTTATATGACTAGATAATTATATTATCTATGTTTGGGATTGCATGTCCTAAACTTTGAAATTTCGGAGATTTTGTTCGTCCATTCATCATCGCCCTCATGGTTTTGCCATTAAGTGGGGTCAACTTTAGGGGTCAGTTATTTTGGGTTTTGAGGGCAAGTTCACTCATGAAGCGAAAAATACCAGTACATGAATTGAATGGTGTTAAACTACCAAACACCATTACTTGATATTATTTGTATAACGATATTTATCGACTACAACGCTTTGTAATCAAGTTCCCTTTTACAACGATGGTATTAATATGATTTATCTTCATCCGTGCTGTTATAGCCTCTTAACCAAATTAATTTTAGTATCGTTAAGAGCGTCATTACCGCACTCAGTGCGGTAATGAATATTACCGCACTCTTTTTATATTAAAAAATACATTGAACCAGAGTTTATTGATGAAGATAAAATATTGAACAATACACGTTTGCTTATGGCACACAACGAAACTCGTTTGATTGCCGCAAAACTCGGCTCACCGCCTCGTTTTGGCAATCAAACTCGTTTCGTTAAGATGCTCATAATCAAACTTGTATCGTTAATATCTATAACAATCTTGAAATTAATAATTATTTATTTAGAGAGTTTGTAAGGATCAGTTCGAAAAAACAATAATGGTTTAATTTAAATTTTGTAGGAAAGCACAATTTATATTTTTAATGTGAAACTAAAGTCGTTTTTACTTCCCGCGTCTGAGAGACGAAGAAAGTATTGTAATCACGAAAAAATCACCTTCAGAGATTTTTCAAATCTTCACGTTTTAAGGTCACTAGATGACGAAAAATAGGTTTTATCAATTCCGTCAGTCTGTCTGTCTGTCTGTCGTCTGTCTGTCCGCGTGTCTGTCTGTCTGTCTGTCTGTTGGAAGTATAGCTCAAAAACTATTTGTCAGAGGAAGACGATATTTTGCATACATATTATATATCTACCTCGCATGAAACCGGTACAATTTCAAACAAATATACACAGGGTGAACACCTTAAAAAATAAAATTTTGTTTATTTTTGTGTTAATTTTGAAATAAAAGGAAGTAATAACTTTGACATAGGTTGTTAGGCCTTTTTAATTTAGATTCTGGACGATCTTGGATGTAAATGTCGACCGCCAGCTCAGCGATTGGAGGCCGTGTAGTTCTTAAGAACAAAAATAAAGCGGTGGAACATTAATTATGAAAAGCCCAGAGCGCCAACAACTTTTGAAGATAACGGCAAATGCACCCCGGTGAACTAATGAGAAATTGTAGACTCTATACCCAGCTAAAACACACTCAGTGAAAGATAGCTTCAACAAATGCAATCAAACTGTAGCTGACTCACCCTGTATACTGATAATTTGAGATTATTTAATTTCATGCTACATCACAGCACAATTTTATAATAAATAACTTACAACTAGCATATAATGGAATGTTAGGAACGCCCTGGATTAATAACTACATGCACTAACTATACTCACAGTTTCTGACATAACAGAAGTTTAGAATATATTAAAAACAGACAGCTTCGCAAGCTACTAGCCGGAAAAGATCCTGGGGCTCATTTCTGGAAGACGCTGAACGCGTATCTCGAGCTTCGGCCGAGAATTCCTACAGCCGTCGGTGGTAGTTCTGAACGTAAAACAGCGCTGCTCCAAAGGGATCAAAATGCCAAACCTCTGGGCTAAATACAATACAATACGGTTCCTTCTTGTGCTCTAACTAAGCGCTGGCGACAAGGGAAAGCGATTCCGTGGAGCTTCGATAGATCGATTCGCGAGACCTGCAGCACGTTGCCATAATCTCAAAACGAATTCAAGACGGGCAATAAGTTTTTGCCTGGTACGGCTTGCTGTAAGAGAGAAAAAGAAGGTTCTAGTAGAACACGCAAGGACAGGCTTCCTAACGCGAAATAGCTACTCACTCCGGGTGGTTTTTGGGCACAAAAAGAACAGCTCGAGCGTGCAATCACTGACAAATCCGCCGAAGCGAAGGAAACATCGTCTTTAAATAAGTTCGAGGTCTCAAATCCACGAAAACTTCAGGGTTTACATAACTTCACTACTTCAAGCCAACCAAAAATCTCTATACAAGCATCCCCGAATTTGTGAATTACACCTTTTATGAACTGCTCACTTCCAGTTGCTAGCGAAGAAAGAGCATGTCAAGGCCTGCCATCGGTTTTCCCAGATAAAAGCATATAGCAATTATCACGGCCAAAAGCCGGTGCTCAGTGCGCGGCAAAAATAATATTCGAATTCGAAGTTACGACAGGCGGCACATTCTACAAGTAACAAGATCAGGCTTTACATTTGCCGAAAATAAGACTCAACCGATAACGTCACAAAAGAGTAAAAATTTTTCAACCATTACACCGCGATCTTCATGAGACGCGCGCGCCGGACTTTTCACGCGGTAGCGCAGATAGAATTCCGCCGGACTTACGTCCTCTGCGGAACCTCGGCCAGGTCGAGCATTCTGCAGAGCCGCAGATGCGGCGGGTCCAAACCCCAGCTGGATACATTTTTTTAAATTTGAAAATATATTTAATTTATTAGAAACGTGAAGATATTTGTACTCCTAACTTAATTTGATTTTTAAAATTATTTAGTGTCACAATGTCGACGAGGGAAGTTCTGCGTAAAGCCCGTTACAGATTTTGTATTCTTATAGTCACTGATATTATGGCATTTCGAATTAACAATCGCTTTCCGACACCGACGATATTGTACTTATAGGCTGAGAAGAGCTGGCAAATCCGATTGATTAATAAAATGCCAATTTCCGACAATGGATTCGCTACGGTTATAAAGCAATTACAATCACAGTTTTTGTACCCTAGTAATTAAAGAACTTTATTTACTATCGTTTAAAACTTTAGGCAATATATTTTTTTATCAAATCATTCTGTATCATTAACACGCATTTTTACTGTCATATTTTCTCCGTTTCCAGCAGGAAGATATTTTTAACTTGGCATCGGTTTATAGCCAATTTAAATAATCCACGTCATGTTTATGATCATACAGTAATCGATCGATTGACAATATGCATACAACGAAACGCAATTGACGGGCTTGATAGCTCAGTGGATAAGTGACTGTTCCCAACCTCGGTGAGGTTTTTAAAAAAAATGCGAATGTAAATCTACCATTGTTCGGAAGTGTTGTAAGGCCGTGGATTCCATGTTACTAGGATGTGTAGCATGTAGAATCTCTCTTGGTAGGGTTCAAACTTCTTGCAACCAGCAAAATTTACAGTAGGACCTTAACCATATGACCACAGCAGTTGGTGTCTAAGATACTTGGTACTTCGCACGCCTAGACCTTGTCCATACCAAACAAGCAAACAAACAAAAACGAAACGCAATTGGGTATCGCTCTTCTAGCCCGTTTCTATCCATTGTCGGATATAGGCCTCCTTAATATTTGTCCATGTTTTTCGATTTCATGATTAAAATTAAGGATTTTTAGTCACTAAAACACCACGTTGGTGGCGTCTTGGTGAGTTTCGAAGTCATCCGCCCAATTTAGGAACAGACGCTGGTGGTAACCGCTCAATTTGGGTCAGACGTTATTTCCATATGTGGTTCGCGGGTGATGCTGCACCTACCTTACATATAAGTGGGGCGTTACCCTATTCGCCACCTGGGGACGCGCCGTGTTGGAGATACCGGTCCCCTCTGGCTTCACACATTCAGTATTAGTTTCCCCCTACTCAGTTCAGAAAGACCTTGAATGTGATGTTGTTTTGATTTAGAATTTAAAAATTAATCCTTCAAGAATTGCTTTTTAACCAGCCGATAAAGTTGATTGACGCTTGCTTTACAATAGACTCACAACGATACCATAGAATGATCTGCAATTTTTGTACTCGATGCTCCTACAAGAGGTTGTCAATTTGTTATGGTAAGTACGAAATGTGCTAATTATGTCTACATTGCGACGTGATAGGACAACAAAATTACTGTTACTCTTTATTATACGTTAAGAACTCCTCTTTTATTTATAATCAGTGAGAAACCAACTGATTGTGAGAACTAGCCAACGAGAGTTTATAATATTTTTGGACATTTCGCCCCACACAAAGTGCTTAAAATATTAATACGACTGGCACTTTGCAAAATAATAATCTATTTACTTTCAACGCTCATCATTACTATCAAATCACTAATTATTAGTACATACTCACGGGTGTTCAATAATAAATCCCTTTGGAGTTGGCAATGATGTGAAAACCATATGTTTTTTTTTAATATATAATTTGGAAATGGCATAACAACTGAGGGTAGATGAACTATACTAAATTTCAAATAAGAATAAAGTAGGTGGCGCTCTAAACTCAAACTCATTTATACACTAGAATAATATGAGTTTATTTTATTACATGTGTTTTACAATAATGTTGTACTATATAATGCTATAAATCTAGACATACGTTCAGTAAACCACACAGTTTTATAAATGAACACACTTTAATTTCTTAGATTATAAAGAAAAAATATATTACTTTACATGTTACTATTAGAAACATGATGCTTAACTAATACCAATGATATTTGTTTTTTGACGTCAAAGACGTGAGAACTTTTGTGAGTTGATTGTCAAGGTAAAAGTGTCACTTTATCTTATTAGGCATAAAAAGTGCAACTTTATTTGCATAACCGTATAAAATAACAAATTGAAGCTGTTCACCAATATACTTTGTTATTTGTTATTTTCATTCCTAGTAATAATGAAAAACTAATATATCAAGATTCTACCTCAATCTTGATTTTTCACATTTCACATACTTCTTTGTAATCTAGGTATTAGCTTATAAATAAAATTATGTGTGTTATTTGGAGCACAATAGTTATTTATGTACCAAGGGCATTATGACGATGTTTATACCCTTTCTAAAGCGAAAAGTCTACAAGCCTGTGGGCTCTGGCCCGAGAGTTTATAAGTCACCCGAGGGCTATGAACATCAATTAATTCCCGTGGTGCGTACAACGTTTTATTTTCCACTTTGAATACGCAAATAACTTGAAAAGCTTGCATTGCAGTCCATAGCGCCAGATCGTTATGAGTGGGCGTAATGATATCGCCCGCTTATTATTCCTCCTCAAAAAGGCATGAGAAGTCATACTGGGCGGGCGTTATGGACTGCTTTATATACTTCGTATCAGAGATACAAACAACAAACAATCGATCAGTAGAAAATAAATGCCTTTATGTGCTACGGTTCCCAGTTTCTGCTTATAATAGCTATTTATGCAACAAGTGCTAAAAGTTGACGTTTATGCACGAGACATGAAAGTTATGAAACGAAGCCGAAGGTTGAGTTTCATAACATGTCTCGTGCATAAACGACTTTTAGCACGCGTTGCATACAATATTTTATCTACGACCTTAATTTTACTGTTATTAATCCATAAATATCGATTTAACAAAGGTTTGCATCTACAACACTTATAATTTATGTCATAATAAACAGTAGCCCTTGGCGCGCGGGCGAATGTTTGCGCAGCCAGTACTGTCAGGTCAGTTACGAAAGGTAATTATTAATACTACAGATCTGACTGTATGTATTACACAACGCTTTAATTATTTCAAAAACATTTTACCTGTAACGCAAGAAGTAACTAGAAGAACTTTACAACTTCACTTGCAGTTCGAAATTGTAGTTTTATAACCTCACTTCACTTTATACCACAGATGCGCTTAAAGTAAGCAGCTGATTTCTTCAACCACGTTAAACTATAAAACGTCACTTTTAGTGAAACAAGCTAGAGCTAAAAGGCATACTTTTAGTAGTGGTCGTAGATAAAACAGTTTTCATCCTAATGACATAATATACTATTATATGCTCGTCATCTGACGTGGCCTTTAAAAATAGCCACAAAAGTAAGAAACCCCTAAAGTGGACTTTGTGACACTAAACAATTTCAAATATCAAAGGAAAATAAGGATGACTATTCCCCTCAGATAATATAAACCAATCCCATCAATCACTTTCCAAAATTTGAACCGATCAGAGTCGAATACATCGAATATTTTACACAAGCGCAATACCCGGATATTTGCACAAGTGCAAAGTGGGTATTTGCGGCAAGAAAACCAAACCATCTAGGTAAATAAGAAATTTCAGAAAGAAAACTGGAAACTCTTTAAAAAGGAATAATATGGTATGCAAAAGATGACATTTCTTCGGGGAGCGAAGCGTTCTCGAGAAATACTCGAACATACAGAATGCACTAGGGATATAACTACTGAAAATATATTCACGTTGGTAATAATATTGAAACAACAAAGGAAACACTTGATAATGCAAATTTTATCAATTTTAAAACTTAAAAAAATTATCGGCGGTGGGATTCGAACTTTAGCGCCCGTAGACTGCCCGTTCTTCTCACTCGACCACGAAGAACCCCTCACATCTGTGAGATGCAACAGCTTTAAACACAACGTATTTATTATTGACCCCTTTCCTCCCCTTTGCAACACTTACCCTGTATTACTTGGGTCCAATTTTCGTCAAAAAAAAAATCTGAAATCAAAAGTGTTAACAGCCCCCTCAGCGCAGACATCAAAATTTTCGTACCAAGTAGGCCTAACGAGTATTAGATTATCAAGGTTAAAAAGAAACAAAGCGTATACTGTAGTTAAAACTGTTGCAATTTGTAAAAGGGATACTCCATATTAAACTGTCTTTTTTTTTGGTGCGAAAGTTTTAAGTAGTCGTCTTTTTCCCAAATTAAAAATCAAGTGGCTAATCATGAACCAAGGTATACTATTTGTTGAACCATCGAACATGATGTCAATAATTTATTACATTGAAACCCATTGAAGTGGGGAGATCTAAGGATAAGCTGCTAAGAAATAGTGCAAGAAGAGATGGCAGATTACAACAGCAAGAAAGAGGAGAACACCTATAACCCAAGATGAATCTATGAACAAGAGGAGCTTGAAAGGCGAACCTTTATATCGATGAAATGACAAGAAATACTAGACCTCATAAGACCATAAGGCTTCAAGTATGGACTATAAATCATAGAATATATTCTAGATATTTAGTAAGACATGCTAAGAAGAAAAACACCCGAGCAACGGTTAGAAGGATTAATAAGTAAGTTGCCAAGAAAAGGAAACAAATCGGAATACTAATAACATATTTACAAGGATAATTATAGAAAAAATGAAAGGTGCGACCAAATCGACACTTGAAAGGAATCAATCTGGTTTCTTCTGACCTAGATCGTACATAGATAATATAAATACAGTCAGAATAATTATGGAGGAAGGAACAGAATGGCAAAAAGAGAGGCATATGGGATTTCTAGATTTTAAAAACACTACTGTAGTTAAGAGTAGATAAAGAATGTAGCACATAGGTACCAAGAACTTAAGGCGTATCTGATAAGCTTCTAAAATAATAAAAATATGATATCAATTACGGAGCTGAAACACAACGGTATATGGTCAGAAAAAATTCCTGTCACCTATGCTGTTCCTGTTGATGTTTGATAGGGTAATGAAGAAGTCGATATGTAATTCGGAGGAACTGATATGGAGATTTACATAACTACAAAATATAGAACTACATCTGTCTCATCACCGGAAATGTTAGTTATCTGAACGGAAAGATAAATAGGCTAAGGCAATGGCTAACACAGCGGGTTTGGAAATAAAATCACAAATAAGAAACTCTAATAATAAACAAAGCGGAAAGGGAGACAAAGGTGGATGGAAACAAGGCCGAAAATACTTACCCTATTAATTACTTTGAACGATTATTGGTTGAAAAACATACCTCCAAAAAGACGTAAACCAAGAATACAAAAATTCCAAAACGCGAATTATATTCTACTCAAAATATGTTGTCAAACCAATTAGTAAAGACAAAAACTCAGAATTTTTCATACTAACGTCATGAGTGGTTTTATATTGATCAGAAACGTGGGTTTTGACAAAACTGCAAATAAAGAGAATACAGGCTTTTATTAATAAATCTTTGGAAAGGGTTCTAAAAATACGTTGGCTTAAACAAATACCTCACATAGAACTATGGAGTAGATCAGGACTATACTCAAAAAAACAGTATTGGACGTAGCAGGACCAGAACTTGAATTTAGTAGAAGATCAAAGATGCTGCTAAAAAATTGTATCCCTTGTCAACTTTTAAATCTGACATGCCACATTTTAAACTGATTTCGTTCGTGTAGGCTTCTCGTTTGGGATACTTATTGAAGATCATACAAATTCTATGACGACGTCGACCACTGGACCACTGGCTCCAACTCACTTCCTCCTATTAGTAGGAGACTTTAACGCAAAAATACGTATCCATCAACTATAAGAGACTAACATGGACAAATTCGGAACTGGCTTACGCAACGAGGGAGGACAAACACTAACAAATTTCATGGAGTAACACTAACTCAAAAATATTGAACTCGTCCTTCTTTAAAAAGACACGGCGTAAATGGACCTGGAAAAGTCCAGATGGCAAAGCAAAAAATCAAATAGATTTCACTGCAAAAAATAAAAATACATTGTTACAGACCTAACAGTGCTTGCTAAACCAACTACAGATTAGCGATCACCGGATTGCAAAAGCTCGAATCACCCTAAATACACAATTAGAAAGGATGAAACTTCTAAATAGTAACAGAAGCAGAACTCATCCGAAACTAATAAGAGAACTCGAGCATCTCTTTGAAACTAACTTGAAAGCAGCAATTGGCGAAATCAATGAGTATATAACAAATAAATTTGCTAGAAACAACAAATATTATTCTGTCTACTATAACAAAATCTGCAGAACATATCAAAATAGGCCGCGAAACAAAAAAACTTATAAAGAAAACGAATAGAGATAGAACAAATATGACACGAATAGATCTGAACGAAGGCACGAGTTAAAAAAAATGTGAAGCAACACAATGAAATGCTCATCGAAGACACGATTGAAGAAAACCGTGGTTCTCAAGTAATTCGAAAGAAGACAGAAGAAAGAAAGAGAACAATCAAGGATATTAGATGAAGGAGGAAGAATAGTGAACGATAAACAAGAAATCCTGGAAGACATCCAAAGTTACTACACACACTTATACGCGTCAAAAACATAAGAACCACCATCAAGTCCTAGAGATAAGAAAGCAGACGTAACACAAAAAAAATCCCACCAATTTGTATTCATAAGATAATAACACGGCTGAAGTTGTCGAAAAACAATAAAGCACCAGGAGTGGATGCTGTCATAACAAAAATGATGCAATCGGCGTCGGCGGATAAATAATCTTACATCACTTACAGCTCTTATTGAATCAATGTCTACAACTGGTAGAGATACCCGAGAAATGGAAAACACCCAACGTAGTTTTCCTCTTAAAAAAAGTAGATGAAAAAGACCTGGCAATTTATAGACATATTACATTGTTGTCCCATCTCTACAAACTGTTGACAAAGTTTTGACAAATTGGTTAAACCAGAAATTAGAAACTTTCCAAACCCATATCCATAATGGAATAATCGCGGGAATACAATCAACCACTATATCTCATCTTCGTAGATTTCGAAAAATCTTTCGATACAGTGAAAGATTGTGCCATAATAAACGCTGTAAAAAGATGTCGAGCGGATCACATATATTATAATGGTTTATTACTGCCCACAACAATTTTAATTCCTAAGTAACAGAATGAATAAGATCAAAATGAGCACAGAATTGAATATTTTATTTTTGCAAGATAATCACTATTTTACATTAATAAGTGCACTTGGGGTGAGCAGCAGTAACTAATAATTTGAGGGATAAAAGTTTGCATGAGATAAGGCAGGTTTCAGAAGGGTTACTTTCAGAGTTTCAGATATGATAAATGTTCGGAAGAGCAAATGCAATTTAATTTGTAACTGACAGATTTGAGCTTAGTAACATCAAACATAATGTCAATAAAAAGATACAGAATCATTTGTTAAGTACAGAGATTATATGAGCGTTATGTATTAAAAATTTATAAACCAGCAAACGGCAAACTAACTGAAGGGTGAACGAAAAACAATAATTGCAATAGAGCAATGGAAATGTAAGGCAACCGATCGAAAGCATAATTTAGTGAAATGCTAAAAGAACTCAAGTGTATCAGTGCATTAGAAACCAAAGTGAAAATTAGAAGTACAGCAAAGAGTAGTGACATTTATTTCAAGAAAAATACAATTTTAGTAGTTAGGCAAAGACATGCCATCAATACCGTAGTCCATAAGTTGAACTATGTAATTATATCTAATTTCTTTTAAACATCTGAAAATCTAGTTGCTAAGTTACGAGACAATCAATTGTCATAAAAAATCAAACAAGCTTAAATTTTACATTTTGGAGGCAAATCGAGCTCCACATTTCACTGCACTAAATTGTGAACAAAAGGTCTTTAGTAATACCAGTTTTGTGTAAAGTTATTCACCAAGTTGCCGCGCATCTGTGGGTGTAATTATCCCAAGTGCAGGAGTTCCAAAGATAGTGCAATTAGGCCAGCAAGTTTCCACCTGATGCGACGTTGAGTGCGAGCCAACTTTGTAGGCGGTTTTGAGGCAGTTCCAGACATCGGAAGGCTGTTTCGAATAATTTAGATAGCGTCCCTAGAAAGTACGAGTTGACGCGGAATTTGCAGTTTTTGCAGGAAGTTGAACATAAAGCAATCGCGCGTGGGGTTATGCCACGCTCATCAACATTTTAAAAACTAAAATAAAGCAGAAAACTACACTACAAAAAGGAGATCAACCGAAGAAACAAACTAGCTTGGACAGCTTTCGGTAGGCTCCAAAAGGACGTGTTCCAGACTAAACAGCTAAATATCTAAAATCAAGGGTATTTAATCAATGTGTTCTTCCAACACTGGCATACGCCTCCGAAACCTGGAGGCTGAAGAAAACAACAATTGAAAAACTGAAGAGATGTCACAGAAATATGGAAAGAAAAATACTGGGCCTAAGTGTTTATGATAGAATATCAAATACAGGAATTAAAAACATTACAAAAGTCGAGGACGTAGCACGTGGCATCGCGAGTTTGAAATAGCAGTGGGATGGACATCTAACAAGAAGAATTGACGATAGTTGGAATAAAACGACGACTAAATGGGGACCGAGAGTTGGAACATGAAGCAATGGAAGACCAAACACTAGATGGAGGGACGACATCGACAAAGTAGCGGGAAAGACATGGACGCGAATAGCGGAGGAAAAAGCTTGCGGAGGCTTGTCAATTTTCTTTGGTCAAAGTCGTCCCACATGCGTTCGGATTATGTGAATTACATAATATTTTAACATAGTGTTACGATTTGCGTTCTTTAATTTAATGAACTATGTAGGAATATACTGTACTTTAGTTAGCTGTAAGCCATCTGTATAATATTTTAAGGTAAAATTCGTAGGAAAATGTCATATTTAAATTACAACAAGCGGATGTTTAGAAACGTGCCTTTCGCTTGGGAAGCTGGAGATATTCCAATCTCACGAATAAGATTAGCGTAAGTTTATGCAGCGTTTACTTCATAAACCGAAATATTGAGTGATGTATATGACCGGTACGTGATTAGAAGAAGCAACGGTTGCAACTCGATCATAAAAACTATTTGCAGCTGGGACCAAATGCTTTAGTAGAATTTTAAATCTTTATGGCGGTAATTTACTAAGGGTCCGAACAGGCCACATTTCACCATGGGAAATCCTCAAGCTTGTAAAAATTCATAGAACTATTATGAACGGTCACGTCCGCGTAATGCCAAATGTCCAAAATTTAGACCAGCTCTGATAGGTTATTGGGAACTTTGTAAACGCCCACCGAGCTTTCTTGGTTAGAATGGACTTAGAATTAAGTTAGTTAATAAGAAGATGTAAATACGTAAACTTAAGGTTTCTGTAAACGGCAGAAAAATAAATGCAAGTATTTGTATCTACTTAAGTGTTCTTATTAATCTCAGTAGCTTTGGTCTTCGTGTCCGAGTGTGTTTCAATTAAAAGGATTGCCAGTTACCCCGACTTTAGGCGTCTCGCAATAATAGTTTACAAAAATTGAATGTGCTTTAAGAAGCGGGCGTCTCACAGAGCGCACGGCAAAATCCGCTCCATTCCAACGGTATCGACAAGGGGGCTTGCACCGTCTTAGCTTGTTTGATCATCTCTTAGCAGTACGATTATCAAGGCTAAGCTGATAGTACGAAAAATCTATTGCACTCATAGAAAGGGCGGTTAGTTAATAATATATCTAAGATGTCCTGTAACTGAAAAATAATAGAAAGCCATCCTGTATAGACACACCATTACCAATACCAGCTTATAATGTGCAAGGTAATAGAGGTTTCATAGAAATCACTGGTTATAATACTCATAAACTACGGAGACTTCTGTACTTTAATTAAACGTTATTTGTTAATCTATACCTCAAATGGGAAATCGTGCTCCTGTTTATTTTTAGTGGGAAAAACTAATTATTAATATTAATTATAATCTACTCAGGAATTGCCAGTAATGCAATTTCATTTTCCAAATAGTTACTTTATTAGTAGTGTTTTACTTGTACATGAAATGCATACAATTACTCTTTGGTTATTTTAATTATTTTGAAAACTCGAGTTTAAACCTTCAAGAAACTTTCGTATTAATTCAGAACAAGAAATATCAAGTATTATCTAGATACGTTGAGCAGAGTAAACGTTATTGGACTATAAAGATTTTACTCGGCTTTAGACTGAATCCTTCTAGCCCCTATTCATGTTTTATGAAGATTTTAGCACTTAGTGATGCAAAGGGCTCTGCTATATGGAATTCATCCCAGCTGTTATAACGCTTTGTTCTGAGAATAAACTATTTCAGTTATTTAAAGCGTTTTGCCGAACAATGCCGCAATTCGGTCACAATCAGCGTCAGTTATTGCATTGCGTATTTGCATAACAGACGACACAGATACTTGTGACAAACGCTTCGGTATCGAATTTCAGTTGCTGAGTTGCATACTTCAGTGTAATGAATTGGGCTACATATTTACATTCTTTGCGACGATTAAAATTAGTTATTTGAAAAATGTTTAATATTAAATTAAATTTTGAGAGCTCTGAAAAAGATAACATGATAGTTTAATAAATCCAGTTTTCTTATAATTAATTCTACGGTTCAAATGTATCTAATATACACGTTTACAAAGTTATATTTGCAACAAATAATATTGTTTCCCAATAGTTTCATAAAAATTAAATCATATATTGTGATAAAACAGGTCTACAAGCTCCACGTTTTGGGCCAATAAATGTAACGTTTCTGAATTTTAAACCAAAAATCAATAAGTCAAATTGTGGCTGGTGAAAAACAAAATGTAATAAATGATTACACAAACCAATGGTTGTATGCCCCTTTTATATTTTATCTAATCTGAAAAACTAATTTGGCTAACTACAAGGCAAGCATGAAACTCAAATCTCATTGGGTTGGGATCCCAAACGGACTTTATTTTGTTCGTGAACTCAGTAGTTCGAGTGCTCGGTTCTTGGTAGATCAAAAAATCCTTGGACAAATGACACAAAATGTCGCTAGAGCGTTACGTGTAATTTTACATTTAGGTGCAGTCAAAAATTGTTATGTATGATTTTTGCTTAAATACATTCAGATGTAGTTAGATTGACCTGTAGTTCCTAGGTGTAGATTTGGTTGCATACTCACTTTTGCATTTTTGGATGATTTTGGAAAACCTTGAAAATTCTAGGGGATTATAATACAATTTTCGAAATACATTGTTAGTACGATTTCCGGCGGCCATTTTTATGAGACTGATTTCGTGAGATTATTTCCTTTTGGGGCTGCATGTGATTTTGGGATACTTCACTTAAGTGGACCAAGTAATTTCCAAAAATTATCGGTAGATTTTGTGGTCAGCCCTAGGATATATGGTGCTATATTGCTGAAATAAAGCCAGTTATATTGGGATGATTAGGTATTTCTGCAATCCACTTACAGGCCATCCAACAGCTCTGGTATGTTATTTTGTGCTTCCGTTGGACGTCGAATTCAGATATCGTGTAATTTTCAGGCTTTTTTTTCTTTCGTGCCCCTAAGCTCTGGCTTCTGTCGTAGCCCCCTAATTGGTAAGTTAGTCTCCTGTTTCGTCTACGACCTTTTGGAGCTCAATTGTTGCTTGTCACGCACCTGAAGGACTCCCACGCGGTCTGGGCACCTTCAATCCAAGTGGTAGCCTTTGAACGCAAGGCTTTTCCCCAGTGTGACAACTACGAGGTTTTTTCCCCGGTGCAAGAACCTGTTGCTCTTGGAGTTATTTGCAACTAGAGGACATTTCCGTGGAGCAAACCCCTGCATGGCTGTTCTGTCGCCGCCGCTGCGCCACTGGACAACCCCAGGTAGCTACCTCCTAGCGTCTATTCACCCCATCGCTTAAAATAGAAATATCGTTCGGACTAGTTTTGTGATAGCTTGTGCACTGCGCTTACCTTGTTTTGATGGTGATCTCCATAACATTTAGAAAACCCTGTGTCGCTACCGGCGACGTTCACCTTTGTACATTTAATAATTTTCTTCGATTGGCAAGTGTGCCTTTGCAGTTTAGTTGCGTTCAAGTAAGTAACTCAACGTTCTGAAATTTAACAGATCTCTTCCGCGAGGATTTCCGGGAGTTTGAATTTTGCATTTAACACTCTGCGCTGAAATATACACAACTTTTAGTGTAATAACACCACAAAATGGTACCACTTCGGATGAATCGCGAGTAGGTAAAGAATTCGAGCTTTGAAACGATTTATTAAGATCTCCCGTATTCCGCTATCGCTGTAAATGTTTAGTCACTACCGTCACTACAGTTGAGCTACGTGCACTCGAACGGAATTGCAAGCTAAGATCTTAAGAGTTTATTTTGGATTTCAAATTTTATTAACTTAAAATCTTGTACATTTTTTTACATAAACTAAGATTACATCTATTCCATTTACGAACCAACTATTTATTGCAGATTTATGTCGCCTTCTTTTTTTTAAGCATGGTGCCGATTTGTATATGTAAATAAACAATTGGGTAATTTCAAGTTATGTTGTTTTCTGTCGTTTATTATTTTTATGTAACATCTGAGTGGGTTTAGGAACTTACACGGCCACCTGTAGGTTTTCTGGTTTGGACCGTCTCGAACTAGTGGCGCTTCCGGACAACCCCCCATTCCTGCTCAGGAACTAACTTGGCAAACGTTTGCTACACGACTAGACAATTCCTGGATCACCCTGCTGTGAATTATATCTGATTTTCTTTTTCTTTTACGTGCGAATAAATTCCCTTGTGTAGCAAATGTAATAAGTGGTGACAGCATATTTGAATGTTTTAAAAGTGAAATTACTGTTAGAAATGCGTCAAGTAATTATTCAAATTTTCGCGCTTGCAACAATTAGCACTGCTTTGTTTCAGTGATGACGTAGGAACACGTCGCCTTGCTTGTTTCGTGACATACAAGGGACAGCCAAACTTGCCTAATTCGCACAATCCACCGACGCTACTCGATTTTTGGAAAAACCGAAGCAAATGGGGCCTCGGGAAAATGCTAATCTTCTCCGGAAAGGTTTGACCTCGGATTTTAATGCGCTTCCGACACTCCACATTTAAATTTTCAGGCTTTTTCCTACCTCGGTTGCAGACTTCTAAGCTGCCCGTTGTGAATGCTGCTCGGATATTCTGCTGGAGATGGTCCCCTCGCTGCAGATGCTGTCCGTGACGTTCTTGCAGTCCTCCCCGACGTAATGCAGTGGCTATAGATTCTTACTTTTGTCGGGAACGATTATCGGAAACCCCAGCTGAACGGCAGCCGCTGTCCTCGGAGAAGCGATTGAAGAATTTTTTTGTGCTGAGGAAACCTTTACAAACACTGTCACATGTACTCTAAGATGGGCACAATAAAAGGCAATTCAATTTTTTGGTAATATGCTCGTTTAACGGTATAAAAATGTGTTTAAAGCTAGAGCACAAATCTAACAAAATTCACCTAAAAAATCATTCAATTATTCCCCTTGTTTTTTCAACAAAACAGCATCAAGTTGCTAGGTTACTAAGATTCTTATATGTTAAAGGAAATTAATTTTGGCAAAGAAAGGTTACAAATGGAAGTAAATTTGAGTACTTAGATTATATTTACAATTGTCTTAAAACTAAATTATTGTCTTTAATCTTATAACTAAATCGTTCGGTAGCGCTGCGCAAACAAACGTTTTTATTTTTATTTTGCCATTGCTCTGCTTTGCGCTATTACACTTTATTTTAAATGCACTCATTTTTTGAGTTTCCCATGTTCTCGTCATTATCTTTTCTCTTCTGTTGCCTTCTAGAATTTCTCGTTATCAATATTTCTATTATATTATCCTGCTTAATTTAGCTTTACGCTTTACTTACTAATTTCACTATCTTTTCCTTTTGACTTAATAAACTACGCTACTTTTATAATGCAGCCAACAACCTTTTGTGTCAAATACATTTTATAAATTGGTCTGGCTTTACATGTGCACAAACCTTATTCGAATTATATTAATTTAGTCACAAGCCAATATAGACTCGTTGAAATTTGCTTTGCCTTTGCGTACCTTTCTGCAACTAATTTAATCTTTCTCGCATCTCATTATCAACGCATTTACTGTTTACTTATTTTTAAAATTTGAAATTAGATAAAACATCCCAACTCTGTGCTTATTGAATCGGTCAATTATCTTGCACTGCAAACAGAGCCAAATCGTGGGACTCATGCCATCTCAATATATACTGCTCCGCAAATGAACTGGACCATTTGCATGCATTGGTGCATCTTTAAAAAAATATTTTCCAAAAGGACAGTCATGCATTTTTGGTAACCTTTCAGGATTGTGTCACTATTAAACCCATTTTTTTCATAATCTGGTTTAAATGAAATTAAGTTCATTAATAAAATATTATCATTTGAAAATTTTTAATTTTTCCCAAATGTAGATAGCACATTGCATACAAGTATGCCAAATCGTTGCCAAAAATTTGTAGCGTTTCGAGGAGACTGAAAAAGCTGTTAAATTTCTTTTTTTTTTCTCTTATTTTTGTAAATATAGTTTTTTTATTATTTTTTAAATTTTTTATTTTATTAATATGATTTTGTTAATGCGTCAGTTAATACTTGAGAATAGTGAAATTAAATATGCTTAATATAAGTATACTATAAAACCAAAACTATTATATATAGTTTTCGTGACATAATGTAACAAATACAATTTATATGAGTGATCCAGTTCATGTGTGGAGCAGTATAGTACCCACCATATTTACGAAAGCAGCCATCAGGAATAGAATAAAACAAAGTTCGAAAGCGCACCCTTATTTGTTAAGATGAGCAAAATTGTACAAAGTTATCGCCAAGCATAAGCTAACAGTTTCATACACAATCTAGTCCACATGTTTATTTTTAAAGCCAGTCATTTAATGAGAAATTAGACTGCCAAATTTAGATATGATTACCAAGTACTTAAATGTAGTTTCGCTGTGCAGTGTGATGATGTTAAAATCTTAATAAGAACCACATTTTAAATGTCACAGCTAATAAAAAAGATAAATCGAAATCAAGCTACAGTATTGCTTGGAAAATTATGCTACATGTATACAGTAAACCGTAACATATTAGAAGAAGCGTAAAGAACAGGTTCCGTAAACGAAACTTAGATGAAAGCAAAAACAGCAATTAATAACACTACCAATACTACCCACAAACGTAAAAAACATTGGATGAGCAAAAAAACCTGTCAGATTATCCAACAAAAGCAACAAGCCCATTTTCAAGTAACGACTCGAAAGTAAGACGGTTAAACCAAAAAATTTTCCGTGCATGTAAATATGACAAAAACAGATTATCAAAATATGCACAAGTAGAACATCACATCAATCGCAATTAATTTCAAGAACGATATGATATAGTTAGGTATCTATCGCGTGAGTTCAAGCCACATACGAAAATTATTAAAGATGAGCATGGTAACACAATCACAAAGAAGATATTGCTGAAGTTTAGAGAACACATTGTATTAATCTTTATAATAACCAGAGGACTCATCAGAAAACAAAGGGCGACATCTACAAAGCGGAATGTATCACTGAACCGCAAATCCTAAGAACCGAAGAAAAAGCCGCAGTAAGGAGACTGAGATGAGGTGAAGCAGTAAGAGATGGAAGTAGAACTTCTGCATAATATAGATCAAGAAGTATGGCAATACAATAAAGGATGACTACCAACTGACGCAATTACAGAACTATTCTATTAATACCTCATGCTAGCAAAGTTCTAATACTACTAACGTTTGAAGCGCTTCCTTCTTCCACAAATATCAGATAAGAAAAGTCCTTTCAAGCCAGGGAAAAAAACAAATACAAAATGTGCGGTAGCTGATAGAAAGAGCAAACTGGTTTGGTGTCCTGATGTATTTCTGCTTTGTGAACTACACATTCTGTAAACTGGGGGAGGCTATGGGAAGTATTAAAACGAATAGGCCCTTTTCAATACTTAATGTGCCTAATAAAACAGATATAGGAAAGCAACAAGGCCAACCACTAATAAAGAGAGCAGTATGCCATAGTTTTTCGATTAAAACAGATGTCTGTCAACAATTCCCTTTAACATATAGGGGACAGCAACATCAAGCGCAAAGTATTAAATTAATGGGAAAACGGAGTGTCTAGGAAGGAGGATTACTAACTACTACTAACTTGCTGTGCAGACGATAATCGTAGTATTGCGTAACTTCAAGAAAAATAGAAGACATAATAGACAGATTTTGATACGCTATCCAAGATCATGATCCAACACTAAATCCAAATAAAACTAAAGTAATAATAGTAGAGCATACACGTATGCGTTCGTTGATTGCTTCGAATGATTAGACTACGAACACCTTTTATAAAGTAGGTATACTGGCTCGATTACTACTTACATGCTATTTTTCAAACTAAGCTTAAGGCAATGAAATATATGTACAGTTAACTCGAAAATATAAAAAATTAAGTTAGTAGCCGATGGCTACGTCTACGCTATGTGCCGTGGCGCTGCCTGAGGTCAATGGCGCCCGGGTTTGGGTCCGCTTTGCCTAGAATCAATCTTCGCATTCGGGGACATTGTGGTTAAGTTAAGCATTTACTACATTTGGTAATGTAATTGCCTGACACTAATAATATTTTCAAATTGTTTCTTCGTCACTTGTTTCTTGCCATATAGGCAACTGTTTCAAAAAAACACGGCATATTTTAGTTTTCCTGTGTAAATCGTAGCCGGTATTAAAACTTACAGACACAAATTAATTTACTAACGAATATCTCTTTCTGGAAACGAGATGCAGAAACTGTAACTAAAGAGTTTCTGATCTGTATGGTGACACCCATATTGCATCCACTAATAGTCCACTGATAATAAACAAGAAACTCTCAAAATAACGCACCAGTATGTAATGCCATACCGAATATTGTCCAAATTGATCCAAGCGTTCTATTGTTATAAACAACATTATTTTATAAAAACTTTGGATCCGGATACTGACTTAATGAAATGCATATGTATATATGTAGATACGTTGAGTTAAATCGTCTTCTTTATAAAAACCTGGGCATAGTAGATATCGAGCTCAAAAAAAATTGTATCCTAATTTTTGGCCCAAATATTCCTCAGTACTCTAGGAGGGACCCTTTAAAATTCCCTGTCTCTGGGGTGCCGGCGTGCTATCAAAAAGACCTAGGCAGTAGCTAAAATACATATTCTGTTTAGTAAAGTACGTAAAGTAAGCAAATTTTGCAGTGGCTTACAGTTTTACATTATAAACAACTGTTTTAACAACATTTTTCTGTCATGTGAACGAATAAGTGCCTTATCGTGCTTCTTTCTAATAAACACGCACTTTTTTCTGCTTCTTGTTAAAAAAAACTAGAACGCCAGCACCGGAGAGATCAAAACGTTTAAGGGGTCGCTCATAGCGGACTCAGAAACATTTGTCCCTTGGCTATGAGCCATGTCCACATATTTTAGGAACGGATTGTATAGTAAATTACAAAAAGCTTTGTTATTATAATAGTAGAAAGTTACTTCTGATTAATTGTATACAAATTCAACTTAATGTAAATAAATAAAATACATAATGACAACTACAGCAGCCTACGAAGGCAGGAGTTAAAGGTAATTATAAAACAAATGATATGCCAAACTAACAAAATTGAAAGAAATTATAAAAAAACTCTAAAGGGCTTTACTCAGAGATTCTCTAGTAAGTAGAGGTTGACACTAAACAATTTTAAATAACAAAGAAAAATAGGGGCAAAAATATCTTCACGTTTGTAATAATACTCAAACATTAAAAAAAACCTGCTAATGCGGATTAAGTGAATTTGAAATTTAAAAAACTACACGTGATAAGATTCGAACTACAGCGCCTGCGAACGGGAATTTAAATCCGACGTCTCATCCACGGGCCCATCAAGAGGGGTTCTCGCCGAGAACCCCTCCCGGTTTTGAGTTGTGCGGTTGTGCTTAACAGAACCGAATTATTGCTGAAACGATTTGACCCTTTTACGACATTACCCTGTGTCTGTCGGGTCCTATTTTCATCAAGTGTAAAGCCTGACCTATGTGCAAATTATTGCTTTTATTTATATTTCAGTTAACGCAAAAACAAACAAAATCTTATTTTTAAGGTGCTTACCCTACATATATTTGTATATCATCTTCCGCTAATAGCTTCTGACAGACAGATATACGGAATTGAGAAAACCTATATTTCGAGACCCTGAAACTTGAAGATCTGAAGAAATCTCGGGAGGTGATTTTTTCGAGATTAGAATACTTCCTTTGTCTTTTAGATAAGGGCAATCAAAATGAAGGAATCCAGTAAACGCTCAAATTAAGTTGTAGAAAAATTTGGCCACTACATGGTTGATTACCCATGTCCACTCAGCAATCAATATAAATTTTTTATCAACAAAACTTTTACCAACACGAATAATTTCTGATATTTTTACATCAGTGTTAACTATAAAAACTACTAACATAAGCAGTTGATTAAAGACGAATGTCTGTTAAATGAGCCTGTTATACTCATATTGCGTAAAATATTTAATTAGAAAGGTGAACTGGTTAATAACCAATTCTCTGCTTCACAGCAAATATGGGAATTACTGTAAACATTGATGTAAATACTTGCTAAATGTAGTTACACGTCACTGTAACTATTATCTAACAATATTATAATTTTATCTATCTATTGTAACAGTTGAGCATATCTTTAGCCACCATACAATTTTTATTGCCAGGAAAATTAAATGTTGTCGTATACCTTTTCAAGATTTCTGCATAGTTCATATTCGAGCATTATCATATTTTAGAAATGGCGCTTTAAGACGGAAGGATTTCATTACGAACCTACTTCTCACACAACACTAAATCAAAACTCTAGAAGGAACGAACCGTTACGCCTTTCAAATAGCATTCTAAAATACAATACAGACATTTCGCCCTGATATAAGCATAAATATTCCAAGCCGTAAGTAATAAAGGAGTTCGCCTTAATCCAATATACTAAAAAAGAGCAACGAGAGCATCTCAGGTTTCAAGGTTCAACTCGGAATATCTTCACAGAAAATGTAAAGTTTTCTGATTGGAAAACGTTCTTTTTGTTCTTTACCTTGCAAATCTCACATCAGTGAGGCTTGTTGCGGAGGCAACTAGAAACTAGATTATGATTCACGTACGTTGTAAAACTTCTAGCATACAGATGTACGAACAATTTTTACAAAAAATCCTATTTATTAAAACCATAACGATGTCCTATTTTATTTAGTGAGCCACGTATTGTATATACTTATATCAATAAAAATGTATTAACGTATTTATCTCCGTATTTCAATATTCTGCGATTTGCATGCTATGCAATGTATTGCTATATTTACGCATAGGAAACAATAATTGACAATAGAGTTTCAAGTTAAATAAGTGTATATAATAATATATAATAAGTCTTGAAGTTCATCAAAACAATTAATAAAATATTTAAAAACTAGCAGAACGCTTGATATTAAAAATGGGTATATAAAATAAAACGTTTTCTTTCGGAAAAGTACGATTATGCATTTTGAACGAAATTTATAGAGTAAACACTTGCACCTTATTTACTATTAATGCAAAAAAAAATTGGAGGAAAAGCAGCAATTTGAGTTGTAGTGTTAAATGGAGCATACGTACAACGTTACAAACACCCGCAATAATAACTTCTATATGCGTTCGAATGGTATAATATTACACTTATGTACGAGTATAAACAATTAGTGTGTAAATCAAAAATACTGTAGTGCTGCGCATATGTTGGTCCATTAACATGAACAGTTTGTGATACACGTGGGGGGTCTTCGCGACACCGTTGAAGCACGATAAGAGCACAGAGTGCCTCCATATCCGTAGGTATGACTCGACAGCGTCGGACTAGTTTTCGAACAACTTCCTAAGTGATAAAAAGAGCACCCAACATAAACAAAGCTATGGTAAAAGTCAATGTAACCCATGTAAACAAACAAACTCATAAGAAGCGAGAAGATGTGGTGATTGCTACATTGTACGTTGCATAGATGTAACCAGAACTATTCCGAACAAGGCAGGTTATTTCCGTTACAACCATCCGAGGAATTTGCGTGATTCCAGCTTCGTCGTTTAGTGACTCAGCTAAAACGTACATAAGTTTTAATATTACATGGACAATTAGCGTAATAGTTAACTAAAATGTAGGTTTTCCGCTTTTTATGCATTTCACGATCTTTGTGTATGATTTTGCGGTATAAATTTTTCGCTAAATCCATGTGATGTGACTCGCTTCGCTCTTGTCTATAACCGTCAATTAGGTTAACGTCATAAATTTATAGCGCCTGATAGGGAGTTTAGAAAGCAGATGAAATACGTTTTCGGTGCGGTTGAATTCGAGTATAAAAACAAATTGGGGAGATTTTAGCGTCACTTCGAAATACATTAGCGTAAAAGCTATGTCGGTTTGAAGCTTGAAATTTTAGAAAATTTCGAAGTTACCTAAGTTAAAAATTAAATATAATGTATGTATTAATGTGTAGAGACAAATATTTTTGTGTCAATTAAACACGTTTGAAAAGCATTACTATCTTTATTTGAAGAATTTGTGAATGTGCTGGTATGTAAATGAGAGACAACGAAAGCTAATTACCTAGCACGAATTGTAAGCGAAATTTGGTGGATCATAAACACCGTGAAAGCGGCTCCAGCAACAGATAAACTATGTACAGGAACTGAGATCACGGGTACCGGCCATCTTATTGACCGAACCAGACTGAAGGTTTAACAACGGAATCTGCATCTTCCAGTAGCGGCTTGCGTTTGGGCAGCGGCGTAGCACACGGTAGGGAAAACACGTTTTCTTTATGTCATTCAATTATCTCACCGAATTGTGAAGTATTTGTTGTCAAAAATTGTTAACGACTCCTTTTAAAACGCAAAATTTATAGAAATTAAGGTAAGAGGCAAGTCCATTGATTTTTTCGAACAATATTGTTGTTTATGATTTTGACTAAATTTTTTATTTATGCACACTGAGATACAAAGTTTTACTTATTGGGTGTCATGTACCATCATAAAGTTGTTACAAAGTAAATAAGATGTGCTTGTGATATCTTGATTACTCACCCTACGTTTCTTTAACATTTACAGTCAGATAAAGAACGTACAGCCCATACGTTATGTATGGCAGCACACCCTCCAGTATTGACCTTTGTACAGTTATTATCAGTAGAGAGAGTTTCGTTAATTATTATGTAATAACGAAGGTATAAGAGGAGTTGCTTATGCACGGCAATATATGTTTTTTTTTGTCATGTCGTTTCTTAGTAAATATATAAATATTGTTGCCATCAGGACAATATGACACTGAATCTATAATACACCGACGCAATTTATTTTATGATAATTCTACTCACCAAGTATAGTTTTAGCATATGCCACAATGTAATCAACTGCTCTTTGCTTAAATTTATTAATGCACACTTCCAAGCTATATTTTCATTCACCATTCTTTAATTAATGATAGGCACCACTATCTACATATTTTTTTGCCTAAATATGATCCCTATAACTGCTTATAAGTGGCACTATAATATCTTCTAGAAGTACATTGAGAGACAGTTTAATGGATGTATTCAGAACAATAACGAATATTCTAGCCACAATATCCAAAATGCTATGGAACAACTCACTTTTCAGTTGGAACCAAGCCCATACACACACGACTCAAAATAGAATTCTATCAACACTTGTAATTATTATAGCTAACAGCCAGTAAAAGACAGTATACTGTAACGGTGCATAACCGGTTTGGCTTTGACTTATGTATTAACCTGGACGGTGGTACTTAGGCTAACATTACTCAGGTCGTATAAGGCTGGAGACCTTCGCTCCTCACACCGAAAAAAAAGGTCATGAAAATCTATTACTGTTTATTAGGATCAAGTGTAACAGTATTACATACGTTTATAATTTCTGCGATGTTTTGAAGACTAAAATGACGTCAGACGGTTGTCGGTGGTTCGTCTAGCCCTAAAAAGGTTGGCTGCTTGTCTGGTGCTTCTCGTAGCACAAAAAAATAATAGTAAAAAGGAGGTTAGGGCGGTTTACAATCTGGTTAACAGTGAGATCACTGCGGTGCCCGATTGTGTACTGCTTAGAGAAGTAAAATGAGATAAATAGTAGTTCCGCCAATAGTCTTACTAACAAGTCCACTTGCGGTGTCGGACTGTGTTACACCTGGTGAAGAGGAAGAGAGACAAAGAGTCTTACTAACAAGTCTCCGTGCGATGTTGGACTGTGTTGCATCTAGAGAAGTATGAGTAACATAGAGGCAGAGTCGGTGCGCCAACAGTCTTACTAACAAGTTCCCTTGCGGTGTCGGTTCACACGAAGTCTTGCTAATAAGTTTCCTTGTCGTGTTGAACTGTGTTGCACATAGAGACTTAAACGAGAGATAAAGAGTCGGTGCCGCGACTGTCTTACTAACAAGTTTCCTTGCAATGTCGGACCGTGGTGCAGCTAAAGAAGTAAGAGAGACGCAAAGAGTCGGTGCGTCAACAGTCTTACTAACAAGTATCTTTGCAATGTCGGACTGTGTTGCACCTAGAGAAGCAAGGGTTAAACAGTTGTGATCTGCCACAGTCGTCCTCCGTATTATACGTAGAACTACAACATGCGCCTGACTCGGCTTTCTTCCCTCTGCCGTCCTATTCAGATAAGTTTTATACAACTTATGAAAACCCTAAAATTCCGGGTCACGGAGTGTCAGGCCAATGACAAAAAATCTAAATTGTGTGGCCAGAGCGGCGCTACGTTAATTGATAGTTGCCCTTCGAAACTCTACGACTGCTTAATCTTTTCCCAATCAATTTTTAAATTGGGGATTTACACGGCGTATTCGAAACTGCCCTCAGCACGTGTTCCTGTTGTCGAAATCGCAACCGAATAAATTTTAAACTAAATTAGTTGGAGGTTTGGGATAAGTGTTTTCCAAATCCGCCTAATCCCCCTGCCATAAATTTAACACAGTTTTCGGCTCTCGTTATGTTATGCGCCAGGATATTTTATTACGTCCCACTGCATTCCTAACTGCCAAAGATTTCGAATTACACCATATTCAAGTCAAACGAAGCTTTCGTTTAAGATCTATAATTGTTTACTGCTACAATACATACAAATACACGTAGTTATAAAAATACGAGTTTTTTCTTGTATTGCCTGAAAATCAAATAAACTAAATAAAATGTTTGGAAATACGTGACCCTTACATACTTAGCAGTACGAATTAACCAAAGGGTCGAACTATCGGCGCATACTAGTTCGCTCCCGCGGTCAGTTTTTGAAAAAGGTCATAGGTAAGTTCGCTCCCGAAGCATAGGTAAGTTCGCTCCCGAGGATTAAAACGTAAATAAGTAGATTACGAGAGATTAAAATTTTACCAATATTTTATTTTACCAATATTTATATTATTACATACAATATTATACATACAAGACATTTAATATAATTTTAATGTGAGCAAAACTCTTGGTAAAAACGATAACTACTCATTTAATGACAATAACAAAACAGGAATAAACTTATATTCAAAATATATCAAATTTAAATTAATTAATTTTTCTTTACATATCTTGACAATTTTTCAAGAAATTGAATTTTTGTAATAGCTCCAGTTTTGAAGCTGGCCAAATGATCTTCAATTAATTTAATTTTTTGCATTTCTACCCTTCTGTATACTTTTTTAATTTTATGAGCACTGTTTATTTTTACATATGTCTCGACTTGAAATTCTTTCAACACTTCAATAAATTGAAAAATATTTGGATGGGCAGCGTAAAACGACCCATTGAATCTGCTGTGGAAAGCTTCACAAGCATTTGTTGATCTCGTCCTTGCTGAAGAATGTTCGGCCCACATTTCTGGCGGGAATAGAGAATCTTCTGATATATATGTTTCCACCAAATAGTTATTAAAAATCTCCAATTTTTTGTCTTGTGGCAAAATTTCCGCAAGATCAAAGCAGAAACAATCTCCCACATCGGCTGGTTGTAAGTAGGGAAGGCCAAATACGAAATTTAAATATTTTCCAATATCTGATTGGGATTTGTAATCTTGAGTAAGTCCTAAGTGCTGAATTTTCCGCCACCTGCAGCAATGGAACAAAATAATTAATTTTTTGATAAAATATAAAAAGTAAGATCTTACCATGACTGGGTTAGATGAAATAAGCAACCCTTAATCACAACGTGTGGAAGTTTTCTTTGGAATGCTAAATGTATTGCCATTTCAAAATCTATGTAAACACATTTTGATGTTAGTGCAATTTCCATTTCTTGTAGCTTGTTGAGAAGAATGTTTAAGCAATTTTCATAAGTTTTTGTTGTTTTATCCGGTAATAGGAAAAATACTAAAGGCATGTAATGACCATTACATATTCCATGTATGGTAAATAATTGGTAGAAAAACTTTGGGCAACATTTAAATGTTCCATCCACATATAAACTTTCTAAAGTGCTTAAAAAGTTCAAGTTTGTCACGCTTGTAAACATCACAATTTTAGAGTTTATATCATTTGTTAGCATGAAATCTTCATTTCTATTGGTTTTTATTTCTAAATTGCTTAAGACTTCTTGAGTGTTTTCTAAGCTAGTTGGTAAGGCTGGTAGAAAGCTTCGTCTATGGTTATAGATATTCTTTCTAATATATTGCATATCAGTTGTTGTGATTGTTTCGACGTCATTATTTAGTAGCACACGGTTAATTATTTTCGACGGCTTTTCACTTACGTTTTCCGCTGCTTTTCTTTTCAAACTGTTGCTCAAAATTTGTCTGTTTAAGACGGCGTTTCCCATCGCCTCATGAGCATGATTCAAATTTGAATCAACCAACATATTTTCGTCACCCACACTTTTTAAAAATGATTTACAGCTCCTTACTGTACACTGCCACCGTTTCACATTTCCCGCCAATAATTTATGGAAATTAAATTTATAGGAATTCACCACCAACATAGGTTTTCCTTTTTTACTAATAATTTGGCTTACGTCCATTTTAAATCTTTCTCAACCAAGTGTAAAGAAGAAATGATTTTGTTTATTCCGTACATTTTCTTATATTTATACAGAAAAATAGGCTCATTACTAACAAGTTTGTTATTGTCATTAAGCGATAACATGGCATGCCATTAACAGGGGATTATTTTTGAAAAATATTTGGCGATAATATTAAGCAATAATGTGGATTAACATTAACAGGGGATTATTTCTGCAAAATATTTGGGAGCGAACTTACCTACACCCTTTTCACGTAGGGGGATTAAAAACTGACCGCGGGAGCGAAATAGGTTGCGGCCCGAACTATTACTATAATAATAAAAATACAGTTTTATAAACAGTAAATAGTTAACCATTGTTATGTATGAATGACCTATTTTCATTATGATAGCATGTGTAGTATTTTGTATACGGAATTGCTAAAGTATAATAAAAAAATATTGGATGGAAATGTTGTATGATACCTCATAAAGACAATAACATATTTGTGAAATGGTTTAGACGAACTACATCAATTTCCAGATAAAGGAAATTGCTATCGTTGTCATTCGAACTCGGGCTTCCAGACTCGCTCTCACTTGTTCAGGCAGGCCCAAGTCGCTTACTACGGCGCGTTCACCACTAGACCACGCTGGGAGAGAGGTTGGGCCACTTCTGATTCTATAAAGAACGCTAAACATAGGAAACATTATATTTTTTAATGGGCTAACCCTGTATATATTTGACCGATTCATTATCGTACCAGGCAGACATCTAATGCACATGGAAAATAACGTCCTCTTCCAACAAGTAGCTTAAGCTATACCAACAACATACGGACAGACAGACAGACACACCGATGGAATTAAGAAAAAAAATTCGTAATTTAGGGACTTTAATATGTGAAGATCTAAAGAAATCTCGGAAAGTGATTTCTTCAAGATCACAATACTTCCTTCGCGTTTGCCCTTGCCACCCTTATTGAAAATTGCTAGCTCAAATACATATTCATTAACGTGATATTATTTGGCTTATACTTAATAAATAAAGCTAAAAATTGAAACCTTAATGCAGAATTGGACTAAAATTACACAACTTCTTTTTATTAGAATGACAATGAACCTTTGTGGGTATTTTCATTCTCATGACGTGGTAACGACGTACCCAAAACATGTACAAATAAACAAGGCGTTAAGGTGGAATTTGGTTATATAGGTTAGTAACGAATATGAAAAGGGGTGCAGCTCTGGCATATCGTCGTTGCGCCTGCAAAATTCGCCATGTGTAGTATAGAATTTTTTTCATGAGAAGCCAAAAACGTTTCCAACAACTTCTATTTTAATTTAATATCATATAAATTTGAAATAAGTTCGACTTTATATTCCCTATTACTAGATAATTAATTAATTTCCCAAAAGACATATTATATCTTTTCAACAGTTTATTACTAATTTCTGCACACATCGCTGATTTTTACTGCGCTTTTGTAACACAACGCCCTTTTTATAATATACATAAATCATAATAATCAAAGTTAAAGTGGAAACAGCATTTATTAAAAATAGAAAATGAAAGTATTCAAAACTAAACTAAACTTAAAAAAGATAATATAAGTTAGGTTTCTAGGTTTCTAAACTATCGTAGACCATGTGATGGTCTTTATGCATCGTAGATTTAAGTTGCTGTAGATTTCCAAACTTGTTTTGATGAATTTTTGGTTTTGCTTATATACCCTTTCAGAATCTTTATCTGTAGTAGATGGTCTTCGTTGTGGTAGTAGGTTCCAGTCGTCAGTATGTCGCAGTTTGTAACTTACTTTGTCATTTTGGTAAAGTAATCCTCTATTATCAGTAACAGTAGGGTCACCTGTTTCTTTCCCTGGTGTTATGGACAAATAGTTGCCTGAAAGGATTTCAAAATCTTGAAAGAAGGTATAATCCAAATGATTAATTATATATGGCTGTTTTCTTCCTGCTTGTCGCATTCGACTCACATAATCAGCGGGAGTGTATATTGGAGGAGCAAACATCTTTTCCAGCGTAGAGTGAACACTGTCCACGTCCATCATTGTGTGTCCTTTTTCAAGTATAGGTTGTTCAATTTCTACCTCCAGCTTTTGTGATAAATTAGAAAGGGCACTTGCCAAAATACGATTTCGGTTTTGATAAGAACATCCATCTGATATTAAAATATTTTTTTTGTATGTGGTAGATTGTACTTGAATGAAATTGGATACACAGCTAGTAAATTCGTTAGATGATACTCCCCCTTCACCTTCATGCCAAACATATACATGAACGTCTTTATTATTTGAAATGTACACAGTAAAATTGTGGATCTGCAATTTCTGTTTATAATATTGCTTTGAAACTAATAAATTTGGGCACAACAAAACACTTTGCACGTCCATCGTTGCTACCAAAGTTGTATCAGAAGCAGAAGAAATTGCAAGTTTCTTAGCAACTCGTGCCTCGTCTTTTCGCCTTAGGTGCAAATCATATTCCTCTTGTGATAAATTTCCTTCGTTAAAAGACACACAGGTATCACACTGATCTTGACGAGGTTTGAATATAGATATTTTCTGTTTATCTATAATTTCGCAGAAATTTTTCCTTTGCACTGAAGGTTTTTTTGTATCCGCACACCATTGTTTATCAACTTCATGCATCTGAAAGAAGCCTCAACGTAAGTACGTGAAGTTGAAACTCGGCAATAGTTACTAGGAACTTTTGGTAGTAACTGTAACCAATCGAGAACTGAAGCTGATTTAAGTTTCTTGTCCTTTCTGTTCCCGGTATTTTCTAGTAATTCACTTGTTCTTACTTTCTTTATTCTGTTGCTTGAATCACCATTCTCTTCTTCTGCTATCTCGTCTTCTTCGGTTTTTATGTATACATTGTCGAAATTGTTAGACCGTATCCAACTACTAAATGAGTCCTTTTTAATATCCATTGTAGCGAGAAAAAGGTCTCTACATACTCTAACCTTCTTACCATCAGTGTTAGGCAAACAACAGTCATAACCATATTTTTTTAGGACGTTCCTTTGTTTCTTTTCTTCATCTGATTGGTAGTCTAAATTCTACAAGACCTTTTAGATACGCTTTCTTGGCTTCCCGTGACGTAAATTTCCAAAACGTTTCAAATACTTCTTCTCTTGATTTTTCTAGAATCACTCCACACATAAAGCTACGGAGAGACGTAGGAAGAGTTTTATTATGAGCACATGTTGGTGGTTTAAGTTTTTTTTTCACTTTTCTCAGTTACGATATGCTCATTATCTCCTGCACGTTTAAAACCTCGATACTTTCTGCCTAGCACTCGAAAATTTGTATTCTTTATGCGAGAATTGTTTGCAACTTTGTTTAATTCTTGAGTAATATCGTGCCCTAGATGATCTATATTCTACATTATCATTATGAGTACTACAGTCACTTGGTAACCAGTCAGGGTCATTTTTGTTATTTAATTTATTGTTGTCAGCCAAGAGGTCTTGAATATTTTGTTCCATATTGTTAGCACTTTCTTCGCATAATACATTTTCCACCTGAAGCTCACATATTTCGTCGGTTCCCACTAAGAGCTTTTCAGTATTTTGTTCCGTATTATCAGAAATTCTTTCGAATAATACACTATCCACCTCAAACTCACATATTTCTTTGGTTCCCATTAAGAGGTTTTCAGAATTGTGGTCCATATTGGCAGAAATTCCTTCAGCTAATGCATTTTCCACCTCAAAATCAAATATTTTGTTGGTTCCCATTAATACGTTTTGTGCTGCAATTATTTCATTTACAAGGTTTAGTTCACCGCAGTACCCATTTGCGCCAACACGGAATTTACATACTATGTTGATTTCCCCTGTATCATTGTTCTCTAGTGTGTTGTGCTCACTAATGTTAATTGCGCTATCTTTATCTTCTAGCGGTAGTAGTACCATACAGTCTTTCATTACACTTCTTTCACTCAATGATAGTTCACAACTACTTGATTTATTTTTAACACTCTTATTACTATTTTCACTGTGAACTGTGCTGCTATCGTCATTTCCTTGTTTTAGCTGTGCTATAGCCATATCAACTAGTCTTCTTCCCCTCGAACATGTCAAATCTGTATGAAAAAAAGCGCGATGTTACCTCAAACATAGTTCAGATTTTTCAGTAATGATATAATTGTGATATGCACTGTAGCCCTTTAAGCCAAGACAAATAATTCTATTTTACATATGAAAAACCTCTTACTAATTTACCAAACATTTAGAATACGTAACTAATCCAGTTAGTAGGGGTTTTTGCCCTACAAAAGGTGGAGTAGAAACGGATCGGAATCCTGATGAAAAATTCAAGTTTTAAACCTTGTAGGGGCGCCGCGCGAGCCGCCATCTTGGATTAAAGGTGCTGAAAACTGCCTTTTTCCAAATAACTTCGCAAATGTTGATCCTACGTCAAAAAAGTCTAATTCAAAGTTAAAGAAGATAAGATTCTTGACATCTTTTGTATATGACTATTTTTTTAAGTCTAATATGAAAGCAGTTACAGCGGCGGAAAGATGAACATTTCTCTAGAAAATAGTGTAATTTCTCATTTTCTCTTGTATTATTTCTGGCTATTCGTTACGTAGTTATAATAATTTCATAAACGTGAAGTAAACTCATTTCTACAATACCATGAGGTAGAGCTAATGGCGTTTTTTTATAGTGATATCCCCAGTAGGCCTAACCCACAAATGTTCTAGTTTAGCGATGTTTCATGTTCGGGATTATATTATTTACTTTTTTAATGTTAGACGGTCCCGGTCAGTAGATGTTAAGGTCTTCATGAGACTCTACATCCTCAATGTTATCTTCGAAGTCATTGCTCCTGAGACTCGGGACTTTCATTAATGAAATGTCCTCATCTTTGTCCGCACTCTCAAAGCGAACTTCTGGTGCATTTTCGCATGATTGCCCATTACAGAATCTACACAGAATAGAGAACTTCATCTCACTTTTCCTGCAGCCACATGCTCCGCCGCATCCTTTTTTGCAGTTGCATGAAAATAATTTTAAGGTCTCGGGTATTGGAGTCTGTCATTGTTACTGATTGAGCTCATTGGTGCCAACTTGTGCATTTTTTCGATTCCATACCACTGTTGGACCTGGTGATACGTTCTAAATGCATGATATCGTGCAACGTCCTTTGTTGGTGGCAAAGAAGTAAGATTAAATGTGTTTCTTGCACTTGATTTTGTTGGTAACGGACTTCTTCCAAGGTATTTTCTTCCATGTTTCCACCATACAGAGCAACGAGAAAGAGTGCTTCAGCATCTGCAATATCATCAGGTTTGGCATCGTGATGTGTAAATATGCCTATATTGTCATTGAGTCTTATGCTCTTCTGGACAAGAGAACAAAATTTTTTTTTGCTTGGTTGTAGACGGACAGCTGCCTTTTCATATTTAAAACTATTTGCAGAATACACTCTTTCAACAATTTTGCCTCTCCCAGGTTTGCGAACGTAGCTGTTGCTAATAGCGTCAGCAGAACTATCGGGTGTTCATAAACAGTGTTACGATTTGCGTTCTTTAATTTAATGAACTATGTAGGAATATACTGTACTTTAGTTAGCTGTAAGCCATCTGTATAATATTTTAAGGTAAAATTCGTAGGAAAATGTCATATTTAAATTACAACAAGCGGATGTTTAGAAACGTGCCTTTCGCTTGGGAAGCTGGAGATATTCCAATCTCACGAATAAGATTAGCGTAAGTTTATGCAGCGTTTACTTCATAAACCGAAATATTGAGTGATGTATATGACCGGTACGTGATTAGAAGAAGCAACGGTTGCAACTCGATCATAAAAACTATTTGCAGCTGGGACCAAATGCTTTAGTAGAATTTTAGATCTTTATGGCGGTAATTTACTAAGGGTCCGAACAGGCCACATTTCACCATGGGAAATCCTCAAGCTTGTAAAAATTCATAGAACTATTATGAACGGTCACGTCCGCGTAATGCCAAATGTCCAAAATTTAGACCAGCTCTGATAGGTTATTGGGAACTTTGTAAACGCCCACCGAGCTTTCTTGGTCAGAATGGACTTAGAATTAAGTTAGTTAATAAGAAGATGTAAATACGTAAACTTAAGGTTTCTGTAAACGGCAGAAAAATAAATGCAAGTATTTGTATCTACTTAAGTGTTCTTATTAATCTCAGTAGCTTTGGTCTTCGTGTCCGAGTGTGTTTCAATTAAAAGGATTGCCAGTTACCCCGACTTTAGGCGTCTCGCAATAACAGTCGTCATCCCAGTTGCTTTGAAAAACAAAATGTTATATCTTTGATTAATTCGTGCAACACAATGAAACGTTATTGAGTACTGTCATAGCGCATTTTTTCTCAATTTTAATAGACATACGTTTCTGAAGTCAAAACCTACTGGGATGACCACTGTTTATGGACACCCGTTAGAAGATCGACGTCTTCTCTAATGATGAAAACAGCATCAAATGCTGAGCACAAAGAAATCGCCGTGTTGCCAATCAACACATCGGTATCTTCTTCAGCCTGCTTAAATGTAATACAGTAATGTTCGTATGTTTTTTACAGCATCGAAATCAGACGGACTTTTCTTTTAGTTTGCTAGGAATCGTTCTTGGGAAACTAGAACCGGCGAAAATAACATCCGCAGACATCTGCTTTTTCGATCGGGAAGTCTTTCTACAGTCTTGGTATTTTTTTATCACCATCAAACCAAGACTGCATGTGCGAGTATAAGTGACTTGTAGTTGCATTCATAAATTAAGAACTATTCCACAACTATACTAGATGAAAATAATTTTTATTCATATTTTGTATCTCTCTATAGAACGTTATTCTGATGTATACAAATATTACAAACAATATAGCATAAGTTGTTCTTATAAAATGTACCAACAAATATTGAGTTTTAACGATATTTTGGAGAAATGTTCAACTTTCAGCCGTTGTAACTCGTTACATATTACTCTTACAACAAAAATTAATATACAAAAAATGTCAAGACAAGATCTTCTTTAACTTTATATTGGACTGTTTTGAAGTTGGATCAACCGTTGCGGAGCTATTTAGAAAATATCACTTTTTAGCACCTTTAATACAAGATGGCGGCTCGCGCGGCCTCCCTCCAAAGTCTAAAACTTTTTTCATCAGGATCCCAACCTGAAGAACATATATAAAATCCGTTTCTACTCCACCTTTTGTTGAGCTAAGGCCTTTTTTTGTCCCTGCAGACTGGACTAAACGGTGTAATGAAGCATCAGCAAATTCAATTAATTTAGGACGTAGATCGTAGATATAGTTCAGTGTTTGTCACAGTGAGGTTATGTTATACAATACATGAGAATAATAATAAAAGATGCTTTAAGCACATCTGGTATGATATATAACAATAAAAACAAACATTTCATACACTTACATGGCTGCTAAGCTTCACTACACCCGAAAATTGATCAATAAAAACAATGCCACACTCGCATATCACGTAGTAGATTTGGTTATGTGTTGTTATGAGCTCGTGCCGAATCAACAAAAACAACCAAAGCAGGCATCAATAACCGCTAGGTGTCACAATGTTACACAGGGGAATTTGCAAACCATAATCGACCACGGTACTTGGTAGCAGCTATGTGCATTTCACAGTTTGACAACTCAGTTTAATTACGACTCACATAGCGCTTTAGGTTCTAAGCAAATTCGATAAAAATCTAACGATAATGCACATAGCTGGTTTTCTACAACGGTGGCGGTTAATATTTTGCACCCATTTTAACACACAACTCATTTTTCATAAAATGTGCACATAGCGACTTTTGCAGGCGCAACAACGCTATGGAGTTCTTATATGCAGAAATGAACGTGAATATGTGGATTTCTAAATTTTGTTAATAGGTGCTTCGTTTGGAACTGGAATAATAGCACTATGGCTTCGTGCGTAACTTTTCCATTCGTGCGTAATGTGCTTTTTACAACACTTATTACGTAGTATACTATTATGTTTCAAAATTAATTACTGTGTTAGTATATAACATCACATAGCAAAAGTTTACTGGCGCACCGGATTATTTAAAACAATGAAAGAAGTATATAACCATCAATATTTGAGATTAAGTCAAGCTGAAATTTAAAAGAGTGAATATGTTACAGGAAATGTATGAAACCTAGAAATTGTATACAATTCCTAGGAATTGTATATAATGCCGAGCCAATTTAGGAAATGTGTAAAATAATTAGTCAAAGGTTTTTTAATACATACATTTCCTAGGAAATGTATGTATTTCCTAGGCATTGTATGGAATTCCTAAATGGTACTAGGAAATGTATGAAAATCAACATTATACTGTAGAATTTGTGAATGAATGAAAAATAAAATACAGCTGAACTGAAGTTTTCCTTAGCAGTGAGACGATTTTTCAGTGCTAGTAACCTAACCTAACCTAACTTAACCTAACCTACTGACATAACATCCCGAATTTAACACATTTCCGATTCTAGTTTAATAAATGTACACAATTCCTAGGAAATGTGTATAATAAAATTTATTTCACACATTTCCTGACGATTTTAGGCATTATATACATTTCCTAGGAATTCTACATAATGACGGATTACATACATTTCCGGTAACAAATATATGCTCATGGTTCTATGGAACGTAATGCTGATAACAGACAACATTCAAGTAAATTAAATTCATTCATAAACTAGATTATGTCAGTATCTATGGGAAATAGTATATTACGGGACAAGTGGTTGAAATAAAATTTCAACGTTGAGAGTGGTTTTTCAGTTTGTGTCAAAACTGACGCAAAACCTAACCTGATAACCTCGAATTTGACATAATTGTTGTGTCAGTCATAATGAAAACTCCCTAAGGAAATTTTTGTCTTATTTAGTCTCTAGGGAGTAAATGTTTTACTTCTGTCACAATTTTGATGCTATAGAAGCCGACTTCTACTCCCGGTCGTGGAAAATAGTATATTATGGGACAAGTGGTTGAAATAAAATTTCAAGGTTGAGAGTGGTTTTTTTCAACGAGCGAAGCGAGTTGAAAAAAGTAACTCGTGACGTTGAAATTTTATCAGCCACGAGTTACATATACTATTTTTTCTACGAATTTTCACTCATTTTAACAAATTAATGCACTTTAGAAAAAATTAAACATTTCTCTTGCCATCAATTGAATATCAAACAGTTTGAAATCCCGGTAGTCCGAGCATTTCAATCTCTAGTGGTTGAAATACATCTTCAACCACCGGACTCAATGTCAAAATGACTGATTTCAATGTCATGAGTAGAAAAACGTATTTATTATGTTACAAGAGAAAGATGATCTGCTTTTGTCTATTGTCTATAATATTCTGTAAGTAATTCTTTAGTCAAAGTAATAAAACATGTTATTCATCTCAAATTGGAAACTAACATAACATTTATGTTTCTCTGTCACATGCCACATGTAAGATCGGCTTCTGTTGACCACTTCAAGCTTCATAATTTTAAATGCTTATACCAAAACTGATATGTATATACGCTTTAAGTTCCATAAATTCTCATTAAAGAAAACGAAAGCCACATGAGAACCTTATACCTTTTAATAAGATTAACCTCAAACAACGATCCTATTACATACAGTGGTGTCCTTATGTAATCCTAATCAGTATGATTAACTGCTAGTCAAATAAGCAAATATAACACCAAAGCAGTATACGCAATTTCCTGGAATATCGATGTTATATTCTCTACTCAGCTAGTCATGCACGGGTGTGCGTAGCAGGACTCATATTGATTCCGAATCGATGAACTACGTTTCCTGAATATAAAATCTTACTACTCAACATAATTATCGAAAGTGCTTGTAAAATATATTACAATGAAGCACAAGGAGACGTAACATATTTATTCACGTAGCTTCCGTTAACAGAACGTTTTACTCGGAGCTGCTTCTTAATGCAGCACGCTTTGGCTTGAACTAACGTTGTAAGCGCGTGCTTAATCTGTATTATTCATGGAACTCTTGTGTCCTCGGTCCACTCTAGCAACTTATTTAAGGACGTAAGTTTCCCTGTGTAATGCAGTTAGCTGTCTAATAGCACTTTTCGATTTAATCAACTTTAGTGGCCTTTGTGCTCTAATGTGAGATTTTGCATTCTCTTAAAAGTCATTACCTAATCAAATGTGAAAAGTTTGGTAGCAACTCTCAAAGATGCAGTTTGTGCGGTTTGCGCTCAACGTTATTAACCCTAGAGTGTAATTACACTCAAAAAAGCGACTCCAACTTCTCCAAGGGAAACTGCGGTTAGAACTCCAGCAACTTGCTTCCCGTCTAAAAGTATTTTGATACAGTCCATTACACCTGATGCCACCAGCAAAACTTAAGTGCCACGGCGTATTTAATAATTTAAGGCCAAAGTTAGCCTCATTCAGCAATTTTCGCTTCTGGCAAGTTCTATAATTCTGTTTAACAAAGGTCTTCTAAGTTGTATTATTTTGAACGATGCAATATTTGGCAATAAAGCTTCATAACTTCTACACTGAACCAAATATCGAAGTAAATACAACGAAATAGTACGTTAAATTAATAAAAAAATTATTAATATTTGCTCAACGAACGTGTTTATTATATTAATAAAAATATAACCCAGTTCATAAAGTTATGATATGTTCATTAAATATACGAAAGAATACAATAAAGACGTTGACTGTAACAAAGAACCAAATTATTGGATACTAATTACCGCTGTGATCATACCGATCAACAAGTTCGTTGAGTCAATTTATCGAGTACATAACTCAACAACAGAGTTTATGGGAGTACGGGAAATTTAATTAACGATATTCTTAGGATAATAACTGAGTTTATTAATATATGGTTACAAATGATACATCAATGAACAAGTTCTTTAATATTATAATACAATTTATTGAATCACACTTGCAAATCCAGAAAACCAGTTTATACATAATTTATGCTGTTCACTGAATCGAATATGTTACTGCTCACTCTTTCGAACCTATGTCAAAGTTTTGTTGTTTATATAAGCAAATTGTTTATTTAATAGGGACAAAAATTGCCTATCTTTTGCCTGTTTGTGCTTTTTCTCTACTACAGAGAGAAAAATAGAATCACTGATATGCTTTTCATAGTGCTTCTAATAATAATAATAAGTATTTATTTAGCATAATAGCTACACAAACAATCCACTACAATATTATAACATAAAAACATATTACTTATATCTACAAGTGAGAAAAATAACTTATTTACGAAAACAAATTATATCTAAGAATAAACTAAACTGCAGGTCACAAAAGTAGAAATTCTTATACCTTAAATAGGATATATAATGTTTATCAATAAAAGCAAATAAAAATTGCTCTAGAATCAGTACTTCTTCTTTTGTATCAAATATGAATATTTTGTTTAACGTATGTTTTATAGGCTACTTTAAATTTTTTAAATGTATCCAAATTTTGTATGTCCACAGGGAAAATATTATACAATTTTAAGCCATTGTGATATAGACTATTTTTGCTATAATTTGTTGTTACAGTATGAATGTAGAAGGTATTCCTTAATCTAGTATTATGGTCATGAATATCTCTCACAAAAACACAATTATCATACATATGTGATGGAAGCATTCCATTCAACAATTTATAAATAAAAACAATTGTGTTAAAAATGTCAAAAGTCACGGCACATTTGAAATTTTGTACTTCTAATTCTACACAGAAATGTTTAATGTTGCAGTAATTCCCCGATGCCAAAAATCTCAGCTATCTCACAGCAGGTTTTTAAAATAAACATACCATTGGGTAGCCAAGAGATGTGACTTTCAGCTAATTACATAATATACAGGGTGGTTCATTTAAAAAAATGGAGTGAACCAGAAATGATCTTTAAAAAAATGAAATCCTAAAAAGCTCAATAGTAAAAACAGTACATCAATTAATATCTCAAGCAGTTAAGCATAAAAATAAAATAAAATGCTGTATTTACCATCTTATTCTAT